>JAWNNJ010000778.1:0-260575 GCA_035045125.1 Hypselothyrea guttata | reverse complement strand
TTTCCTTTTCTACTTTGGTCATAAGGAGATTTGATTCCAAAAAAGTTCTCACCAACTTGACCAGTAAGGTAAAAACAGCCACGAAATTCAAATGACAAACCAAATGGCAGCAGCTCAAAGCCTGAAACTGGGACTGCAGCCACAGTTGGAGCTGGAGCTGGAGCTGGAGCAGAGACATTGGGCGATCTCACCCAAATACGCGACAGCTCAATCAGTTGGCCATGACTGCGTGCTGGATCTGGAAGCATTTTGGCCAATTTGATTTATGGGCATCGGCAAAAGCAGCGAGTTTTCTTCCTTGTTGCATTTTCATGTTGGAATTCATGCATAAACATAAAAGCAGCCGAAATTTTTCCAGCCATGGTCATTGAACAATAGAACAGCGACATTTGTTGGCCTGCCTCAGCCTCAGCCTCTACCTTTGACTCGACTCGTAACGCTCCATTGTATTTTATGGTGCCCAGAACGTGAGGTTCAACAGGAGAACATCTTCCATCTTCACTCTCTAGTCTCTGGCAAATAAAATAAACAAATGTATGAACATTGTACTATCGATTCTTCAAGTTGTCACTCGCCTATTACAAGTTCTATAACTCCGCCAAACAAATCGAATTCATTTAGCGCAGTTCGTAATCTCTTAGAGCCATGAAGTTCTTTGCAATTCTTTTGCTTTCTTTTCGGTTGCCAAAAATATTCTTTAACACTTCTCATTTGCAACATACTTGTACAGTTTGCCCGACTCTTGTGAAAGCTTCCACAGCAAAAGCGAAAAATATTTTCAATTTATTGACAAAGCGATTGACTGACTGAGTGAGGGACAAGCGCGTGCTTCTCTCGCTGGGCTTTGATTAGTTAAGGTGCTCGCATTGACCCAGAGAACTACATTTCTCCCACCATGGATGGAGGTTGAGGTTGATTCTCAGCGAGACAGACTTTTAATGGCACTTTAAGTGTGAGTAAAGGAGTAAAGTAAAGTAAAGGAGTTTGGTCCGACTCGCCAATTGGGATGCCTTGCAGTCTCAGTCTCAGCTACTCAGTTAGTCAGTAAGTCAGTTAGTCAGTTAGTCAGTCAAGAAACGGTTAACTTGCCCAGAGACGAGACACGAGCAGTTCGCCTACAGTTTGTCTACTTGATAAATGGCCCTTCGTCATCCTCGTTGTCCCCTTTCGCTTGCTGCTTCCAGGTTCCAGGTTCCAGTAAGACTAATCGCCACTTGGCCTCAGATTGAGGCTAGGTCTTTTTTGGCTGGCTAAATAGTCTCACACCTTAGCGAGGCGACCGCTAATATTTTGGCCTTTTAGCCAGCATTTGGCAGCTGGCAGCCGCGCAGTCAACTCAATTAGGATGCTTGGAAATGATTCATTCTAATCTAAAGTCGAGTATCTGCAGTCATGCCAGGCCATGTCCATGTCCATGTCTCAGTCTGCGTCTCAGTCTGAGCTTGAGCTTCAGTTGAAGTCTGCGGTCTGCGGTCTGGGCTTTGGTCCGAGTTCCCGTTACCGTTACGCCGTGCGGCGGCATTCCCCGGGGCGGCTTTAAACCGTTTGTTGTGTCTAGAATTTTGCATGGCCATTTCATTATTGATTCGCATCTCTGCGACTCTTAAATGTCTTCATTTAGTTTGCTGTCTCGAACACGTTTTAGCTCTCAACATTAGCCCCAAAATTTATGACAATTTAATATGCCGAGAGTCAGGATTTTCCAGTTAACAAAATAGATAACTTTTCCATATTCACAGCTATGGATTGCAGTGAGAGTTTCCCCTATGCTGCTTTTAAATATGAGCGAATGACTAATTGATGGGTTCAATGAGTAACCTGTATATTCATTGGATGCCATCATTAAGCAGGCCCAAGCAATGAAAGTGAAAAATGAAATAAGACAAAGAAATTAAAGCCAATCTCGGCACTTTTACAGCTGCTCCTAATGAGACCCGAGAGACAGGTAAATTTGATTGCTTTTTAGCCGAGAGGTTAGCGAATCCATCAGGTGTCCATCAGGTGCATCTGTTGTTAATTGAGTTTTTATTGCGAATTAGTGCAAATCATTGAAACCCGTCTCAACTACACACTTTAGCAGGCAATTAATTTACTCATTAGACCATTTCTGGTGCATTCATCTGCCACAAACGGCGCTCGGAAAAGTTGTCAAGATCGCGGCACGCAGCCTTCATGTCCAATCGAACGCATTCTGGGAAATCTCGAGCAACATGCTGCATTAAGACGACCCAGAATCCACACAGAATTCCCATGTTTTTTACTTCTGCTCTAAGGTTTGGCCATTCAAATGGTCAACGTTGTACATGGAAGCCTTAAACATAACTCAATTAAGAACGGGCCATTACAAATATAAATACGTAAGTATAACTGTAGATGCCCGATCAGCGTCATCTTTCCCATCCTTTAAGTGTCTATATGTCACCTGTTTGCTGATCTACCGCCAAACGTCAATAGCAACTATTATCCCCACCTTCGGCCTACCCCACCACCCTGCCCCGAATATCAGCTTTCAGCTCATCCAAATGCGGTTCGACGTTGCACTAATGAACAAGTGGACAGTAGCACAACGTCAGCTTGGGCGGAACGACAGCCACATTTCGCACCACATATCCAGTTGCAAGCATATCCATTTCCATGCAGTCGCATCCATGTCCATATATGTATGTCCATGAGTGTGCAATTGATTGCGCGACAACATGTGTTAATTACGCTGTTCAATGGCGTTGATGCAACGTCAGCATGTGGCAACTTAGCGAGCAGTGCCACTTGCAGCTTATCAGTTGAAAATGCTTACGAAATAGCTACCATAAAGTGTCACCAGCTGGCAGGCAACTAAGCAGCAACCTGGCAGAGATTGTAAATAAGTTTGCATCTCTTTAAGATAAGAAGTTGCATCTTTATATATGTATTCTGATAATCAAAATGGGAAACATTTTAATTATATGGTAAACTGGCTGTAATCAAATTTTATCATGAATATTTTCCATATTTTTTTTCACAGTTATAGACAATTTTATCGAATTCCTATTTCCATCTTTATTCCCATTTGTAGACCCTGTACTTCGGCTCCGTCCGCCATGATTGTTATAATTAATATAATATTGTAAATTGAGCCAACTACAAGATTGTTTAATATTCGACTCCCTACTAAACCTAGAGTAGACATTTGGATTTCTAATCTACTTACAAGCAGAATCTTCTTTCATTTCATTCTCCAAACATTCCTACCCAGGTGAAAATAACCTTGAAAAATCCGAGAAAAATGAAAAGTAGAACTATTAAATTCCGTTTACGAGCTGTCGAAAACTACAAGAAGAAACTGCAGTAATTAGTATTGCTTTTGGCACACACGAAAGAGAAATTTAAGCACTTGCTTTGTTTATTTTTGCAAAAGCCAGCAAATAGAAAGCCAACAACAAATTAGATACAATTTCAAGCTTAAGCTTTGCTTTAGTTCTACACTACTTTAATTTTGAGTCGAGTACTCGTGCTATTCGTTCTCCGAGTACATTTACAACGACAGCGGTTATCGAGTGTATTCGAAATGAGCTGAATCATTGCTGCTACGGTAGCCTGATGTGAATGAAAACAACAAACCAGATATGCACAACATATCGTATCAAACTGGAATCAAATTAAAACACCATCCATACGAAAGTAAGAGATCCATTAGTTTGAACAAAAGAATTTTAATTGCTATGCGAAGACATCGCTGACCATTCTAAACGAATTTCTAGTTGATCTTTTGATACCATACGAGTCTGTTACAGTTTCCTGAATTGGCTCGTTTCAAATGAGCTGATAACTTTCATTTCATTCACTTTCATTCACACCTTTTGGCATCAGTCAAAGACGGTTAACATCTTATTTATTACCGTAAAGATGAGCTGAAGTCAGCTTAGCCGAGCTCAGCCATTCATTATTCATGATGTTTCTTTGGCTTGCAAATCTGTGAAGATCATATAAGATCTCATAACACACTCATTGTGTGTTTGCCGTGCGTGACGATAACATTTGGTCTCCCAAAAATGATACTCAACATTCTCATTTCAGGTACTTGTGCTGAGCTGACATTTGTCGGCTTCGGTTATACATATGAACATATATCAATTGAGCTCTCAGCGTTCTATTCAAATTGAATTTCCGGTGCTGTTTGTTAACATGTGTAATATACATTTTCACTTTTTCATCATTTGCTGACCACTTGAGGCCGTAACGAGACCCTACAAACCCTATAATGCCCCAAGAACCGGCAGTTGCAACCGTAAATTATGTTTGTATTTGACAGCTGTCATGTTGTATTGTAATGCAATTTACACCTGCATTATAAACACTTCCACTTACAACACGCTCTTCGCTGCTCTTTTTTGGGTACGTGAGAGAATTTTAAAGCTGTGAGGATTACAATTGTTGTTACAGTTCTCCAGCACTACTTTTAATAGGGTTCTATGCTTCGAGTACGACTGTGGAAAATTGTAAGAAAAACTTGTTTGTCTGTTTGTGCAACATAATAATTAGTTTAATTAGTTTGCGGAAGAGATTAACATGCGCTTTAGACAGTAAATAAATATAATGTGGAATTTAAAAGATATTTAGACCATATCTTGAGCAACTCTATATTATTTGAAAAAGATATTTCTTATAGCAGAACTAACAGAAGAAATTGATATCAAACTAATTATACAAACAGCTCAATTTTCAGCTTTTTTTTAACATCAACAAATTTGAATAAGAGCATCAAATTGCCTTTTAAATGCCCACTTAAAAACCAAATACGCCAAAATGATTCAGCGATTCTATGGAGACCGAGACTTGATTAATGCCTATAAGACTGTGCAAAGCTATTAAATGAAATTAAACCACCATTCAATTGAAGTTGAGTTCAATTTCAGAAATCGCCTCAAATTAAATGCTTGAAAAGTGTTTATAATTAACGTGTTTAATATACTTTTCGCAGTTGCACAACAATTTGTTTGTCTTATATAATCAAGAGTCGAAATAAACAAGAAACCAAGCAACAACAGCAACAACAGCAACAAAAACAAAACAAAACAGAAAACACGCACTCAAAGCAATTTTAACCATCATAAAAAACCGACTACGAACACTTGGAAAATATATATGTACATATAAATATGCAAGTAAAATATTTTCTATAATGTTTTTACGAGACAAATGAACCAACACTTAAGCCAAATTGCGTGTACAATTCAACGAATGTTTTAAATCTTTTATGGCACAACACACAGATACACACGCACACACAGACACACAGAGAGTCAGGTTAATTGCAGCTAAAGTTTCGGTTTTGTTTTAGCGATTGACAAGCGCTTCAGAAGAAAGTGCACAGTTTAGGTAAAGCGAATAATGTCAGCCAACAGATACTACTACTACTTAGTTGTAGCTCACTCACACTCACACACATACACACTCACACATACATTTGTAGTGACCCTTTGGGGGCATGGTCGGAGCAGCGCCGCGTGCCATGACGCGCCGGCGCTTAATAATCGTAAATAAATTTTGTATTATTTTGTTTACTTTCTTTCAACTGACGTGAGAAGTGAAGCTACAGCTTTAGTGAATGATGTCTGTGTGTGCGTGTGTGTGTTTGTGTGTGTGTGTGTGTCCGTGTATATCTCGTTGTGTGTGTCATGGCTGTTTAATAATTTCACAGATACCCCGTTGAAGGCACAGGGACAAGGGCACAGACAATGGCACAGCATACGCTGCAGCGTGAAATCTCTTTAATCATTGGCCAAACAACGAGTTTGCTACGTTTTTAGATCTGATGAAACATATAGATTCCGATGTGAAAGTTTAATAACAGGCCTACAAAACGCTCAACACACTCTCAGTTGTAGTCGTACATGAGGCGATTATTACTATCGCCTTGATGAACATCTAGCTGCTAATCCAAATGCAGCTGCGATCTGCCAACTTGTTAGCATTGAATGCTCTCTACTAAAGGGGGTATGTGCAGTTTGTGCACGATGCATGGAAATACTTAAAAATATCGATAGATCGATATATTTAATAAAAATTATACGTTTACTTATCGGAATATTTTTTTGTCTAAATGTCGATATTTTAATATTTTTGCAAAATAAATGTAATATCAAATTATAAGGCTGCAGTCGGGCGTAACAGCCAATATGAGATTCTGTTTCAATCATACACACAGTCGAGTAAATTGATTGTTGCATATCTTCGCTGTTTCTTATCCGATTCTACTGCAATTTACAGCATAGATAGAAAATTACATAAACTACGTTAATGCTAAATCATGTTTTCGTTGTCATTATCAAATTGTTTAGTACACGAGTTAAATCATTGATAAGAAATTTTTTAAATATATTCAACAACTCTTATAAAAAGTTACGGGCTTTCTAGGGTATTAGCAGGTCGTATGCTCTGAATTTCATACATAAACTTCTTACTTGCTTTTTAATTGAAAAATGTTAGCGGCTCTTGGCCACTTTGCACATAACTGACAAAACACCGCGGGTCTAGTACGGATCTGGCTCTGAGTATGGGTTACCCTGCTGCTGCTGCTGCTGCTGCTGCTGCTGCTGCTGTAGTTGCTCCTGCTTCTAATCTTAATCGCTGCTAATCACAGGCGATCAATTTTTACTCGAGTGTTTTGTGTTTTTGTTTCTTGTGTTTGGTGTTTTGTGTTTGGTGTTTTTGTTACGTGCGAGTGGAGATGCGATCGTAATTTGAAAAACGATAGAACAGTGCCTTCTGCTCCATTTTGAGGTGCGAAGCATTCAATTGGTGTATGTTGCATGCCACTGGCCAGTGGCAGGCAGCAAGTGGCAACGAGTTGCTAACACGTCTGGGGCGAGGCACCTTGCTTGCTGCTGATGTTGGCTGATGTTGCATTTGCAGCTCGCAGTTTGCGGTTTGCAGTTGGATTTGCAGTTGCCTCTGATTGCAGCCACTTGATTTGATGCATGCGAAGCATAAAACTGACCTTGACTATTACTTTGTCTGCCACTTTGATGTGGCAGTTGTGGCAGCACCACCACCACCAGCAGCAGCAGCAGTTAATGGCAATCACTCTAACTGATGCCCAGAAGCCACACACGACACGACACGCCAAGCCAAGCCAAATTCTGATATTTGCATGGCACGCAGAGCGTTCTATCGAATTGCATTTGATTTATGTGCCACAAGTGTGACTGCCGTTAGCCGGGGCGTTGCACTGCCATGGCCAGTGCCACAATGCCAATGTTGCAATGTTGCAGTGTTGCAGCACTCAGATTATGCAATATTGATTGCACAATAATTGGCGAAAGGGTGCTATCGCAATATCCCTACAAGGTGTCGGCTCACTAACGAGCCACTGAGCCCAAAAATCGCCAAACAAATGCTGCCATAATGCCTCAAACACAGCTACGATTATAAATGCAAAGATTCAGTATTCGAGCACTCGATATTCACATTGGCTACTATAACTTCCGCCATTGTGAATTGGAATTGAAATCGGTTTGGAAATCGGAGCGCAGTGTGGACTCTCTAACTGTGACTCGGCACTGTGTCTTCCTGTTGCACTTTAATATGATAACAAATTATGGCCAGGCCACAGTGCAGCATGCGCTGCAAAAGTGGCAAGAGGAGGGGAGGGAGTCCAGTGCAGTGCGGCGCTTTTAATACAAGTACTACTCATGTAGCCATGTGGCAGTTAGCCCCACATATGGGGAGTGCAACAAGCTGAAAAACTGCTGGCTTGGCTTTTTATGATTATCATGATATACGAGTGCCCATTGTTTTCGGGAGCAGGCTACTAAGCAAGACTCACCAAAAATGGCCAAAGCAAACTGTGTGCACTGTGTAAAATTTAAATGAGCATCAACAGTTTCACACAACATGGCAGGCAACAATTTGTTGCTGCCTTCCTCAGCAGCAAATGCAAAAAATACGAAAACAGAAAAACAGAAAAAAAAAACAGTTGAAACTATAGCTGCATTCCATTGGGTTTATCAGAGCACATTAGGTGAGAATTGTGTCACCTAATTAGCTTAAATGAATCAAAAAGAAATACTACAACCAGCACTGAGCAGGCACTTTGCCAGCCGCCTAATCCAGCCATCTCTCAGGTGGCAAAAACGTGACTCCGACTCCAAATGCTGCACTGTTTCTTTCAATTTGCACCAGGCTAATTCCGTACGTCACTCGGCTTGCATAGCAAATAATGAATACAAATCCACAAACTCGAAGCTGCCATTCCAGTTAAATGTCAGTTGACAGGCAACGCTCGTAGTTCTATGGCATTCATTGAATATTAAAAAAATGACCACCTACAACAATTTGGCAGCGGTTCCATTCCCTGAATTCCAACTTGATTTATTGTATAATTTCCCAAGCAACTTCGCCAACTTTGTAGTGAGAAAAATTGCTCGGATATGGCTGGTTCTTTTATTTATTTTATTTTTCTTTTTTTTTGCAGAAGCCACTAATATTCGCTCATATATCTTCGAAAATAGCCGGTTAGTACTGCAAACCCCCCATAAACAAAGCAAACTAACTTGGCCGTAACCATAAATGTGCTATGGAATTGGTGGCAAGCAGAACATTTGATACACTTTTTAGTATTCTCAGCATGTAGTTTCAGACGTCAAGAATTAAATAAAATCTCCAGAAAATATGTTTTTTGTTTTTAAAATCCACATTGCATAAAATTAAAATATAAATGTATTGCCAAATATATTTTAAAATATTCGTACATCGTATTGAGAGCGTCGCAAACTTGTAGGTATATTTGTTATACCCAAACCTTAGCAGTTTATTTTTCACTGCGGTTCTTGGCCATTTTCTTTATAAGTATTGTAGGAATTATTGCCATTATTACTATTATTATTTCTGTGTTAAGCTACGCGACGACAGCAGCTGCGCACATGCCACATGCCACACTATAGTTAGTTACACGTGCGACGATCGTCATCATCATCATCATCAGCATCAACATCAGCATCAGCATCAGCTTGATGATCAGCGATGGACTGGCATTTGTCGCAGTATTGAGCACAGAAGTTCTTGTCATTGGTAAAACGACTTTCACCGAGCTTAGAATGCTGCGCAATGACATCTTTTTGGCCGCAAATTTCTTTTATGAGTATTTATGGTTGGTTTTTTTGTGTTTTTGTTTTTTTGTGCAGAATTCTTAAAGCAATCGAGAGGCCTATAGATGTACGCCAGATAGCCAGTGGTAATATTTGTAGCATAGTAGAATTTCTAATATAATGCCATTAAAACTTGAGTGCCCTAAACTTGTATTTACAAGAATCTAGCTAAGCATTCTTTAATAAGACAATTAAGAAAGCATACTCGAAGCTCGTAGCAACCATTGACTGTCCAAATTGCATCATTTATCTGGATAAAATTTCTCCGTCTCGTAAGAAAGGGCCTCTACGTATGTTTCCGGGTCACACGCACATTTACCCAAAAAAAAGCAAGTCGCATTCCTCAGAATCTGCTGCCTTCAATCGTTGCCCCCGCAAGGTATTCAATTTCCTTTTGGGCACGACAATAAACCAAAAATTTGCAGCGCAACCCACGGCAACAAAATGCAGCATTCCTTGAAGGGCCGCATCCGCCCTGAGGACACAAACAAATTACTTGCAGTAATCAGCTTTAATTAACGCAACGTTTTATCTCTGAACGGAACGCAAGTTACTACAAGAGCCTGAAGGCCCCTTACAACATCTTCTTTTGGCTTAGCGGCTGTTGGCCGCAGGCCGATGAACTTATTTGGCAAAAGCCATCACAAATAAATAGAATTTATGAACAACCCAAAGATTCCAATCTTCAATTATGAATTCAACAACGACCACAACAACAACAAGAAGGGTTTACCGACCCTTTTGGGTAAAAAGCAATCATACAAAATATGTGCTAAACGTTTACACCATTATAAACGCTCTCAATTATCATTGGACGCATGAGCAGAGCACAATGCATATTGGCTGTATGCTGTATGTGGGCTATGGCAAATATTTGATATACTTCCACGCAAAAGAAATCGTATGGTCAGATGATTTCACGCCTCTCAAATGAGTCAAACAACTATCAATAACAATTGTTAATCAAGCCTCGCAGGTCTCGCACAAAAGCACACAAAAAGGTTTCGGTTCTGCTTTGATAAATGCCGCCAAGAGCAAGAACAGAACTATTCTCAAATTATTTCAAGCTCTATATATCATACAGAATAATAAATATATTTCGTATTTAAACTGGAAGAATCTGTTGACTCTGTAATCCCTCGATAACACTTAAGCATAAAGACTCTCAAAGTTCATGGCGTACATTAAAATTCAATGTTCGCACAACAAAGCTGAAATAAAATTTTCTCAGCTCATATTTCACCCAGCCTGGGCATAATATTACGCCCAATTTGGCGCTGGCAACGTTGCTGGGCCTGGAACACGTCTTGGGCTGGGACCTCTTGTTAACAACAGGCATTTACAATGGGACAATGTTAACTGTGTTTGTCTGCTATACCCTGCCAAGCGCATACAGTGGATTTGTCCGACTTGAAAGTCTGGGAAATATATCTTAAATATAAACAAATACTAACTGGTGACATTTCGCTCAAGCCAATAAAGCTCGAGCAGATCAGATGAAGGCTAAACAATCGAGCAAATTGTCTGTTGCATATCTTCGATGTTTTTTTATCCGTTTGTTACGCACATTTTTAATTTGCACTAAATTTGTAGACCCTTTTTGTACCTTTTTATTGTGTTTTAAAAAGGGTATGTTCCCGTCTTTACTTGACAGCCTGTTGTCTGTCTCATTTTGTATGTTTTTGGCAACTTAATCAGCAGGAAGGCAAACGTTAACGGAGGCTTTTAGAATTCACAGACTTACAGGCCATGGCAAGAACAACAGCTTAACGTTTGCCATCCACGACCCAGCCATATAGCCATACGTTCCATGCTCTGCCATAGCCATACAGCCATTTAAACTGGCTGGCAAAACGAGGCCGGCAGCCAAAGAGTTATTGGTAGCGACAGTTTTTCGTAGCTTTTATTTTTGGGTTTCTCTGAGAGTTAATTGCATAAACGCAAGGCAAAGCAGAGCCTGCACAAATATATGCGAAATAATTAAAAGTATTGTTGGCTAATTATTTGCGCAAAGTTGGTCAGAAAAACAAATGACTTAGGCAACGAACTCGCATAAGATCATCACATTTATTGGCCATTAGATCTTGCAGCTGCTAACGAAAGCTTCGCAATTTTCATTTTCACCCCAAAAACGAAAGTGAGCAAAGCTATTCTTTTTTGGAAACAGTAAAGCAACTGCAACAACAACAACCACACGGAGTAGAAGAAACCAGAGATAATGCACCTGTTGGCAAATCAGTTGTCAAATCTCAGAGACTCATCAACGGAATCGCCGCTGCTTAAAGCAGCTGCCTTTTATCATTGTCATTGTCACAGTGAAATGCAAATTGCCTTTCTCAAATCCAAACAAAACAAATACCACATACTACAACAAAATATTTCTAAATGGGTATTTTTTGGATAATACTTAGCGCTTTGTGTTTCCGCAGGTATTTGATTTTGATTGAAAGCCATCAAGAGAGCTCCCAAAAAATTTGCACTTCCTTGCGCGACATTTTCATTTCCATTTGCAGCTCCATCTTCATCTGCATCTCCATTTCCATTTCCATTTCGATTTCGTTTTCATTCAGCAATTCTCGCCTAGGCGCTACTTTCTCCAGATCGTGATGAGCATCTGTGCGGCATGGGCTATACGGGGTACTTCTCTACGGCTGGAGCTCGGCTCATCAGTATGCGGGGCCATTGTCGCGGTCATTCATTGAAAGCGAAAGGTCTCCGTGTGATGATGGCAGCAGCAGCATTGGCAGTAGATCTCAGATCATTCGCATTAAATTCAAATTGAATCGTTCGTTGTGGGTTTATGATAGTTTCTTGATTCGCTGTTTGTTTGTTTACATATCGGAATTTACGAGTCTGTTACATTTCTTTAATCGTTAAATTTATGAGTCGAACATGCAAATGTCTTAATTGAAACGTTCGATAGACAAATAAAAAATAAAACATGAATTATTTGCCTTGAATACAATTGGGCTTTCGTTTTCACAGAGGGATGGATGTATCTGTATCAACTTTCTTCTGCATTGGCATTTCGTTTAGCACTCATAAATCCTACAGCGATTGCAATCGAATCCAAACCAATGCACCTTTCTCCTAGGCTGACTTCGTTTTGGGCTCCTAATTCACTTAATCTGTAGAATCGGTGCAGTTTTGTAACTTTGTGGAGCATAAAATGCACGACAACAAAACTGCCCGATGGCTTGTGGTCAGAGCCCAATAGAACATGTGCAAAAATATGAAAAGCATAATTATAATTTTCATGTACCAATAACTCAGGTAAGTGTACCCGAGAAATTGATCTTTTTCTGCTTGTACAATCTGCTGAATTCTTGAGGCAGTGACCATGCACTGGTTTCAATTCAATTAATTATTTCGGACATCGTGTACCCGTTTTGAACTTTTCCAAGTGGATTGTGGATTTTGTAATCTGTTTATAGACTTTAAAAATTATGAATGAAATCAGACGAAGAGCGGCGGCACACATGAGAGCGCGAGCATGGAGCATGGAGTGCACAAACAACTTTTTTATTACAATGCTTCTTCGAGTGAAAAGTCAGACGGTGACTTTTCCACACTCAAATGCAAAGACAGCACGCAAACACAAAACAAGCAAACACGCTCAAAAGCAAACACAATATGCAGCTCCGACTCAAAAGCAGATTGAGCGCTTTGCGGCTGCGCGCTCATTTCTTTGGCTTTCTTTGTTTGGTTTGCTTTGTGGCTTTCTTTCGCTGCGGCCAAAAGCAGCGCTCGCTGCTCTAAGCCAGCTCACAACGATTGCCATTGTCAAGGCGAACGCACGGCCAGCCGGAGCAGCAACTTTCAACAGCAGCAGCAGCAGTGGCAGCAACATCAGCAGCAACTCAAGCAGCAACTGCAACAAAGTCTTCAAACTTATATAACGAGCGATTAGAGCGACGTTTACTTTAGTTATTCGGTCAACACTCGACGGTCAAGTTCGCAACGCAACTCGACTGGTTCGCAAAAAATTAAAAAAATATACAGAATTCTTAAAAGATCAATACAATCAAAACGCGCAACACACAAACAAATTATATCTATGCAGACTGCCAGGAAGTGATCATAGCTGGCAAATGCAACCAATCCTAACTAATATACAAAAGTGACAAAAACAACTTGAAACAGTGAAACATTAAAACAAATTGTAATTTTCAAGTGCAGCACGGAATATTTAATTACTTATTTTTTAATAAAAAAAAACTTAAGGATAATCAGCGCATTTAAGACATTGACAACAAGGAAGCTTTGAATAACAAGTGAGTGTTCGCAATTAAAATATAAGAAATATAATGAAATAAATTAAAAAAGGCTAAACATAAGTTTTTTGAATTTATGAAAAAATGCTACAACAAAATTAGCAAATATAAAAATGAAATCTTAAAATCTGATCTATTTACAAATTCATACACTAACATATCAAGGATATTATTCTAAATCCTAAAACTTAATAGATTACAGGAATTTTTAAATTTCAAATTATAAATTTTATTATTTATAATACAAAAAAAATTTTTTTTTATTTAATATTTATGTGGAATATTTAAAAAACTCTCATATTCACTTTGAATTCTTTGCTATCAATCTATTTTATTTGTAGAGACAAATTCAACCTCACTTAGGCCTCAGAAGCCCCATTAATTTAAAACATTTTAAATATTTTGTATTATTATTCTATATTTGCTAAATTTAAAACACTTTCCTCATGTTCACTTTGTATTCTTTGCTATCATATAGTCATCTAAAAATTAAAAAAAAAAAAAACTCTCTTAACGTTCACTTTGGATTCTTTGCTAATCTATTATTTTGAATAAATTTTAAATACAAAAAAAATTCTATATTTTGCAAATTAAAAAGCTCTCTCTATTTTTGCTTCCGAGTCTGTGCTATCAATCTAATTTATTTCGAATAATAATTTATGTTTCGCAATTCTAAATAAAAACTATCACAATCTAAATTCTTGTTCGTCATTCTACAATTTTCAAATAGTTGTTCAAAAATTGCCGCAAATTATGCTGATTATTATTATTATTTTTTATACTTTAAAATGCCAGTTAAATAATGCTGAGTAATCTTGAGCAACCTAAAAGCGACTCACCTTTGTACTAGGCACTTGGCTGCCAATTATCGGCTTTACTAAGTGCACCCTCTCTGAATGGAGCCTACACTTAGCTACATATAAAGATTAGCTATAGTTTCTCAAGCCCATAATTAAAACCACACAACTTGGGGGCAATTAAAATAATCAAGAGCTGGCAAAACCTTTTTGATGTGGTGTGAAATCTTCAACGAAACGTGTCAAAATGTAGAGTCGGTGCACAGAGTCAGCAGATAGTCAGGGACCACCGGCCGAAATGATGCATTGAATGTCAGTTGCAAGTAGCTACTGTCTTTGCTAGGGTTCCATTGCCGGTGATGGCAATGGTGCCGGTGCAACAACAATCTCCTGGACTTGGTATTTAAATTTGCTCACATAATTGCACTGGCCATGACTGGGCTGTGGCTGTGGCTGAGGCTGAGGCTCAGTAGCTCTCAGGAGTCAGGTGCTGGGAGTCTAGAGTGGGGCGTCAAGAGTTGCAGTTGAAGTTGCAGTTGGATTTAGAGTCGGAGTTGGAGTCTCAGTTGCAGTTGCAGTTGCAGGCGCATCATCGTCATGATGACATGACAGTTACAACACAAACCGATGGGTAATCTTATCTAGCTGGTATGCTGTATGCTGGATGGTTCCTTGGCTTCTTCCTCCTATGCTATACGCTCCGTTGCCTGCCTGGCAGCTATTAATTTACGCAGCCTGCCAGTCGCAGTCGCTGTTGATTAGACGAAGCGTGCGCTTTAATTGCCGCCAAATGGGCAAATCTGCAACACGCTCACTGCCTGCCCCGGCTTGCAATTTGTCATGTATATTTAATATTTGCCCAGCTCAAGCTCAGCCCCAGTCGCAGCCACAGCAGCAGCCGCTTATGTTGCTACTGCCGTTGCTGCTGTGGCCAGTGATGCCAATTTTTCAAGAAAAAAGTGTTATTTGCGGAAAGGGCCAAAAAAGAAACTTAACTAAGTTGTTTCTAAGTTTGTGCTTAAAATTCAAGGTGTTATGGCCATATCATTTTGGCGATATAAATCCAGTCTATTACATATGTTGTATGCCACGCTCGCTTTACACCAAATAACATAACTTGAATTGAGCGTAGAAGGTTCTTATTAGGATAATATATTCCCTACCATTTTATTTATCTAGCATGCGAAACGCAATGAAATCGACAAATAAACACAGAAGCTATTAAGTAAACAATATTGTCGGTTTTGCCTTGTTCGCTTTCTGGCTTTTAAACCATTCAAAAATAAGGTTTCAGGTATTTTACTATCGGAAGCATTCAACTGATTCACTCTGCCTATTCTATTATATGTCAGAAAAATCTTTCAAAAAGCTAAATAATTTTTTTAAAAGTGCTAAAAATCCCGGTCCTGCAGAATTTCAGAATTTTGCTAGCAAACGCTCTTTTAAAACAGCCAGATTTGACTGGAAAAAAGCCAACTTGGCAACAGTGGCTGTGGCTGCAACATGGCTAAAAACAATTTGCGTTTGTTTGTCCAGCTTGTTTGTTGCAGTTAGCGTTGATTAGCGTGCAGAGAGGCTCAATCGCAGCGCAAGTTTTGTTGCAATTACAGCAACTGCAGCGGCAACTAAGTATAACAGCAGCAGCAGCGGCAGTTGCAGCTGCGGTTCTTGCGGTGGGCAGTGCCACGCCCTAAAGCAGCGTTTAACGCAGCAGCTGTCAGTCAGCAAAACAATTTCAAATGTTCACACACAGATACACACCAATACACACACACACACACACACACACACACTTAAATACACCCAGCAGACCCACCGCATTTGGGCGTTCTGCTGTGAAATTGAATGATTTGACATTTGGCTCAAGGCCTGCTCTTCCTCTTCCCTCCTTTCTCTTACCTTTCGCCTTCTCAGTTTTCTTCTTCATCTGCTTTTTATTAACCGCTTTTCAATAATAATTCTGCCATTTGTAATTTACTTTTGCGGCTGCTGTCGCCAACTAATAACGCTCAGTTGATGACAATCGTCGGACAAACTAATCACAGAAATCGCCACGGATTCTCAGTAAGAGTTAGCGACAGGCCACAAATGCTGAGGCATACGACGATAATTGTGTTGATTGATCAAATTATATAGCAAAAAAACCGCTTCCGTTTCAGTTTATCATAGAAAATTGACGGACTTGCCGGTCAAATCAAGACTGAGTATTGGCCAAATGCCTTGGGCTAAAATGGCCATTTCTCCCAGCCAAAAGTTTTCATTCTTGTTTACAGTTTGGCTCATTTGGTCAGTGGCTCTGCGCCAAATTTCCGTTTCGTTTATCTAAATAGTGGGCCAAGTTTTGGGTCAGTTGATACAACGGTCGCTGTTTGTTTGCTGCAGCAATTAGCCAAGATTGTCAACAATAGATGCGGAGCTCGAGCAGAATCTGTAGATTTGTCGCCAAATGGGTTAATGCTAATTTCGGCGAATGCCCAGGACCAGTTATTTTTGATGTTTTGTATTTTGTATTTTTTATTTGTATTTTTTGTATTCGGCCCAAACTAATTTATGGCTTAAGCAGACAGTAGCGGGAAAATCTTTTGGCGGAAATTGACTGACGATTCGAAATTGTGGTTCATTTATATGCAAAAATGTAAAACTTTCGTTTCGTGGAAGGAAGCGCCGAAGACAACAATTAGATCTGGGCAGAGGTTGGCAGTGAAAGCCGTGGGCAGTTGTGGCAAAACCACGAAAAGAAAACACTCGGCCAATAAATGATTTGTATCTGTATAATTGCCAAACATATCTTAAAGATTCGAAAAGATCCGTGAAGATATGACAGTTCCTCGGGCAGGTGAGAATCTTGCCAATATTTAATGAATCATACAAAAAGAAAAATATGCAAAATTCATGCTAAAGTGCAATGAGGTTAAACGGGTTCGTTGCCGCCGCTTAAGGCAATCAGTTGGCCAGATCAGCTTCGAAGCTGGAGCTGCAGTTGGAGTTCAGGTTGCAGTTGGAGTCCGGCCGAGAAACCAACCCACATTTCAGCTGTCACTCGAGACACGGCTGGCAGGAGTTGCCGGTTGCCACTGAGAAACTGAGCAACTGAGAAGCTTACCAGCTGAGACACTGAGAAACTGAGAAACTGAACTGCTGAGAAAACTGCTGCTGAGGCCGATGTGGAGGCTGAACTCGGGTTGAGAGTGAAGCCGCTTGTTTGCCACTTGATTGGTTTGGCTTCGCTTTCGTTGCCAAATGTCTGGATGTTTGCAGCTTCACTTGCCCGACTTGACATGCCGTTTGGCTAATTCATCCAGAAGTGCTGCCCGAAATAATTTGCGGCTCTGTGAAAGTATTTCTTTTTTTGTAGCACTTGCAGCATTTTTTGGCTTTCGTTTTGCCATTTGTTAGTATTTTAATTGAATATTAATTGAAAACAAAAAATAATAATAAAAATAAAAGTATTTTTTATGCAGCTGGCGGCTAAATATTCAGACATGTGTGAGTGTATTCAAAGCAACTGCAAGTTCATATGCTGCCAAAAAGTTTCACTTTTCAAATATCAATGAACTTTACAGCTGAACTTCTCTTCGGGCACACACAATGCCAGGATTTGACCGTTCCCCAATGCTAGCAACGCCCCCACCAGCCCCCCAAACCCCGCTGATCATGCCACATTGGCTGTTTGCAGCAATGACACAGCGGCAACATCACGACATTTTGGGCAGAAGCTGCCGCCAGAAAAATTACAAAGAAATAATCGTCGAAGAATTTGACTTTCGCTTGTTGCTGTCTCCAGCTCCAGCCATAAATAAAAAAGGCCCCCGAATAAAGATTTGTGATTGTCGCCGATTAAATGCGCGAAAAATTGCCAACGCTAAAACAACAGCAGCAACAATGAAAAACTGCTTTAGGTGCAACACAACACGAAGCGGCAATAGCTGCAGATAATGGTAATAATGAATCCCAGTGTTTGTGTTTACTTAAACTTTGACTTTTGCCAGCTGGCGTGCATATGAATGAATGCGAATGTCAATGCCAATGCCACAGCCAATGCCACAGCCACAGCCAATGTTAATCCAAAAGTAAAAGCCATGTCAATTAGGCTTACAAACTGGCTAAGACCAGGTAATACCTTATATGGCCTTAGCTGTAAATGCTTAACATTAATAATTCCGATTGATGGCAATTAGCATACATTTTTGCAGACGAAACTCCTGAAACTCTTTCAAAAAAAAATTTAATTTAATTATGTACATATTTAAATGAAATTGCTGAAATAATTGATATAAATATTTCATAGTGAAATTAAATTGCTAGAATAATTTATATAATTTTTTATTAATTTAAATTCCAAAAACTTCTTTCATATTTTCCTTTCTCTATAATTTCTCTCATATAAATTACTCTGTTAACAAATCAACCAAACTATTTCAACTTCAAACTGCATTTTGCTCTGCAGCTTACATCTGAAACTGCTAAAAATATATTAATATAAATATATTTAATTGAAAGGTGTTAATTTCAATACTGGTAGCAGCTACCACAGCTCTTAACCTGTGACTCAGAGCTGATGGGGAAGACCGTTGACTGTTTTGCCAACGGTTTCACCTCATTCGACGACAAACAATTTCGCTTTCAAAAAAAAAAATATTGACTCTGTTCACGTTATAATACCAATAATGACAATAATCCAATAAAACGTTAAATGCGCTTGGGTCGTGACAAAAATTCGATGTTATGGCGTGAAAGCGCCACAGGCAGATAACATGGCCAACTCAGTTAAAACTTGGCTTTAGCGTATGAAGAGGGATAGGAATATTGTAACTCTAGCCTCAGCTATGGTTAAAACTGCAGCTAGAGTTACAAACCGTATTTTCCGCTTTTCTCCTCAGATCTCCTTACTCTGCTTAACGCCTCTTGGCGCTTAGTTTGTTGCATTTAATCGCTGTTAACATTTTGACATCGACGCATTCCATTAAATGCTTTTTTTCTGGCTTGACCTCGGGCTCACATTAATAAGCTCGATTTATTTTTGGCCTGGCTTTTAAGACATTGGGCTGAGCTGAGGTTGGAATTCTATGAAGCAGCTGGCTGCTAGAGACTTCTGCTGCTACCTGTATAGCTAAGGGTACTCGAACTTGTACTCATACTCATACTCGAACTCATACTCATACTCATGCATGTTGTGGTGCCCATGCATGTTGGCACTTGGCCGCCTTTTTATGACTTTGGCTTTGAGCCATTCTTTGGCTATTCTCTCTTGTGCCCTATTCTACGCCCATTCAATGGTATTTTAACTACAGCGCATCGTTTATTTTTCTACGTTTTTTTTTCTGCTGCCTGTTATTTGTGACCCGAATAGAAAGTGTTACAGTTCAATGTCTGCTGCTTCCGCAGTTACACTGAAAATATTCTTGGCATCGAAGTGAAGTGTGTTAAAAAAGCAAAAGTGCAAATCTCGTTAGAATGCTGTACACTTAAGCGTTTGACAATGGCCAATTTGCATGCGAGGCTGCAAAAGAAAGTTGCTGAAATCAAAACATAGAAATCAAATAAAATTCAAATGAAAGAGTAGGAAGAGGAAGCAGCAACAGAAGCAGTAACAGAAACAGTAACAGTAACAGAAACAGCGAAATGAAGTTAAGAAAACACCAAAATCATGGGAGACACTTGAATTGCTGATGGCGCGTGCGTTGCATCTTTAATTGTATACACTTTAAGTTATTTGGCTCGATCAGCTCAAGACTTGGCCAAGTGAAATTGGCCAAAACAACAACAAAAAATGGGGAAAAAAAATGGGAAAATAAAATAAAGAGTCAACGAGATTTTAAGCTGTAAATGTGTTAAAATTGGCAGCCTTTTTAAGGCAAGTGGCAATAGTTGCCGCTGCTGCTGGCCATATTTAATTTCGTTATTTATAAGCAAATTTGCTGCGCTGAGTTATGCCCCGACCAAGGCCTAGCGACACCGTCGACTAGGTCAACTTTCGCTAGCATGGAATGCGAAATGCAACAACTGCAACACCAACACCAACACCAACAACAACAGCAACAACAGCAGCGGCAACAGCGACATTGCCAGCCAATAATAAAGCAAAAAGAAGTGCTCTGCCTGACTGACATTGTCTGACTTGGCCCGACTTGAAAGAGCTGAGCTGAGCTGAGCTGAGAGCTGCCACAGGGAGCTAATAATACTCAAGCCGGCCTTTTTTGTCCAGCACGAACTGAAAAGCCGCTGCATGCAGCCAGTTCTGCCGCTTCTTCCACTTCTTCTTCTGCTTTTCAAGACCCTGTAGTTTAAAAAGGTGCAAAAGGGTTTATAAAGTTTAGTACAAATGAAAAATGTGTATATAGTATATAGCTCCAAATATATATTCTTTATCAGGATATCGGACTGAGTCGGTATAGCCATGTGCATACGTCTGTCCGGCTGTCCGTCTGTCCGTCCTTAGATCTTTCAAACTATAAGAGCTAGAGATACTATTATTAATATGCAAGATCAAAGATCTCAAAATGTATGTACGTAGCTTATGACATTCTCCTTCGATGCTGCTAATTACTTATCATTCGGCTAAGAAACAGCAAAGATATGAAACAGACAATTTGCTCGATTGCTTGTGTATTATTGAAACACAAAATACAGGGTCTCTTGCTGTCGGTTACGTCCGACTGTAGCCTTCCATCATTACTGCTTGCAGTTGAATTTCTTGCTTCGTTTAAATAGTTGCAAATAAATTGTGTGGGTAGCGACGAAAGAGCTGTGCAACAACAACAACAGCAACATCAGCAGCAGCAGCAGCAGCAATTGCAACTGCAACAGCATCAGCGTCAGCAGCAAGTAAATTACTTCAATGTCACCTGCTGATGATTCAAACTGGAGATAAGCGCTGTATAGCTAAGAAAGCCAGAAAGAAAGAAAGAAAGTAATAAGGAAAGAAAGAACGTTGTCGTCTTCGGATTTTTGCTTGTTGCTGATGTTGCGGTTGCTGTTGTTATAGTTGCTGCTGTGATGCTTGTTGCTGCTGCTGCTGTTGCTGTTGCTGTTGTCGTCATGACGGATATTTGCAGCATTGCAATTGCCTTAAGTTTTCTCTTATAATGAAATTATCGCTGCATCTCATTGTTCGGCTCTTGTTGCCGTTGTTGTTGTTGTTGTTGGTGTTATCTGAGATTTTTGTCTGTTGCAGTGGTAAAATTATTTATTTAGTTCTCGTTTTCACGTTAAACGTTGTCACACTAAACTCAATTGCTGAACCACAGATGCCTATCGCGCTCAGGCCTCACTGATAACAGTTGATGTGCCTACCAAGAGTACCTTTGTCCCCTCTCATACCTCTCATCTTTCCCATTTCATGTTTGGTTCATTCGTGCAGCTGAAAGTCTTAAGTGGGTTTCTGGCTCAGAATGTTGTTCATGTAGGCTTCCCCCTATTGTTGCTGCAGTTTAAACCAATATTTATACAATTTTGTATTTGTTTGCTTACAGATCGTACACAGACAGCGCATAGGCGAAGTGTCTGTTTCAGCTGAGGATTTCGGGAAGCGTCTATTTGCCCAGCCTGCAATCATAGCCCAGAGGTTATCGCAGGTCCATAAATTTGATATGATGATATGATGATATGATATTGGGGGGGCTACGCATAAAAAGCTTCAAGTGTAATAAAACAAACTGCGTTTTATGCTCAACAATTGCTTGAAACTTTAGTTGCTCGTACTATATCTGGTTGCCTTTCACGTGCAACTTTTATATCCGTCCATGAATATTAAACAATTTGCCAAGAAACAGCTAGAGCCAGATCTGAGCCAAGTTTGCACAAAGTGAGATCGCCACAGAGATGAGCGGATAATGCAAGCTCAACCTGACCAATCTGTGGGCCATCGATAATGTTTATTAAATGCAAACAAAGTGAAATCCGTTTGGCTAACTTCTTTATCCAGACAGGAAATTGCAGCCACTGTTGCTGCCACTGCCACTGTTGCATTCCACTTGGCTCCGCTGCATATCATCGACCCAGTTTCTGTGCCAGCCCGAGCTCCGAGTTTAGTTAAATAGAAAATAATTTGGCGTGGGCCGGCCAAGGAGCCACAGATAGCGCACAGTGTACAGTAATTTCTTTATAGCAATGCCATTTTATTTTATTTTTTATTTATTTTTATCTTTTTTTCTTTTGGTCTGTTCACACAATTCGCACACAAACACTGCATAAATTAGTCTGCCGCATAAACAATATGTATATTGTGTGGGTATATATAAGGCAAAAGCGTAATTGTGCAATGAATATCAACTGAAAAGCTGCAGATCCGTTGCAGAATTGCAGAATGAAAGAAGAACAGAAGAGTCTCTCATTGAAGATCGCATGCGCCTCGAAAGCCGTTGGCTGCCCCACTTGTGAGCGGCCTTCGATAGCTGACTCTGGATGTTGAATGTTGTATGTTGAATGTTGAATGGTGGCTGTTCGGTGGTGTTCGGTGGTGTTCGGTGGTGTTTGGTGGTGTTTGGTGGTGCTCATCGTCTCGTATGCCACAATAAACAGCACGCAGAGCCAGTGACTTTAATATTTATTGCGTTTTAAGAGACGCATTGAGAACGGTGGCTTTTGGTTGCCCAGAAATGGGCAACTATTGCCGCTGCTCTTGGCCATAAATCTCAATCTTAGCCGGCTTTTTATGTGCAAATTATATAATGAGCGCTGCACTTATCCGTCCACGCCAATTGGGCTACTGGCCGTTTTTGGTTAGCCAAGTCTATCGCTGTTCCAGTTGACCAAATCTTTGATTTGCTTTTATTTGGCATTGCATTTAGCTGCGCTCTTCCGTTGGCCAGCTCAACACCTGAACAGGAAACGCAGCTGAAACTGACTTATTGATTCTGTTTCCAGTCAGCTTATATATATATATATATATAAATATTTGTATCTATGTGCGCATCTATGTGCATCTACATGTAATGATGGCTAATAAATCAACAGAGATTGCATGGAATTCGCCTCGGCCACGTCGGCATCTTTTGTCTGGCTGCGCAGCGCCTGCATTTCCTGCCCCGTTGCCAATGCCAACAAATTAGCGCAGCGGCGGCAAAGCAAAATCATAAGGCCGAGCCGCAGACTCAGCTCCATCTCCAGCTACAGCTACAATTGAGCAGCGTGTACTCTCAGCACTTTCAGTCTATCAATCAGTCAATGCAGCTGTTGAGCAAACAAAATGCAATAGCAGCTTTTGTTTGTTGCTGCCAATTGGCAATTGTTGTTGCTGTTGCAGTTGCAAGCTGCTGCTGCTGTTGTGCTTCTACCTGTGCGACGAGGCCAATCTTACTGTTTGTTCAAGCAAGTGGACAACCACAAACATACAAACAAACAAACAAACAGTCAGACAAACAGACAAACACACTTGTTGAGCTGCTTGTTTTGTGCTGCCGAATACCAAAGTGCCGCTAACAGAAATATTTTTGTCAACAGCAAATACAATCAATACTCGTATAATCGATCTTGAGTTTTATCCTCCAAGTCCGAGAACATGTTCGAGAGTACCTTCAAGTTATGTGTGTTCGTGTAGCTGGCTTTTTTACACTTGCTTGCAGAGTTAATGCTTCTTTCCACAACTTGACAGCTCCAAGATACCCTGTAGACAGCCGTTATAACATTTTTTTCTATCGGTTGACAACAAACATTTATTGCAACATCAAAAACTACTTCAACTTACAGCGCTTTAAGCCATTGAATTTTGCTGCTTATTTAATATTAATTTTAAAATCATATTTTTTTGTATTAATGTAATATTTTTTTATTATTATTAATTCATAATATTATTGTACTTATTTTTTAAACCACGTAATTCCTGCAATTTAGCAATAATCATATTACAATTTGCAATTTGCATTTCTGCTTAATACTTATCGACAATTCGCAATTTAAATTGAAAACTACAGATAAATCATGGCAAAATAACACGATCATTTTAAATCGTATAACATTTAATATTTTATTCGTATTTAAATTAAAATCATATCAAAATAGCTACTGCATAACGATTGAAAAGCTTTTCTAAAATACATTCAGCTTGCGCAGCAAATATTTTCAAGCCAATCAAAAAGAAATAAACAAGTTTTATGTAATTGCATTTTTCTAAAATTGCTAGTCCACAAAATGGTCTGCTGAATGTGGCCATTTATGTAATGTATATCATGTTTGCAGTGAACTCAATTCACTGCTGAATGCATCCAATTATGCAGGCTTTAAATACGTAATATTAAAAAAACAAACTAATAGTTGATATAGTAAAATTATAGTTTGCCTTAATGCGTTTCCTTCCAGTGAAATCTGTGAAAAATGTTTTGTTTCGTTTGTTACTCTGCCATTTTTGAGCTGAGCAGCTACACTGAGAGAAAAATCGAGAGTTTTCGGATTTGAATCAAGAATTTAGGCTATGAAAATGCAATTAGCCAGAAAAATTGTTTATCTAAGACTGAAATTCTTTATTAAGCGCGTTCTAAATTTTTTACGGATTTCATTTCCCTTTTTATTAACTTTTAAAATTAGAATAAGGAAGGATTAGTACTTAATTTAATCATTATTTTAATCAATTTTTTTTTTGGAGTTCATTTATGATATTCATTTCAAAGATTTAATTGGTATAACGAATCATTCTTTATTTTTGTGAGTGCAGAAGCTGTCAATCGTTCAAGTCCAAAAACGAGTATGCAATTTGAAAGTAATGTCGTCTGTTTGTTTTGTTGCTGATGTTGTTTGTTGGTGTTTGTTTGTTTTGTGTTGTGTTGTGTTGTTGTGTGTGTTGTTGTATGCGCATGCAGTGCATCTTCTGCTATGCTACTCCAAAATGGGTTAATGGCACATTCTAATAGTGGTTGGAGTTGGAGTCGGTCCGAGCCACGAAAGTAGGCAGGCCGTCATTTGAGCTAACAAATTTATTAGTCAGCTGGCTTCAGGTTGAGAATGCATACCAACTACACACATACATACATACATACACACAAACGTCTCTTACATATGCATTGTGGCCGTGAATATGGCGCTGAAATTGGCTTAAATGCCAGGCATTGGCAATTAGCTGCGCAGTCGTTGGGTGGGTGGTACGAGTGCAACAGTTTACAGTTAGTTTGCGCCATGTTGACAGTTACGTGCAGCGCGCTATTTCGCTCTTGCCACCTGCCACCTGCAACATGGCCGACAAACAACAAGCAGCAACATTGCATAAATTAGCCAACAATGTAGAGCAGTCAGGCAGCAGCGGCATTGTTAGCTTGAGAGTTGCAACAGCAAGAGCAGAAGGTGAAGAGGATGAGGAGAGCTTGGTTGCTGCTGCTGCCACAATTCACAGCCTTTTGTACTTGCGTAATGCATTTTCACGCAATTTATAACAGTTTTTCCTAGCCTCATACAGAATATGGGTCAACAGCAGGTGGCCGCCCAAGGGAAATGCGCTTAAATATGCATTTTGCATTTGATTGAGTCGTAAATTGGCAACGCACAGCCTCACACAGATGCGCACACACACACACACACACACTCTCTTGAACAGTTAGACATAAATCTGGAACTGTGGGAGTCGCCACCCCGTTTCGACGTCTTCCAAAACATTTATGGCTGCAACATTGCCGCTCCGACCTGGTTTCGTCAGCATCATTTCCAGAAACCGGAGCCACTTGATGCGGCTGATGATGATGCGACTTTGGCGTGCTCTTTTCAATTTGTTAGCCGCCGTTTCCTATACGCTTTTTTTCTCGTTTTGTTTATGGCATATGGATTTATGTGCGCTGTCAGCTTTTCGGTTATTTCATTTTTACTTTTAGGCCAAGAATTTAGGAGCCAGCGCAATAACTAATTGCCAGACACGTGCTAAGCGCAACGTATGATTATATACAACTATATAAAGAGAGAGAGAGAGAGATATTTGTATTTTGCCAACAGTTTTCATTTTAATTTGCCATCCGCTTGTCGGCTTTCTAAATATGCATATTAATGCGGTTTTTCTTTGGCTTTGATCTCGGGCTAGTTTTCTAGAATTTTTAATTACGCATAAACGCTTTTTTTATTGGCTCGCATTAGCAGCTCAAGTAGAATTTGATGCCATCGACAATGCGACAAAACCAAACAGAAGAAAGTGTCAACTCATTTCTAGAATTTGTCAAGCCACACAGAAGAAACAACAAAAACTAGGCTGCGACTTTCTTGAGACGACCCCCAGGGCCATGGACAGAGCTGAAAGGAAAGCGAAAAGTGCGTAGCTTGCTACTTGCCACATGCCACATAGAGACGCACAAAAACTCACACAAAGAATGCCGGTTGAAAGATCGCAGAGCCCTCAGTAACAAAAAAAAGCAAAACTCTTGTCATAAAGTTCTTTGTCACGTACCTCAAATAAAATGTGTTTTTATGACGCGATTAGTGCTGGGTTTTATAATGCCTAAAGCATATCACAACGACAACAAACAACAAGAGACAACAAACTTCACAAAAAGTGAAAAGAATGTCAAGTGTTAATTGCCTTCCTATGGACATGTGTCTCTCTCTCCGTCTGTCCCTCTGTCCGTCTCTCCGTCTGTCTAGCTGTCTGCCCTGTCTGGGGCGGCTTTCGTTGGTGGCTGATGAAGATTAAGTTGTAGCCGGTGACTTTTTATGGGTTTTCAAGTGTTATGTTTATGGGCATGCGACGCGCAGCCAGCAGCCAGCATTTGTGTGTCATAAGATAAATCAGATAAATGATCGTAAAAATCATAAATGATCGCAAATGATTATAAATGGCCAACATAATTAGCTTACTCGATGGCCAATCTAGAATACGGCTCAATAATGATGCACTAAGGGACATATTAGCCATACTATATTGGCTCAATTAACCATAATGTTGTTGGTTTGGTAAAAGTTTTACGATAGAACTCGAACATGTTCTACTTATGAAATTGTTTACAACCTTTTTATAGCCTAACATAAAAGATAAATATCAAAGCAGTAACTGGGTCGATCTCTGTTCCACTAAAAATTCAGCTTCATTTTGGTATATTGAATAGAGTCTACAAGTCAACACACTAATTATATAGTATTGAATTATAATATATATAATTAAGGTTATCCGAAAAACGTACTAATTAAAGGTCATATAAAGCTTATATTATGCCATATAGGTCACATATAAACCCAGTAATAAATTTGCAAATTCTAACTGAACACTTTAATAAATTAAGTCGATTTAAAGAAAACAAAACCTATAGAATCAAACTATTGAATTAACTAAATTATCTTAAATTAACAACAATTGCCAATAATATCATATAAAGCCGGTGTTAATTCTATTTTTAGGTGAGAAAGTCTTTAAAAAACCAATAATAACGTTTTTTGTGAAGACTTAAAAACGTAGCTAACTGAGAAAACAAATGAAAAAGCTCTTAAATACAGCTTCAATACCTTCCTCAGGTGTCTTTTCTGTATAGATTTTAGTATTATTTAACAACTTAATTTTAAGATCCATAAATATGTGTTTAATGGCCAGTAAAAATACTTTTGCATAAGCCTCGTGCTTAGCAATAATAAATATTATCTAATCACAAAAATTCCCACAAACATTACATCAAATAGTCAAAAGAAAGAATAACTTGCGTTTGAAATTTGAATTTATTATAGTATGCATGTTAAATCGATTTGCACTAAATTTTGAACAACTGATAATAGGATTTTGCACCATGAAGTTTGGCAAATAATGAAAATTAAATAAAAACAAAAAAGAAGTTGTGTACATTATCCCGGAAGCTCTGTAGAATGGCCGTAAATGAACCGCAAGGTGAGATATTGAAAGACTTTATAACAAATAGAAATGGGAAGGCTTTTTTGTGTTCCAATAAAAAATGCTGCGGCCTTAGCTGCAAAGGAAGCAGCATATTAATGCAGCAGCAACAGCAGCAACAGCAGCAACAAGTCGGCGGCATTATCATAAACTAAATATAGCAGCAAATATCAATTTTATTGTGCGGCATTTGCGGTCCGCTCTGGCCGCCAGCAAATTGAGTGCAGAATTGTCCGTCTGTTGCAGTCAGTGTTGTCAGGTTTTGGCCACTAGATTTTAACTATAAATAAGCTACAAAAAGCTAAAGTATTGCTGCTAATTTGCCGAAATATTACCTAAGTTCAGGAACACAAATAAATTATTGTTTTATTTTGTTTTGATTTAGCATAAATTAATTAATATATACTTGACTTTGGTGATTAAATTAAATAAGAAATTCAATCTAAATATTTTCTTGGTAAATATTGTAGGAGAGCTATTAAAGATAGAAACAGCAAGCCATAAGAAAAAGCAAAAAAATCATAATATAAATTTATGAAAAAATAAGCTAGATTTATAGATGTTTGCTAAATTTGCAAGCTTCTCCATTTTTAAATACAAGCTAAATCTAGCTTATCAAATGCCAAACTGCCAACACTATTTGCAGCATTGTTTGCAAGTACCGTTTGAACTTGAGCAGCAACAGCAGCAGCAACAGCAGCAACAGCAGCAGCAGCAGCAGCAGCAGCAGCAATTCATGTTCTCATTCAGTTCAGTTCAGTTCAGTTGAGCAGAGTTCATGTCCGGCTGCTGGCCAGTGATAAATTATCACTGTTGGCTGGCCATTAGTTTTCGGAAATGTACGAGGTGGTTTTGGTGGTGTTGGTGGTGGTGTCAAGCTATGCAGTTGGGCATTCAGGGGGCTGTGTTACCATTTCACTTGACGCTAAACTTATTGCCGGCAATGAGTATGCGCTTTACCCAGGGCAACAGTCTGGCCAGAAGAGAGTGCACAAAGTCAGGCATGGGCAATGGGCAATGGCCATGGCCATGACCAAGGCGTTGGCGTTTATTATGCAAATATTTCAGCCTTAACTCGACCGGGTAAATTAATATGCTGGGCCGGCTGACTTAGCTGCTGGGTACCTTGGACTTCTGCATGGCTACGCTCGACTCGGCTTGGTTTGGCTTTGGCTTTGGCTATATAATTCCAGCGTCCGGGCGCACAATGTCGCATTCGTTTAACGGCACTTGGCTGATTGTTATTTAAAGTTCAGTTCATAACAATTGTTGCTGTGCGCTGGCCGTTGCAATTTATTGCTTTGCATAGTTAACAACTTGATTGGTAGCGTTGGGCACTTGGCTGACATTGAAATGTAGGCCTAGCATTGATGGCCGCCAATGATTGTCCTCCATGTTGTTGCTGTGATATTGCTGTTGTCGTCCATGTTGCAGTTGTCATGCTGCATAAGTGGACTCCAGCTGTTTGCTGCGCTGTTGTTGCATAACTAACAATGTATGCAGCGCATAAATACATAGCGCGATTGGCCAACAAACACAACATAACACAACAGCAACAGCAACAGCAGCAACAACACAACAGCAACTGCAACAGCAATAGCAACAGCAGCAACAACACAACAGCAACATCTAACAGCTGAACTAACGGGAGCCCCACACAAATGCCTCTGACATGCAAAAGAATTTTAGC
This sequence comes from Hypselothyrea guttata, assembly GCA_035045125.1. Lineage (NCBI taxonomy): Eukaryota > Metazoa > Arthropoda > Insecta > Diptera > Drosophilidae > Hypselothyrea > Hypselothyrea guttata. Next base: position 230,909 of record JAWNNJ010000778.1, on the reverse strand, counting down.
TATGCAGTGCGATTATGCGGGGACGTTCTTAAGCAGCCAGCACGGACGGAACCGATCAGTCGGACGCACCCAACTGTAGAATACCCCGCACCATATAGCTTTATTGTCAAATCACGACTCTTTATTCTCGATAAAATAAACCAGCATGACGCTAGTATCAGTATTACCTATATAACATTATTCCAAAAAACGTCCTTCTATATTCAATATTACGCTTGTTATTCAGTTTTTATCGATTTGGGCGTAAAGAGGGCGTGGCGTTCACCATTTGAAATAAACTTGATCAGCGTATGGTATACACCTTACCACATATAAAAAAAGGCTGATCTAACTCCTATAGTTTTCGAGATCTCCACGTTTATCCTGAGAGACGGACAAGGTTTGGTCAACTCTTCGTCCTGATAAACAATACATTTACTTTATGTGGCCTGCCACGCCTTCTTCTGTCTGTTACATGCATTTGCACAAAGTTATTAACCCTGTTTCTACCCATTTGATGGGTACAGGGTATTAAAAGACACAGAGACGGACGAACTGTAGAATAGAGCTAGAGTAGAAGCGTGAGAGCGTGCGAGAGCGGGCGTATGCATCGTAGTCATTTAGCAATGCAAATGGCGCTGTTTAGCTTATAGATAATGTCATTCACAATGGCAGAAACTATGGCAAATATGGTTAAGGAACTCGGAACATGCTCAGCTGCTCTGGGGATGCATTGATAAGCGCATCGACTGCGACAGTTGACATACAAATACAATTAGTTGGCAATGTTAGATGCTGCAGGAATTCTGATTAACAAAATAATGAATAACGAACGAGTTCGTTGTCTAAGTCATTTGTTTTGCACGCTCTATTTGAACCCATTGAACCACATTTCTAATTGAATTTCCATTTAAATCACTTTGCAATAGGCCAAAAACTTATCAGCCATGAAACTGGGCTAATGCTCGCAAACAAAAGCCGTTAGCAATCGAACTGGTAATAAAACAATTGCAAATCAAATACCAAAGTTCGTTGCCTAAGTCATTCATGGAAATGAATGTCGGAAAAGCCATTAGCATGCCTGCCTTCACTTATAAGATAATCACGGCAGAGCTGACGCTCTAACTAGCCCGGCTGTTAAAAGTCAAAAGTTCTCTTCATATACATAACTCGGCTAATAACTGTGGCATATTAAGCGGCTTACAGGAGAGCCCCAACTGAACTCCGGCCAGTTTCAGTTTACATGATTGATAGCTGTGGCTGCGGCCGATCAGAAACCCTTGCTGCAAGCTGGCGGCTCCCAAGGCGAGCGGCTTGTTAACGTTCAATTAGTGAAATTGATAGACATATCTATGGAAAAGCATCAACGGAAACCATAACAGCCCATTCAGTGAAAGAAGCAACAGAAGAAGCAGAAGAATAGATCAGAGCAACCAGAACGTAAAACGCAAAACCCGAAATTACTTACATGTTAATTAAAATGTTTTTGGCTCTGTGGAACTTTTGATATGCCCACTCGCATGGAAATTCTAAATGCAGGCCTCCCAGCGGCAACAGCAATGGCAACTTCAACCGCAAGATTCGATTCTAACCGCATGCCACACACAGCCAGACAGACACGCACGCGTGTACCGTTCGTTTTATAAGATATTTTTCATTTATTCATTTGTTCATTTCAGTTTTAGGTTTTCCGTTTTTAGACCCTGTACTTAAAAAATTACAAAAGGTTCGGTGAAGTTAGTGCAAATGGGAAATGCGTGTAGCAGATAGAAGCAAGTGTGGTAGATGCCACATAGTATATATATTCTTGATCAGGACGACGTCTATCCGTCCGTTCGTCCGTCGGTCCGTCCGTATGAACATCTAGAACTCACAACTAGAACATGCGCTTTTAAGAATTCTCCTTTTTTTAACCAGCGCTATGAATAATTGCAAAGATATGCAACAGACAGTTTACTCAATAATGCTTGCGATTATTATTCAAAGCACATGGTCTTCTAGTCAGTTACGTCCCACTGTAGCCCTTCGCTCGACTGATTCGTATGTGGCTCGGTCAATGGCTCATTGTATTTGTGGGTTAGCAGGTGATGCCAAAGAAACTTTTACGAAACTTGCCCAAAAATACAGACAGACATTGCCAGTGGCTTATTAAAAGCGTGTCGGTCGATGGGACGCCGTTTGCCTGGCAGCCTATAATTAGCATAAATTCATTCATAGAACTAATTGCAAGTGGAAGTGAGTGTGCCCGTAATGAACCAAACTCTTCAGCCGAACTCCAGCTCAACTTCAGCTCAACTCAACTGAGGAGAACTGAACCAAACTGAACTGAGCTGAACTCAGCTGCCTGCCAGTCGAGTTGCCCGCACTTTTCCCTATGTTTCTTTTTTTTTTTGTCTGGTTTTTTTTTTGTTTTTCGTTTTTTGTGTTTTCAGTGCAGCTCTTAAAACATGTTATTAACTTAACGGTATGTGCTGTTGTTGTTTGGCTTTCATAATTTATGTGTGAGCGCGGCAGGCGGTGCACTTGTTTTGCATGCCGCCGCTAGATGGCGCATTTGAACGCACCCCCATAATTAATTATGTAACGAAACAAGTGCCGGGGCAACCTCCGCACATAATACCTAATCGTGAAATTCTAGCAGAAAATCTTTCTCACGCCAACCCCCCCTTTATTACAGTTGCGGTTGCAAATAATGAGCCAAGATTATCTCACAGCAACAACTTGAGTCCTAAGTCTTAAGTCTTGAGTTTCGAGTCTTGAAACTTCACTCTTGAGTCTTGAAATTTGAGTCTTAAGTCAAGAAAAGCTGTCAAAGTGTGCGTTTTATTTGGCTTTGTTTCGCTGCCAACTTCACACACAATTGGCAGTTAAACAAGTGTTTGGCCATAAACTACTACTATACGTGTTAGCCTTTTTATAGCCAAATTAGAGCACTCTCTCAGCGCTGTTCATTTCACTTTCACGTCAGTTTTGGATTGATGACAGACATTAAATTTAATGAATTCTTGCATAATCAAAGAAATTGATGAAAGTTCCAGAACTAATGATGGGCATACTTAAAAATTTTATGACTTTACGAATTCCTACAGGGTTAACTAAATGCATTTCATGTATATTTAAAGCTTGTTAACTTTGCCTCAATAGCTGGCACACAGCATGATAACGTTTCACACCTACGAACATATGCAGACATTGTTGCACAGTGTGTGTACGCAGTATGCCGCCAGCTACACTCGGAAAAAATATCAAGCAAATAAAATATCATCTACAATTTGTTGCAAGGGAACTTAAATTTAATGTACAATTTTATTTAGATTCAGGCACATATTGCCAAGCATTTCAACAAATTTACATTCTAAAAATTTAATATAATTTAGATATGAGTACGTTTAAAACTTTGAAAAACAAATACAAAATTGAAATTTAAGCCTATTAAAGTCTTAAAAATAAGTACGACTTAAGGTTGAATATGAGCTGCAGATTACAATGTACTAGCATTATTGTTTATGTCCCAAATTATATAATTTTAAAACCGAGAAATATTTCCAAATCCATTAAATTTTAAGACAAGGTCATATTGTTTTGTACTACTTAGCTTAAAAAATGTTTTTTTCTAGCATTATTTTTATTAATATTAATTTGTTTACAATATACATTCCAAACGCAACAAATATTTAAACCTATAAATTATTGCTTTAAAGTTTGTTAGGCTTACGTTATAAATTTAATATCTTTAAAACAAAATATACTTGAATTATATCATAATAAAATGGAATAAATTCTATTTTATTATGCTTTTTCGAGTGTAGTTGCTCTCAAAAAGAAGACGGAGAAATGTAACCTTTCCCAGGCGTCAACACGCTTCACACATGCAACTTGTCGGTGCTTCAAAATATTTCCTTTTTATTGTTGTGGCACAGCGACTGCAACAGCAACAACAACAACAACAGCAACAACAACAGCAACAACAATCACATGACTACTCCAGCTGTTGCTTTAATTAAACTCTGCAAGACCTTACAAGCCAAGCAATTAAAGCTTGCGCACACACACAACGTGCCACAAGGGACGGTGATGGGATCGGGGAGAAGGGAGGCGTGTAGGGTGTGCGGGGTATAAGGCGTTGGTGTACCGTTCTTTGATACCACACGCCGCATAATATGCAATGTTGCCAGTCGCCGGTAAAATGCACTGCAGGAATTACATAAATTACGCGTAACATGAAATTAGTTAGCCTAATTAACATTTCGCTAAATGTAATGCTAACTCTCTCTCTCTCTCTCTCTTTCTCTGTTGCAGGCAAAATGTTTCTACGCCGTTGCACTTTTCTGCTATTGCTCTGCCTAATTGCGAGTGACGCCAACGCTGCGCGCAAAACAAAGCGTCCTGTCAAGCCGGCCAAGCAGACAATATCACGCACCAATGTGACGCCAGCACCGGCAGCTGCCCCATCTGCAGCCACCGCCAGCACCACCAGCAGCAGCAGCACCACCTCAAGTGAACTGAGCGTGGATGCAGCACCAGCACTGACCACCAGCACGAGCAGCGCGGCCAGCAATGTGGAGCTGCCCAAGCCGCTGGTGCCACAGAATGAGGCACAGCTGGAGCCCAAGTTAGAAAAGTCGCCCGACATGGAAGAGGACTGTGATCCAGATATGATTGGCTTTGAGATAATTACCGGGTAAGTGCCGCAAATCTGCATGTAATCGCTGGGTTTTATATATATTTACCCTCCACTCTTTTCACTTTTATTTACATAAGTATATTTAGACCCTGTCATTAAAATAAATACAAAAGGGTCTATTAAGTTAGTGCAAATGAATAATTTATGTAACACCTAGAAGAAAGCGTGGTAGACCCGACCAATTAAATTTATTTTTTATCAGAGTGATGAGCTGAGTTTCGTCCGAAAGCAAACTATAAGAGTTAGAGGCACCATTTTTGGAGTTAAGGCTCTCCTGTGTTGTACGCTGACCAAATTTGATTTATAATTTTGATACCTCCCCTTTATTTACCTCTAACAGCAGCTACAGACTTGTCAATATGCAAGAACGTAGCCCATGGAATTGTCAATCGACGCTGTACAGCATTAGGATAGTTAAGAAACATCGAAGATATGCAACAAACAATTTGGTCGACTGTTTGTACATACGCGTAAATTGTCTCTGTGTGTAAGGCAGTGATGCAGTGATTAAGGAAACACAAACTATATAGTCTTCAGCTGTCGGTTACGTCCGACTGTAGCTCTCCGTCCGACAGATTTTTAGTTAAGCCTTAATTTTATATATTAAGTTTAATTTATGCTAGTCTCATATTTTGCCCAATTAACCAATTTGCATGGAATCGTTCGCCTAACGGTAAGACAGCAGCCAGCAGCCCAAGTGGCAAGTGGCAAGTGGCAAGCGGTAAGTGGCCAACACACAAATGCAAATGTGCGGCGCAGCCCATTGGGGGCGTGTCATGTGGGCGAAACGAGGCTTGTCTAATCGACTAGTTTGTTTTCGTGTCAGACAACACAAGGCGCCGACAGCAGCACGCTTATGAGCTTTCCTCCTCCTCATGCGCCGGCAGCAAGTTCGTTGCCTCAGTCTTTTGTTTGCTCGCACAAGACACAAGCTGCTGCCATACGGGGGCCCTCATGACGTTACTTTTTGACTCAAATTGATTGGGGTACCACTTTCGTTTTCCATTTCGACTCGCTTGTTGTACACTAATCTGTTGGCTTAGCAGCCAACTAATGAGTCTATCAATTAAAATCAATAAGCCGATTTTGAGAGCAGCCAGAAAGAATCTAACAACTGGAAGTAAATTATGAGCCATAAAACCCACTATTATTGCTAGACATTTCAGTAGAAACATTATTCATGGCCTGCACTTGTTTGGTGCAATAAACTTTATAAGTGTTGCACTGTAAAAATTTGGTATTTCGTATTTAAAACTTGAAGTTGCAGACTTGATTCAGCAGTAAGAAATTACAGAGGAAAATATTGTAGTGCTTATTAAATAATTCTTAGTTATAATATCTCTATATTTTTAAAGTGCCCCAACCTTTTTCAAAGGGAAGTAGAGGTTTGAATTTTAGATTTAAAAGCTAGACTTAGAATAATGCAGATGGGTTTGTTGATGGTTACAGTTAGGCGGCAAGCGGCTTATACTGTATTTTCTTTTCGCTCAGTGTACAATGCGATTTTATATCTCGAATTTTCGTATTGATCTATCGTTATTGTTTTACAGCTATGTGCTCTCGGCGCCCTCAAAAATGCTGGATACGCTGCCGGGCACGCTGATGCTCACGGACTGTCTGGAGGCATGTCAGAGCAATGAATCCTGCAGCTCTGTCAACTATGAAACCGGCTTGTGTGTGCTGTTCAAGACAACAGCCGATAAATTGCCAGGTGAGTTAGAAAGTGTGAGAATATCAGTTGCAATTGTTGCTGCTGCTGTTGCAGCTGTTGCTGTTGTTACTTTGTGTGCCAAAGAAAGTTCAATAATTTAGTTGGCCAGTCATTCATTCAATTATTGAGTTCTAGTTCATGGTGGCAATGCCGCATAAATCACCGCCTTTTGCGTTAGTTTTTTTATTGCTGTGGCTTTACGCATGATTTGGCAGACAGAGTGACGACAACAACAACAGCAATAGCAGCAACAGCAGCAACAGCAGCAACAGCGGCAACAGCAACATTGAATGGCGACAGGCGACGGCTCCAAGCTGGCCTGGGCACAGGCAAACTAGATTTTGCCTATTCTGCAAACTGGCTTTTGGCATTGGCAACGCATAATTTCCAGCCAGCCTGCAACAGCAACTGCGAACGACAACTGTTGCTGCCGTTTGTAGCTGCTGCTGCGTTTCTCAACGCCTGTTACTTTGCAGTGAAGGGGCGTGTGCGTAAAACGCATCGCACGCACCGACACGCACTACGCCGAGTACCGTTTTAATGTAACAGTTTCTTATTTTTTATGCATCGTTTTTTTATTGTATTCGGCAGGTTCACTTTCGCGCTCACAGTTTCCGGTTTTCACCATCTACGCACAGAAATCGTGTTTGGGCGTGCGTCCTTGCTCCAAGGCCTGGTGCATCGATCGCGTTCAAGGTTACCGCCTGCCCGAACATGTCAAATCTAGTCAGACCGTCTTGTCCCGCCGCGACTGCCTGGAACTCTGCCTAGGCGAAACGGAGTTTACGTGCCGGTAAGTTCTTATGCCGCCAACTTCAAGACCGAACACTGTGCATGCAGCAGCAACAGTTGCTGCAGTTTGCCAGTTTGCCAGTTCCTGTGATTACGATTACATCATAATCGTATGTTGTACAAGTTGATCCAGTTATGGAATGCAAGTAACGTGATACGTTCTATCGTTCTAAGCGTTCTATCGTTCAACCGCTACTCAGCTCTTGCCTCTTACTGAGGCAACTAAACCAAGCAGACACCTGCAACTGGTTCCATTGACAAGTGCCTGAGTGCAACAGGCTAAAGAACTGTTAAAACTCTTGCCACATGCTTCCATCGATTTGTGACTTAAACTGCAGCTGTCAAATGGCTTTAGTTACACTCTCAGCCCCAGCTAGCGTTGGAAGAACGAAGGCTTTTGAGGAAGCTGTCAACATGATTTAGTAGCGCCGAGCTGCCTGCTCTTCTGCTCTTCTGCTCAACTGCAATCTGTCTTAGTTAGCGCTACATTAAACGTTTATATTTTGGTGAGCAGCCAAAACTGGCCCCGGCGATAGCATCGAAACCAAAGCATCCGTCAAAAAGATTTACTTCAGATAAGAATCACAGACTAGCAAAAAAATCTTTTAAGCTGTCAATAAGATTTAGTTTGACAAAGTTTTTGCTAAGCAACAATTCCACTTTAAGTGTATGCAAAAAAGAGCTTAAAAGAGAGTTATGTTGCAGCTGGGCTAATAAATTAGCTCTGAGGAAATGGTTTAGGTAAAGACAAATAAAACAAAATAAAACTTCAAATTGAGCCTTAGTATTGACTGAAATCTATATAAGTTTTAAATAGAGTTAAATCTGAAACTGTACTTCTAGGTACATTCATCTGAAGAATAAATTTATTATGAGTAGCTAAAATGAAAATTAACTAACCAAAGTTATCAAAAATGAAACATTGGGAAGCTGTTAAAATAGTATAATTGTTACCGCTCAAACAAAAGTATAGAACTGGTTTAGACGGCATTTATCAAGCATTACAACATATTAAACCTAATACCTATTAATAAATGAGTCTCGTTTGTGTATCGACTGCTTTGATCAACTATCTATAACTACGCCTAACACTATGCCTTATACTCTGCTTAATGCTATATTTCTCCATTCTTTCTTCCTCTGCTCTTGTGCTCTGTCCTAACACCTTCAACCTTTCCTAATATGCCAATGCTTGCACACCTCTGCCGCTCATAACTCTTGCCCTGCCACAGTTCGGCCAATTTCTATCGCCACTCCGGCTTGTGTGAGCTGTCGGATATGGATCGCATCACATTGTCCGCGTCGAGCAGCGTTGAGGCTTATGAGGGCGCTGATTATCTGGAGAATAATTGTGCCGAGGAGCCGAGTAAACTGTGCGAATTCAAGCGCATCTCTGGGAAAATATTGAAGACGGTGGATTCGGTCTATCAGGATATTAATACCATTGATGAATGCCGAGATCTGTGCCTCAACTCACCATACAGGTAAATCAATTGCATTGTCATTTAACGACACGAACGTTTCTCACAGTGTGCCCACACTCTGACAGATGCCACTCGTACGACTACAATGACACCGGCGACATGGTCTGTCGGCTCTCGCATCACAGTCGCGCCACATTGACGGATGTCATGGATCCCTATCTGGATGTGCCCGAGGCAGCCACCTACGAGCTGTCCGCTTGCTATAATGTATCCATCGAGTGTCGCTCCGGCGAGATGATCACCAAGATACGCACCTCCAAACTGTTCGACGGCAAGGTCTACGCCAAGGGAGCACCCAAATCTTGTGCTGTGAATGTGAACAACTCGCTGGAGTTTGACTTCCGCATGGGCTACAACGATCTCGAGTGCAATGTGCGCCAGAGTGCCTATGGTCGGTATATGAACGACATTGTCATTCAGCATCACGATATGATTGTGACCTCATCTGATTTGGGCCTGGCTGTCAGCTGTCAGTACGATTTGACCAACAAGACGGTGCTAAATGATGTGGACCTGGGTGTCACTGGCGAAATCGAATCATCGCTCAGCGAGGAGATTACCATCGATTCACCCAATGTCATTATGAAGATCACCTCACGCGACGGCAGCGATATGAAGCGCATTGCCGAAGTTGGCGATCCGTTGGCGCTGCGTTTTGAAATCGTCGAACCGAACAGTCCATATGAGATCTTTGTGCGCGAACTGGTCGCCATGGATGGGTCGGACAGTGCCGAGATAACGCTGATCGATGCTAATGGCTGTCCCACAGACCAATACATCATGGGCACCATACAGAAGCTGTCGCACAATCGCAAGGTGCTGCTCTCACAGTTCGATGCCTTCAAGTTCCCGTCCAGCGAAGTGGTGCAATTCCGCGCCCTGGTTACACCTTGCATTCCACGCTGCGAGCCAGTCATTTGTGATAGTGAGGATGGCGCCAGCGGCGAGCTAAAGTCTCTGGTCTCCTATGGACGCCGGAAGCGCTCAGTGGTGAACGGCACCGATGGTGGTAAGTGTGGCCAACTGTTATTGCTTTTGGCTTCTGGCTTCTGGCTGCTGGCCAGGTTTTGTACGAGCTCATTATGTTGCTAACTACTTGCAAATTCACAGGCGAGTTCATGGTCAGCACACGCCAGCGACGAGATGCCAGCACAGCTCCAGCTTCAGCTTCAGTTGATGATAATATACTGCTCGTACAGTCCATACAAATCACAGACAAGTTTGGCTTCCAGGCGGAGGATGGCAGCGATGCCAGCATGAGCGATGCCACCGAGCCCCATGAGAAGGCATACGCGGGCGTTGCACAGGACAAGCTCACTTGTCTTAATGGCTATGGTAAGTTCAGCTCGATGCCCCTCTCCCTCCCCCCATCCAGCTTGCTGTGAAAATGCCCAATCAAGAGCGAATCAAAGCAAACTTTAGCTCGATCTTCAGCTCTTCCTGCTGCTGTTCCTCTGATTTGCATAGACAAGACATAGAACGTTGTTGACGTCGTGCGGCTGCGGCTGCGGCTGCAGTCAGCGGGTGGCGGATGTATGCAACTGCAGATACGAATGCGTTTCCAGCTGCAGCCAGATGGCCTGCTGTATGCTGCCCCTTTGCTGCATGCCTCCTGCTGCCCATTGCCTGCTGCGTCGTGAGCCAACGGCTTGTTCTGGCTATTGTTGACTGCTCGCTAATTTTGATAATGAATCAATTTTTCATCATTGCCACTGACGACTGCATGAGAAATAAATTGGCTGCTCTGACTCGCTGTCCCGCTGTCTATCCGCACGGCGTTGCATCTCTGTCTCTGCCACTAACTGCTTTGGTTATGATGCTGCAACCGAGGTTTGTCGCCGGCTCACGACCAGGTCACTGGTTCAATGTGATGTGCCTCGCCAGCTGTGAAGGATGAGATGCTGCCGCTGCTGCATTTCTGCACGCCTCATTTTCGTGCGGCGCGAAAACGCTGCACAGTTAGCTGCCCCCCCTCCCTCCTTAGTGCCACAACTGCTGCCTCAGCTGACCATCTCCATTCCCCCGTCTGTCACTGTGCATGTGTCATTGCTTTGTGGAGCAATTGCCATGCACGTTGGCCATGGCGCATTAGAGCAAATGCAGCGTTGAAGCGTTAAATTTACAGCTTGTTAGACGGCAGCAGGTCCAGTTGCTGCCGCTTCGGCATTAGGTCCACATTGGTCCCAGTTGCAGCGGTGGTCTCATATTGCAACAGCAGCCGCATCAATTTCTGTTGCAATTACGCGCTGTGGAGCAAAGCAAAGCGAGCTCATTGCACGCAATTAGAGCAACGGTTTTCTCCTCAGTTTAAGCTCATTTGCCACACACATTGAAGATTGAGAGCGAGCGCCAGAAGACTGAAGAGAGAGAGAGAGCGCTGGAGAGTGCCGGTGGCAAGTCGACGAGAACTGTGGCCATCTAATGCTCATATTAATGCGTGTGGCATGTGGCAATCAATCTAGCGGCCAGCTGCGGCTTGTGCAACACAATTCAACCAAATTTATTTGAATTATGCATTTTTCATAATGCCAGCGAAGCCACTTTGTTGCTGCTCCCATAGCATATTACCATAATGGGGATTATAAAGTTAAACTGTTCCATTTTCCCCATTTTCAAGGCTGAACGCAGAAATTTTAATATTTAAATAGTTTAATAACATTTTTCCTGTCTTCAATTTGATAATAGTTATTGTTAGAAAACAAAATTCTTTTGTAGAAATTTTAATTGCATAATTGACTTCAGTTAACACGAAAGTTTTCTTCAAGCCATTAGCTACTATACTGAAAAAATGTTCTATGTAAATTCCGACCTGATTTTGATACGATTCAAATTTTGAAAGGAAAACGCTCAATGAACTTTTAAATATACCGAGATAAAATTTGGTTTAGCGAGCGATAGTGTGTGCAATATTGTTCCCTTAATATCTTCTGCGTTTTTTAAACAAATTTCATGCGTTCTTCAGGAGAGATAAATATTATGTTAGAGAGTATATATTCCAAATATCAACTTTTTTATCTACTAATGCGTAAAAGGGGTGTGGTCATTAACAATTGAAATAAACTAATCTGCGTATACTTCTATCTACATTCCGAAAATGGAAGCTCTATGTCTGATAGTTTCCGGGATCCCAACGTTCCTCCAGAAGGACAGACAGATTGGGTCTTTTTCCGCCTATTGTGATGACGTAATATATAAATGAACCTTAATATATTCTACAGTTCTATAACCTTATTCTGATAAGAACATAAAAATTTCTAAAGACGCTTCTATTTATTTGCTCTTTAACCCAACTGAAACTAACTTATATAAACACCCATTAATTTCTAAACTTTCGTTTTGGGATTCCTGTTCCTGATTAGTTTCTTTTCACTTTCGTAAATGAGCAGAGCCGAATTGAGTTTGTTTTCCATTTCGAATATGAGCGATCGCCTGAGTTCGCTTTCATCGAAGATGCACATGCAACATCCACATCCGAAATGTGCACCAGTTCCCATCGCCTAAGTTATGTATATGCCAAAGATATCGTGCCATAACAACTGTTTGTTTATTGTTCTATGTTTGATTTGTTGTTGCTGTTGTCGGTCTTATTGTTGGTGTTGTTGTTGGAGTTGTTACTGTTGTTGAAATTGTTTACAATTTGATTGCTTTTGCGGCCTCAAGCGCAGAGTCTTAACGTTTATCGTAATTGTAATAATTTTGTGTGTACTTCGTTGTTTGTTGTACGCACAGAGCAGGCTGACAGTTGGAGAGAGTCGGAGAGAGAGAGAGCGAGAGAGAAAGAGAGTTGCAGAGAGACAGACAAACAGATAAAAGGCAACAGCAAGCACATAAATAAAAGCTCAAGTGCGTGCGCTTTGTTATTGAAACTCGTTAAAGTCATTGCTAACAGACCACGACAACGATGACGACCACGACAACAAAGTTGTTGTGGTTGTTGTAGTTGTTGTTGTTGTTGTTGTGGTTGTTTGTAGTTGTTGTTGCAATGTTTGTTGCTTGGCTTAGTTTTGGCTGTTTGCGTTTTGTTGGCTTTAAGCCGTCGGCGCTTACTTTTTATGGGCATTTGATGTACAACAGCAACAACAACAACAACAACCAACACAACATGCATATGGAGTACCTTGTAATCTTTGATAGTCATCAGCAAACGTCGTCGCCGTCATCAACATCATCATCATCATCATCGTAATCGTAATCGTCATCATAATCATCATTGTCGTCGTTGCTCTTAAATTCTGATTTCGTGAACTGGACGCGACGACAACGCATGCGAGTGAATCGCTTTGCTCTCTGCACTTTGGCGGCACTTTCACCCGATTTCATTCCATCGTCATCGGCATTGGCATTTCGGTTTTCCTCTGTCCGGTGCGGTCGCTCATGCTGCATGCTATATGCTACATTCTCGTTTTTCGGCCAGCTTATTTATGTGGCACGTTGCACTTTTTTGAGCAGCAATAAAAGTGAAGCTAGGCTCTACGACAGGGACAGCAATAACAACAGCAAGAGAGAGAGACAGAGAGAGAGAGAGAGACAGAGACAGATATACATATATAGGTAACTGTAGCAATAGCCCTGGCTCAGATCGAGAAATATGCAACTCATGCACTAAATTGTCGCTGTTTTATTTCTCATTGTTTTTGTTTGTCTTGAACTTGTTGCTGTCAAACTTGGTCACTTGGTCGGTCGTTGGTTTGGTTTCCCTGGTAGCCTACAGCAAAATCTGGTAGCAGCAATCATTTTCTCACTCTCTCTCTCTGCTTCTCTGACTTCTCTTCTCGCTCTCGCTCTCCGTTCAACTGGGTCAAGTGCCGTACACTTTTGTTTTCTTTGATAACTAAGTCGATACGTTGCTTCCTAGTCGCGGCAGTTCCTCTTGTTGTCTCTTGTTTCTCTCTCTCTCTCTCTCTCTTCTCTCTTCCCTCTCTTTCTTGTAATAAGTTGTTAATCCATAACTTGTCTCTCTTTTAGGTCTTATCTTCGCCGGCTCTCTGTTCCTGCTCGCCCAGCTGAGCATCTTCGGCATCTGGAAGACCGTGCAGCGACGCACCCGCAAGGAGCGTTATCTGTATCAGCAGGAACCCACGCCCACCATCACGTACGGTGCGCCTACCATACTGTATGGGGCACCTCCGCCGCCCAGTGTTGCATCTGCAGCTGCGTCGCATGTGAGCAGCGCCAAGGATACGCTGAGCAAGCTCTATGACAGCGGCATCAATGGACGCTATGGGCAGCAGTACTAGATGTTGGGTCTAGGGGTTTGCCGGATACATAGCTCTCACAATTAGCTGGGAATTAACGCAATATGCCTCGAAAGCTTCAAAAGATTCGATGAGACTTGAATATATACATAGCACGTACATACAATACATATATACTTATATATATATATATATTCGCCAAGCAGCGATCCAAGCAGCAAAATCATTTGAAAAACTTAGCTTAATTTTAGCTTAAACATAATCTAATTTAATTTAATTCTTAAATCCAAAACTCTTAAAGAAGTGAAAAGAACAAATTTGAAAATGCGCGCTTTTAAATGCACTGGATGCCATTTTCCCATTGGATTTTCCAGCATTTTAAAACTGCGCATTGCGTAAACTGAACGAAATTTTAATGAAAATCGTAGCAAAAATTAGTATAAATTTTGTGTGTAGTAATAATCGAAACTTTACCAATCTAAGTCTTACAACTGAGGCAAATGATGATGCATTTATTTAACTTTTATCTGACTACTTATTTTATTTATTGAGTTTAAAATATATTTATTTATGCTTCGAGCTGCTTTATATCAAGGCGCAATTCCCACCAGATTTGCCAAATAATTTTGTATCAAAATGTTTGTGTCAAATATTGGGCGAGTTGCGTTTCGAAAATTCTCGAAACTAACTATTTATTGTACTTGCTAAAAATGTATACTTTGTGCTAAATACTTGTACTATTTATTTATTGCTAATTTAAATAATTTATTGCTAATTAATATTGCCGAAACGCAGCGAGGTGCTAAGAGTTTCAGGTGCTTAGTAATATGGGCTACACTTGCTACACACTCAGCATAATGAAATGGCTAAACTTTAAGTACTTAGTTTAATTCCAAAACAAATCACATTCAAAACATCGCATAAACTTATTTTTCTAAACAAATTGTACTGATTAAGTAAAACAATCGAACAACTCTATGCATAATAAAATCTAAAAACTTGAAAAAAGAAAAAGTTTCTACTTTTATTTAACATAATTATGTGGGTTTCCATTGCAGATGCAATGAATTCTACTTCTAAAACTTGTTTTGTTTCTTCTTGGAATTTACCTCTTATTTTTTCTGAGAACACCCATGAGCAGAATTGGAATACCAAAAATACTAGAGATAATTATGAGAAAGCGAAAGCCCAAATGACAGTTGAGAGTCGTCTTTCATCAAGAAAAATTCAGCGAAAATTCCAATTGGATACCGCTACTCTCATAGATCGAACTCCAATATGTGTTGCCAATGTAACTTCATTAAAAACTCTTCAAGAAGCTACAAAACTTAATTAGCAAAGTCAACGCTCATTACTTTTTAATACCAGTTAATTTCGAGGAATTCCGAATTGACAAAGCATAACTGATGACTGCCATCTATTCGTTCACAGCTCAAACACCCAAAACATTTGATGAATGTTCATTTTGCTCATGCCATAATTGGATACACACTCAGAGCATGAAATTCATTAAGATTCCCATTAAGTAGTTAAGCTGATAAATTTCTGGTCAATCAATTTGTTAGCTTGACACTACGTACGCCATGGCAATACGTCTTTACGTCTTTTCTGGCTAATTGATGGATTTGACGGAGTGCAGACAGTAGCGTGCCCCATGGACTTGGGGCAGCTCATTAGCAAGTGCCTCTTTAACTGTTGTTTGACAAAAGAGTTAAGCCTGATGTATGACAAGTACGCACGCGGGGTTAAGCCAAAAAAAAGCTAAAACGGCAAACAAATTATAATAATTTCACGGCACACTTGGCAAAAATTGCCAAACACAAACATACAGAGACTCTTGAGATGGAGTTGGAGTTGGAGATGGAGATGGAGATCAGACAAAAGTGTTAATCAAATTATGAGGCATGGCAGCAAGTTTACCCAGGCGTTTTACGATCTCTTTAACGCTTCAGCTACGCACGCCATTAAGTCTAGTAGGAGCACAGGGTAGCGCAGATGCCAAGATCGTGATCAAAAATTCAGAGTGGAATCACTTAGCAGCAGAAGGCGGCGGCATGCCATTAATCATGCGAAAAGACCAGCCATAAACGCGTGCCGCAAAAACATTCAATGAAGACATCTCTGCGCCGCAGACCTGAAACCTGCACAGCTGTGGATGAGGGAACCAAGATAGACTCTGAGAAGACCGAAGACTTGAGGTGTCAAGACGCATGTGCGTCGTGCGTTGGCTTGAATAAAACACCTCTATTAAAAGAGCATCAAGGCAAGGCAAGGCGACGCCAGACGTTCGCCACTGGAGCGTTGACAATTTTTATGGGCGAGACCAGTGCGTATTTGGCGATACTTGAACCAGCCTCGTTCATCAGGCATGAGGCATGACTAGAGATGGCACGATTAATCACACGATACTCAACAAGCGATTTCATATTTTGTTTCAAGAAACGATTTACTTGCATTGAATAAAGGCTTTTAATCAATCGCATCAATAATCGATTATTCGGCAGCCGTATGTACTTTTATGGTCTGTCCAAAATACCCAATATACCAAAATATTGATGGATGTATATATGGTGTATATAAATAATTTTACGATTATTTCAAGTCATCTTTGATTAATCGCAATAAATAATCCCAAGCTTCAATAAGCGATTACATATTTTGTTTCAAGAAACGATTTAATTGTATTGTACAAAGTCTTTTAATTAATCGCATCAATAATCGATTATTAGGCAAAGTAATCGCAAAATGATTTAAATCAATAGAAGATCGTTTTAATTTGCCATATGAGCTTTTATGGTCTGTCCAAAATACCTAAAATACCAAAATATTGCTTTATGGTGCAGATAAACAAAATAATCGTTTGATTCCGATTATTTTAATTATTCTTTTATTAATCGCTATAAATAATCGGAAGCTTCAAATTAATCACATGATCCAATAACCGATTAATTGCTTTTTTTCTTTGCCATCACTAGGCGTGAGGCATGAGGCAGCTAATGCGGCACGATCGCAGATGTGGCCAAGTGTGGGCATTAGCGTTGACAGCTATGCAAATACTTGGCCATTAAGTCTTTGTCATTTAGCAATGTCTTTTAATTAGCCGTGTGGCCTGTGCCCTGGCTTTCTAAACACAATAGCCATGGCTAGGGCTTTGGCAACGAGCATGGCTAACACCCACACCCACACACCCACACACACACACACACACATACTTGGGCTTGACACTCGGTGAGCATTTGACAAACGTTTGCTCGCATTTGGCCCACATCGCTGCATATAAAGCTCGCATTGAACACCCTCACGCTTTATGGCCAATGCATTTGCATTTGCATTTAAATGCTTTTGTCGGTGCACTGCAGATGGAGGATGGAAGATGGAAGATGGAAGATGCAGCTCACAGAGAGACAGAGCGACAGAGCTGGAGCATCCCCACGCTTATTCCTTGGCATTTTGCCAATGTTTTTGCCATCTTGGCTGCATCACGATTTCTTAGCCAGGCCAGTTTGGGCCGCCTGTTGTTTTGCTGCTTTTGCTCTCAGCTCTCAGCTTGTGTTTGTTTACAGCTGCTCGCATTGATTGAAAAATTATGCACTTGCCATGACGACGATGGGCAATGCCAAATGCCAAACGCCAAACGCCAAGCGAACACAAAAAGAAAACCCAGCAAGGAAATTGCCACAATCAGCACACCGAACCTTATACGCTTAATTTGGCACAGTTGCCTATACACTGCTTTCCAAATACATCAAGAATTCAAATTTATTTTCAAAGTTATTTCGATTTGTGTATCTCAACAAAAGCATATTTTTTTAAAAATAAACAGCTTTAACAACATCGATTACAAAAAACTATCATAGTATATCACACTGTGCAGAGCTGCCAGAGGCTTTTTTTTATAAAAGGACAGAAAAGCAGCTACAAAATCTATTTTAAAAAAAATGTCCAAATATCGATAAAAATAATGGCATCATGTTCTTTATATTTGTAAAAATTTTAATGCATTTAAAAAAAACTGCTAAAAAGCTGCATAATTTTTGAAAAATCCAAAATTCCTGCTTTCCGAAGTATCTCAATTTTCTAGCATATGCTCTTTAAAAACAGCCAGATCTGACGGGAAAAAATAACGGATTTTGCAACATTGTGAGCAGTTATCCAGTATATTGTTATCTATAAGTCTATCGTCGCCTTTTGTGCTGTTTAAACCTAATAATCGATTGACATCGAAAGTGTATCGTTATGGTTATGCTGCTTGAAGATTGAAGCCTTTTAAACTAGCGCAAAACATAATGAAAATGCTTCGGTTAGGGTATTGCTGGTTCGCAAATAACTTGGCACTTTATTGGGCACTTGAAACGAAAAACGTTTTTCCATTTGGGCAGGCTGAAAGCGAGCACAGGCCTGTTTACTTTTCTTTTCGCCAGCTTGTCCTGCTCATTAGCAATCCAGCAACAACAGCAGCAGAGGCAGCAGCGGTGTCTTTGCCAATGGCCAATAGGCTGTTGACCGGGGCGACAGCTGTTAGCCAGTTTTCACCTAATTAAGCAAACAAACGTGTGGGAAATCGACAAAGTCTTGGCTATCCTTGCCCCCCTTACCCCCTTGCCACCCCCTCCCCGCTGCCGATAACTTTCGCCCAGACGAAAACTGCGGCTGCAGGCTAAACTAATTGCCTCGAACATGGGGTTTAAATAGCAAGAGGAATGCACCCAAAACATTTGTCTCTAATTGCAGCATTGCCCAATTGGGCAGGCCAAATTAAATTAAATGCAACCCGTAGACGAGAACCGGCCAGGCCTACCAACGGGCAACAGGCAACGGCAACTTGCAACTTGCAACTTGCAACTGGCAACAGCAGAGACTCTGTTGTTCTCGACTACAACAATTTGTTGCAAAAATACAAATTGGAACATTTGTAGAAGAGGCTGCACTGTGAGAATTTATGGCCCTGCCGGGGTCACAGCCGCCTAGCCGCCTAGTGGGGATAACATCTGTTGACGCGTCGTGCGCGCAATGCGCATGCAACGCGCTCCGGCCAAAGGACATTGACCAGACAGGGCCACTGCCAAAACCCACAACAGTCAGACAACCAGACCAAACAGACAGACAGACGGACAGACGAACGGATGGACAGACAGAGGGACAGAGCGACAGAACCGTTGCAAGCCCATTAGAAAATTGCAAAATGCTTTAGGCCTTGGTATTTGCCAAGAGGCGTCGCAGCACTTTAAAACGGTTTCAAAATTCCGCTCCTAAGAGGTACAAGCTCTGTCATTTTATGAGCAGTTTACTTAATGAAGTTTACTTAATACAAGAATAGAAATATTTCAAGTATTTGTTGTGTCTATATGCGCACAATCGCTAAAGCACAATACGGCTTGAGCTAGGTTTATTTATTAGTAATTCTCTCTTTATCTTAACATAAAGTTATTTGTGATTTATGAGTTATAAATAATAATTAAACTCATTAATTTATTAATATATTTTTTAATATTTTGTGCTCCTTATAGGCATAAAGTTTTTTATTATTTTTTTTTTAGGCATAAAGTTTTTGCTAGATCAAAACAAGACTCGTGTTTGATTAAAATATCTTCAACTTATGTTAAGTAAAGTCTATTTATTAATAGTATTCTGTTTATCTTGGAAAATCAGAGCAGGTCTGTCCGTTAGGCAGAGCTGAATATAAGTATATATTGCACACATTTTCTCGCACTGTATATCATTCTCATATTTGTTTTGTTGATCGACTACAAATGAGTTTGGTTTATTTCTTTATTTCAGAAAATAGCGGAAATTAATATTGTCTGTTAGTTGGATAGCGCTTTATATTAAAAGGTATTGTGATTATTTTCTTGCAGTATTTATTAACCTTAAATTTATTTAATTATTTCGAATAGGTCTATAAAGTTACTCTAGTCGCCTATGCTCAAATCAACATCATTCAAGTTAGGTTAATAATATTAAAAGTACTCTGTTTATCTTGGAAAAAAAAAAAGAAAATTAATAGCATTTCAGTTTGTCGGATAGAGGTTTATATAAATAAGTATTGTGATTATTTTCTTGCAGTGCATATCAATACCTCATCTTTATTTTGTTTTTTCGAAAAGTTATTCGTTATCGCCTATGCTTAAATGAACTTCATTTAAGTAAAGTTTATTTATTAATAGTACTCTGTTTATCTTGTAAAATAATGGAAATTAATAACAAGTCTGTTAATCGGATAGAGCTGAATACAAACAAACATGGTGCCTATTTCTTGCAGTGTCTGAGACTCATATTTAAGAACTCTACGAGCGCTTGATTAATTGAGGCGTTTTTTAACGTTGCTGATTGAATGCTCTGTTAGGGCCATAAAACATAATGCTGCATTGCAACCCTGGGCATGGCTGGGCAGCGAGGAACTTCCGCTCGCTGATCTCTGGCAACGGCAACAACAGTTGGTAACTGGCAACTGGCAACTGGCAACTGGCAACTGGCAACTGGCAACTGGTAACTGGCAACTGCGTATTCAATTTGACTGCGGCCAAGCCCAGGCCTGGCATCTTCCTCATGGCTGAGGGCGTGCGTGAAAATTGTTTGGCTGCACAAGGAAGGCCGCTGGCTGGTTTCTCTCACGGATCATGGATGGTTTACCTCTCAGCCTGGCCGCCTGGCTGCCTGGCTGCCTGGGTCCAAGTTCGGGTTCGGGACAACAATCGCAGTAAGTGATTACGTAACCAGTGCATTGTTCTTTTGTGGCTGCGTTTTTATTTCATTGAACAACGCAATGGCAATGGCTGGCCTAGGGGCAGAGGGGGCGTGGCGGGGGCTGCAGCTTATCAGCATCAAATGGCGCAAGGAAGCTGCAGCGCTGGCTAAACAAAAATAATTTATTCACATCCATTATGCGCTGCGAATTTATGCCACTTCCTGGTGGAACAACTACAAATAGCCATTTAAAATGCGATAAAAATAGCGCCAACGGGCCCAACTCCAGAGCAGAAGAAGAAGCAGCAGCAGCAGAGGAAGATGCTGCCTGAAGATGTTGCCAAATACGCTTTTTTACCGCCAGATTTGACTGTTTTCGAAGAGCATTTGCTAGAAAAATTGTGAAACTGCAAAAAGCAAAAAATTTGCCTTTTTTTTAAATCTATTTTTGTTTGAATTTTTCTAAAATTTTACAACATTTCTTCTAAAATATTGTCATTATTTCAATTTACACTTTAATATTAAATTAATAATAATAATTATTTATTACTTTTATTAAAAATTTTCTATTGCTACAATTGCAAAGACATAATTTAGAGAATTAGTCTAGATATAAATACAAAAGTCTTCGATTAAATTTAAATAATTTCAATAATGAATTTAAGTTTAACTATTTAAAATAATTTAATTGTGTTGGCTTACAGTCTGAAGCAAGTTCTTAATTATTAATGTGAATAATAATATTAATTTTAAATTTAATATTTTAATATAACCACATAAGAATAAAGTAACTGAAAACAATTTTTTGTATTTAAATTTTATTTAGTTTTTTATGTGCCCTTCCCTCAAAAGAACGATTTTTTGTTCAAAAAATAAAACTGGCATCACTGCTGCTTGCCCCACACTAAACTGGGGCGTGGTCTTGGCCTGGGCAGGCGGCGTCGGCCACAATGACTGCCAAGCATGAAACCGTAAAATGGTTTTTCAATAAAGAGGCCCAGAGCGAGAATGCAGACGCAGACGCAGACGTCGGCTGAGATGTGGACATGAGCGGAGGCCGAACAATGCGACAAATATTTGAATATGTTAATTAGTTTAGCTATGTTGCAGTTGCACGATCAGTTCTATCGCCGGACGTGCATCGAGGCAGTCTAATTTCATGTGTTGCCATCTTGTTAGGACAGTTAAGAGCACTTAGTAATAGACCAGGCCAAAGCCACAGATGATGCCAACAACAAAGCGTTTTGCATCTTTCGCACCACAAGACTAACGAGCTGCCTGCCCCATGTTGCATGCCACACGCTGCCGCCTGCAAGTGCATCAGCGATTCATATTTACGAGTATGCCACAATCAAGCCAAAACTTGCGCATATTTATGATTGGTATGCAGAACACTTTTCCATCTTCTCGGCCCATGTTCGTTTCGTCTTGGCCAAAGGCAACTGACCACACACAGTCCACAGTCCACGGTCCACAGTCTCATCTCTCTCGCAGCCATAAAGCAAAAGGCCAATAAAGCTGCCAATGAGCCCGGCTAAAAACAACTGACAACTGACAGCCGCCAGCTGCCTTATAAAGTCACACAGGCCAATCGGCTCAACATTTTCCCCATTTGCACGCAAACCCAAACCCAAGGCCCAAACCCAAATGCAGCCCACAAAATCCTGAAGGGGTGGGGGATCGGGGGAGACGCCACAGCTGATCAATGTAGGTGTGAGCATCGCTGTGTGTGTGTGCGAGCTAGAGATGAACGCGGCTTAGCTTCGATAACACAACAATCGATTCAAACTTTACAAAATTCTATCTTCAATAGAAATTAGTTTTAAATGCTCTAAAGATTTTTAATTTGATAATTTTTACATTCATCTTTCTTCTGCGTTTAAAGCTTTTAATTTACATTAGAGTCTTAAAACTTTCTTATAATTGAAAATATTTTAAAACTGCCCGAAAATCAAACAACTTTAATATTAATTTAATTTTTTACCCTTAATCACAAATAGCTCAAGAAAAATATTAAAAAATATCTCAAACAAGTAAAATTTTATTAAAATTATAATTTTATCAGTGTTCTTTTGTGCGTCACTTTCTTTCACCCAGTGTTGATTAACAACTTTATTTAGTATTTTCTTTTATATATATCAGTGGTGCCCAAACTGAGAAAGAGCCGCTAGCGAGCCCACTGTGGAGCGACGACGCGTGGCGACGCTGAGTCGGGAGAGCAGGCAGAAATGAGTGGAATGAGATAAACCAAGGCGATTTGTTTTTGTAATTAGCTTTGCTTACGAGAGAGAGCACTCTCACATACGGTGTGGCTCTCCCCATAAGAAAGAGCAACAGCCCTATCTAAGGAGCAACGAGAGCAATGGCGTGGGCACCTCTGATATATATTGATACCTACTATCACAAATATATTTTGTATCAATAAAATATATGGATTCAAGTCTTAATTACGTTTTATTTAAAATTATTATTATTGTTATATTCAATTTGAAACACATCTCTGAAATATTAGACTAATTTTGCCTAAAAAGAAAATGCTACATTGAAGTTCAAATTAGCGAATTAGCGAAGTATCGCTCACGCGTGCCTCACGTAAGCACGCGCTCCTCTCTAACGGGTACTGCATGTAGGCACTTGTCGCATTCCTCGCGTGCTGCGCTGCGGCTGTAGGTGCTGTAGGTGTTGCCCGGCAGCAGGCTGATGGCTTTGACAGCTACTAAATTCTGGCTAAAAGCGCGCGCGATGCGACGCACGTTGCTTGTCCGATTTTGGGCAGGAGCCGAACGCTTGGCCGGCGCTTATCGTTTGCCCATAAATTGGCTTGTTGTTGCTGTTGCTGCTGCTGCTGCTGCATCGTTGGCCAAATATTGCCTAGTTGGAGGTCCTAGGCCAATAACTTGCCGTGACACGCAATGAAGTTGTTTGCCTTAGCCTTTGCCACGGCATTGCAGTTGGTCCAAAAATGCAATTAACGGCACTTGCTGCACGTTGTTAGCAGCATGCCCCTTGTAAGGCGCATACAACATATTAACAAGCTGCAGTACATAATCATAAGCATATTTCCATTTAATTAACAAATCATTTAATTTCAAATAATAACCGCTGCTAACCGTTACACTATTTAGTGTTGCAAAGTTCAAGTTGTTGGTTATTGGTTTGTGTCTACGCTAAAAACTACTATGTATTGCCAACTACACAAAAGTGGCGTTGCCAAGCCAAATCAACGAAAAGCAAAAAAAAAGTTAAATAAATGGCTAAATAATAAACAAAAACAATTACATACTATATTTGTTGCGCTTTTGAGAAAATAAACATATATTTTAAAGCATTTTAAATGAACGCGCGTTTTGTGCTGATGTGCAATTTGGCGTTGCCACACTGGCAGAGAAATGCGCGTGTTTTAGTGCATTTTGTGCGTCATTTTGTGGCATTTTTTAGTACGTTTGGTGTGTGTATTACTGTGAAAGTGAAAATACACAATTACCAGCTAAATTGTTGAAGTTTCAGAATTAACTCACAAAAAACATAAATAAATTTGCATAAAAAAGCGGCAGCTGCGACGTCTGGCAAAATGTGTGGCGGTTTTACCTGTTCGAAGAATGCGCTAATTGCGCTCAACATTTTGTATGTGGTAAGCAGCAACAACAGCAACAACAAAAGCAGCAGCAACAACAAAAACGCCATAATTGCGTTGTATACATCATAAAAAACAACAACAACAACAACAACAAAGCAAATTGGCAACAGTGTTGGCCAACATATGCATGCTTTGTTTTTGCTACAACAATAAATAATAAACTCACTTAAATACTATATAAAATACATATTTGTAATACATAGAAAAAAATAATTAATTAAATTAAATTATAATTGCAATTAAATATAAAATATTTATATTAGAAAATATAATAATATATAATTCAAATGAAATTATAAAAATCATAAATAATAAAATCTTTTAAATAATATATAAAATGCACATTTATAACATATACAAATAATAAATCAATTTACTTAATTATAATTTTAAATAAATGCCAACAATTTTATTTTAATTTAATTAAATCAAATAAAGGGGATTAATAATCTAATTTCTATTGAATTTAAATTGTTTGTGTAAATGTACGTGACTAGCACTGTGAATTTTAAGTGCTTTGTACGTGTAGCATTAGGAAATTGTTTTGACCCTGTACGTCAAAAAGCGAAAAGGGTCTGCCAAGTTTTTGCAAGTGAAAAATGAGTGAAACGCTTAGTAGTAGGCGTGACAGATCGCAAAAAGTATATTTATATATATATTCTTGATCAAGACTACGAAATGAGTCGATGTAATCTTATCCGTCTGTATGAAAACCTAGATCTCGAAAAAAATAAGCGCTAAAGATTCCATATTTGGTATTTAGGTTCTCCTAAGCAGCAGGGTAATCAAGTTTTTTTTTTTTTTAGATTTTTAATACATCCAATCGTTTTCTAGCTTATCAATGTTTAAGGTAATTCATAGCAAATTTAAGCGACGAAAAAATTAAATTACTAAAGATTTTTAAAACACAAAGTACAACGTCTTCTACTGTCGGTTACATCCGACTGTAGCCTTAAGCCCGACTGATTGAATAGCAGATAAATAATTATTTCTAGTAGCCAGAGGCCTCTATTGTCCTCGTGCTCGTTTTCCGTTCTCCATATACCTATGTACACCCATATACATATATCGTCATATCTTTCAGATGATTGGTTTCCTGCTGATTGGCGTCGGTGTCTATGCCCGGGCCGCCTCGGTCGTCACGAATCTGCCAATTGTTGGTGGCATCCTGGCCTGCGGCGTCATACTCATCTGCATATCCATGCTGGGCCTCGCCGGTGCCGTCAAGCATCATCAAGTGATGCTCTTCTTTGTATCCTTTGCCCAAACACAAAACGCACACAATGCACTAAGTACAAACACACACACACACATATATGCACTATATATATACTTATACACACACAGAGAGACGCTGAACCTTGCTTGGAAAGTGCTTCAGCCACAAGTGAAGGTCACAACGCATGTCGATGGGCTGGCATTAGCTCTAACTGCACATTTCCGCACCTCAGCAGTGCCTAACGGTGCACATTAGCCAGCTTTTACTGTAGCTGCACTCGGCGTAATTATAACGAACTCATACGAGATAATGGGGCGGAATTCGTAGCGCAGTTTGGACTGCTTGACTTCCGTAAATTTGTTAATTGCGTCAGCCAGAAGGTTATCTGCTGTCTAGAAGCTCAATTGTACGCTCTACGTTATGAGATTGTAGCTTATTAATCCAAGCAATCACAAGTATGAAAGCTAAGATTTAGCCTAGCGATAAAGCTCTCAACTAGTTAGAGAATCCTAATTAATTGCGATATATAGCGATCTAGATCTATCCAGAGAGGCTGTAAACGAGACTTAGAGAGTCAGTAAACGAGAGCCAATGAGCGATATTTAGATAGTCGGCGAACAAGAGCCAATGAGCACGATTCAGGGAGCCGATAAACGAGATTCAGAGAGGCAGTTAACGAGAGTCAGTAAACGAGTGCCAGCGAACGAGAGCTAGCAAACGAGCGCCAGTGAACAAGTACCAGCCATTGAGAGCTAGCGAGCGCGAGCCAGTAATCGAGAGCTAGCGAACGAGAGCTAGCGAGCGAGAGCCAGCGGACGAGAGCTAGCGTGCGAGAGCTAGCAAGCGAGAGCTAGCAAGCGAGAGTTAGCAAGCGAGAGTTAGCAAGCGAGAGCTAGCAAGCGAGAGCTAGCAAGCGAGAGCTAGCAAGCGAGAGCTAGCAAGCGAGAGCTAGCAAGCGAGAGCTAGCAAGCGAGAGCTAGCAAGCGAGAGCTAGCAAGCGAGAGTTAGCAAGCGAGAGCTAGCGTGCGAGAGCCAGCAAACGAGAGCCAGTGAACGAGAGAAAGTCAGTGATAGAGGTTCAGAAAGTTAGTGCGTTAGTTAGTTAGTTCGTGCGTGGATTTTATTATGTCAGTAAACGAGATGCAGTCAGTGATTGAGGTTCAGAGAGTTAGTTCGTGCGTGTTAGTAAGTCGTTCAATTGATACGATTCAACAAGTTCGGATGTTTATTCTCAATGTGTTCCAGCTCAGGTCTAGGAAGTTGAACGTTCTGGACACAAAAGTCTATCCTAGAGCAGTTAGCCCATATGTTTCTCTCGATCTCTCATTTTTCTTGAACAAACACGTTTACACATAACTGTTATCAATAACAATTCAATTGCCTATTACAGCTTGTTGGTTGAACCTTAACTCTCTTGCTCCGTAACCGTTTAGTACATGATCATACTGTTCATGCTGTTCCTCATCCAGTTCTCGATTGCCAGCTCCTGTCTGGCGGTCAATGCCGAGCAGCAGCAACAGTTCGCCGAGCAGGGCTGGAAGACGGTGCCGCCGAAGCTGCGGGAGCAGGTGCAGGAGACGTTCGTGTGCTGCGGCTTCAATGCCACCAGCAGCAGCAACATCAACGGCGACGATCCCAGCTGCGATGTGGTCAACAAGCTCTGCTGCGCCGACTCCAAGAATCCGAATCAATGTCAATGCCAGCCATGTGGCCCCATGTTGGAGGGCAAAATCGATTATGCGTTCAAATTGTGCGGCGGTTTGGGCATCTTCTTTAGCTTCACCGAGGTGAGTATGATCTGGTTTCGGATCTGCTGTCGTTATGCTATAATCCGTTGTATTCCTCTCATCACATGCTTGCCAGTTCGTGGGTGTTTGGCTAACAGTGCGCTATCGCAATCAAAAGGATCCGCGGGGTTTGCCCAGCGCCTTCCTCTAAATTGCAGCGAATCTACTAAACTAAACGCTAATCAGATACTAACAAAACAAAAAAGATAACAAAAGATAACACTCAGATCAAGTTGATGTCAATGTGTACATTTCATATTCATACAATAATCGTGGGTCTGTCGGATCAACTCTTGTGGTTAGCTACTATCACTCGGCACACTTAAGCATACAAATATACATACATACATATATATATATATTTATATATAGGGCCAGCATAGGCCACACTTGCATACATTTACAACCTAGACATACTATATATACATAAAATACATCGTATCGCGCGATTTATATAGACGATAGTCGAGCAACGTGTTTAAACCTTTTTAACGAACGCAAGCAATCAAGTGTTTAACATAAAGTACATCACAAACAACTTATTCTCAACTCAAAACGTCGATTTGGCGACATAAAACTTAGCGTATTCCAACTCGGCCTATGGTGAGAAATATTCCCAGTATATTTCGCTATAATTTCATAATTTATTTTAAATTTTTATAACTATTTGTGACCCTCAAAGCTTCTCTTTATTAATCGTACTCCTTTCAATTACTCCAGGTTTTGGCAGTTTTTCTGGCGCGTCGCTATCGCAATCAGCATGATCCCTGCTATTTACCCGCCCGCGCAGTCTTTCCACACAATTATCAATACTAAGCTGGAGCTAGAGTTGGAGCTGGAGCTGGATATATGAGGAAGTAAAGTCAATGTGGAATCAAAGAGCCATGACACTGCTGGCAAATCTTCAAGTCAAAGGGGACGAAGGCTGATTTATAATTTTTAAACTAAACAATTTCCTAGTATGAACTGAATTGAATGGCTAGAAACAAAAACGGAAAAACAAATGGCAACTATTATACATAATTTGCTGCTTAATTCAGTTCTTAGTTTAATAACAAATACAAGAAAAACGAGATTATGTTTCCCATCATGAGATTATTTACCATACGTTGGTGTTCATTTACATTTGTAACTAGGTTTTATGTAATTTCATTTTATATTTGTTTATCTTAAGCATACGTTAAGTAGGTCGTGTCTTTTATTGTTATTAGATGTATTTTATTGTTTTGCAACTGGCAACAATCATGAAAAGAACTCAACTCAACTGCTGTACCATACAAATGAATATTAGAAACACACATTTCGAACCTGATCTAAACCTAGAACCAAGAGTCAAATGTAACTAGCAACGGTAACTGTGTTTTTAAAATAAAGCAAGCGTAACATACAATATACTTATATACACGCATGAAACTTATATACAGATATATACATACATATATATGAACATATACATAATACCATACGATAACGATTTAAATATAAAACTCTATAGATGTTAGCTGTGTGTGTGTTAAACCTTTCAAATTAGCACTAAACGAAACCTATAGAAAATACATGTCAACAAATATTTGTAATAACCTCCAATATCAAAAACACACCATACAATGATTTTCCCAGCTTTTCCTTGCTCCATCAACTTTTCAATTACTGTCGTTGCCTACACT
This sequence comes from Hypselothyrea guttata, assembly GCA_035045125.1. Taxonomy (NCBI): domain Eukaryota; kingdom Metazoa; phylum Arthropoda; class Insecta; order Diptera; family Drosophilidae; genus Hypselothyrea; species Hypselothyrea guttata. The sequence goes on along the minus strand of JAWNNJ010000778.1, from coordinate 202,070 downwards.
TGCACCCACGCAAGCAGCCTTTCTTTTCCACCCGACACAACAACAATATTACCAACAAGTGGAAATAGTTTTTCTCTTGTGTTTCGTGTCCCGTTTCCTTTCAAGCCACCAAGAAAACCATTAAACGAAAATTCTCTGTATTCTGTGCTGTGATTGAAGTAAATATGATCTTTAAAAAGAAAAATCGTCTCGAGTTTCATTCTGTCTACAGCCTTAAAGCTTAATTGGGGAAAACAGCTGGCTGCCACAAAAGTTTCAGCTTTCCAGCAGGCTCGAGTTACGCTCAGGCACAGTGGAGCAAAATCAAGGCAAGCAAGCTAAAATTTTAAATTTTATGAGTTATGGGTCTACATTTAAATCCAAGAGCATCCTAAAAGTATGCTAAGCATTTCGCATTAATGTACATAATTTTTAAGAATTTTATAAACTCTGCAAACTCATTTCTATGGTCCCAACGTGCGCATCATCATCAGCTGAAACAAGGGGCATGCCACAAATGCCACCCGCTCCTCCCAGAAGATTAACGCACGCACTTTGTTTGACACGTCCCCGGGGAGTCGAAGGGCTTCGAGGCTTGGGGTGCGAATAATATTTGTACAGACCTGGTCTGGGCCGCAGACCCAAACAAATACCCAACAAATTTTCAAAGAGCTCAGGCCCCGGCTGGGCGTAAAGCTGACAATAAGTTTTGCACTCGAACGCTGAGTGCAAAAAGCCAAGTTCAACGCACTCGTTGGCAGTGTTGTCAGTTTTCTTTGAGCAAAAAAAAGCTTTTTTTGAGTAAAAATTGGCACATAAAGCTAGAAAATAGCTGTTATATTTAATTATGTGCTTCAAATTAAAGGTGTTTTAGGCAAATATCGATCAAAATAATAACAGGAGATCTATAATTGTTGCTTATTGTAGCATAAACTTTATAAAATTTAGGAAAAAAAAAAGAAAGCCGAAATTTCCGCTTCTCGCAATCTCACAAATTTTCTTTCAAATGCTCCTTAAAAACAGTCGGATCTAGCTGGAAAAAAGCGGCTATGGCAACAATGGTCGTTTGACAATTTTCACTCAGTGAGAGCGCGGAAAGATTGAGAGCGAGAGAGAGAGCCGAGTCAAGCCGAGTCGAACCGAGTCTCGCCGAGTGTTTGTGGGCCACAACAGGAGATGTTTTGGTTATGTAACGGATGCGCAGTCAGGTGCCTAGCGGAGGCACGACTCTTCCGCCTCCGCCTCCGCCTCCGTCTCCGTCTCCGCCTGTGCTGAAATGCTGAAATGTGGGTGTGGTGTCGCTCCGGATTTTGCAGACGGACGCATGTCTTGGGTCTCTGTGTGTGTCGCTGTGCCTGCAACGGAAACGGTCAACAAATGTTTGCCAGAGCACAAAACGAACTCTGCCCGATATGCCATGTTATCCAAAGCGACAGAAATGCAGACACAAAGATGGCCATAAAATATATGTGTGTATGTCCCACGGGCATTAGGTTCGTTATGCATATATCCTTGGTGGACACATGTGTCTCGAATTAAATTACGTTGGATTTATATGCATGCTATAAGCGCCTAGGGCCAAGTTCAACAGTGCGTATTATTGATTTCGATTCAAGCTTATAAAAGTAGTTCCTAGTCGCCAGCCATTTGAATTATTAATAAAAGCATTAGCAACTGGAATAGTAACCATAGTATATATATTTATAATAACAAGCATATCCTTAAAGCGCCTTGTCTGTTTATGGCCGGCTTATGCGTAATTTTATTGAGGCAGCGTTGCGTATGAGCAATGCTCAAACGCGTGTCGTCTTTTATGACATGCTTGAGCACTGTGCGCACAGTGGGCGCATAAGCATAATATATTTCTGTATATGATAGACACATATGTATATCTGTCCAACTGCTAATGTTATGTACAACGTTATTTGCTTTCCAGACCTCCCTGTCTGACCCGTTCCCTGAGCCAGGCGGTAACAAGTAAGTATTTGTCAGCTTTTGGCATTTCTTATTGACTTTTGCCTGTCATCTCGCACTTGGTGTCAACGCTTGTTTGGCTGTTTTGCCATGTACTCTTATAAATATATATCGTTATATGCCATATAGTATAGGCCCAGCCCACCGTGCATAACGGTGTCGTTGCCCCATCAAGCGTGGCGCTTCGAGCATGTGTGGAAAGCTGAAATTAAGCAATAAATATAAAAACGCGTCTAGGAAAAATTTGAATGCCAATGTCAAATTAAAGTCAAATGGTTAATTAACCGAGGGCAGCGGCAATAGCCACACGATAAAGCCTAAATTATAACTAATTAGTTCTAAATTCAAATACAAATTGCAAATATGCTCGTAAGCAACAAAGTAAATCAGTTATATACTGTTACGACTAAGCTCTACAAGTTACTAAACACAATTATTGCCATAATGGAAAGCGATTAATATATATTTTATTTTCAAAGAGAGATTAACTTAATCGTTTCTAAGCAGCATATAGTATCTTCTAGTTGGGCAGCTTTCGTTAAACGATTTCAAACACAGATAGTACAATACAATATACACAGAAATGTAATGAAATATGCAAATCGCATACAGAGAAATGTGTGTAAACACGTGCCTCTAAATGACGCACATTTAATAATGTTTACCGTTTTGTGGCTCATAAAAAATGTAGTCATTCATTAGGGTCTGTACCGATAAGAAACCGGAGTTTATGCTTTCTGTGCAAATGGGTATACAGCGATATAAATTATATTACATTATTAATATATGAAAAATATTCAGCAAGAATATAATAATATTTCCAGTATACATAAATTCAGAGATATATTTATACATTTTATACAAAAGACATATATAACATTTTTTTAACTATTTGACAGAACCGGAACTAAAACGAAACAGAGATGCTGAAGCAAGCACTTCCGAACTAAAAACTTCGGATATCCGACAACATTTCCTGCGCTTAAGTGTTAATTTTAATAAAGTTTTCTAGCTTCTTGAGTTAACTCGACTGTAGCATAATTTTTCCTCTGCCCTTTAATTATTTTATGAGCTGTAAAAATAATTTACAGCTATGGCTGCTCGCTATTTAAACAAAACACATTTTCAGAATGAAATCACGCGGCGTATGCGCAACGCCCGCATATTACGCATACGCCCGACGGCCCAAACAGGTAATAGCTTAGTTCGCTCTTTGCTTTTATTAATAAGTGATAATAAGTGAAGAAGTGAAATACACAAGACATTTTCAACATTCAACATTAAAGAGCATAAATGGTTATTTGCGTTGCGATGGCCATAGCCTACATCTAAACAGATTGGGGCAGAGGCAAGTGCTGTTGCCCCAGACAACGCTGAGTGGCAACAGCGCTGCGCAGCTGTTGCACGAGCCAAGTAGTGTGAATAGACTGCCTACCCCCTCGTCCACCGTTGTAGCCATGGCTGTGAGTGAGCCGAAATGAAGGAGAGTGAGAAAAAACTGCAAGAAAAACAAATTATTTTTCACTTTTAGTTTGCGTCGCTCGCTGTTTGAACATTCTAATTAAATTTTGTTGTGGCGCACGACAATTTAAACAATTTGCTGACTCACACAGTCAATTGTTTGGTTTGAGTGAGTTTCACCAAATAACAACAACAACAACACCACAACAACAATAGAAAACAACAATGTTCTTCCTGTGGAAAGTTGCTCGGCAGCAGTGTTGCCCATTTTCTGCAAGAAAAAAGCTAAAAAAAAACAAACTAATATTTTGCAAAATAGGCCAGAAAACAACTAAGCTATTATTCTTAAGCTTTTCCACTTTTAACAAAACTTACATTATTCTCACAATTTTCTGTTAAATGTTAAATAAACAAATAAATAAATAGAAGCAAAACAATATACAATAAATTGTAAATTGTATAATTAATCCAATAAATATCACTATTACTATATATGAATTTTCACACTACAGTTAAAATAAATCTTCAAATTTAGGGCATTGGAAAATATAAATAATAACGACAGATCTGAAACTGTTTCTTATTTCTCCAAAAATTTTGTAAATCTCAAGAAAAAGCTGAAAAAAATTTTATTATCTAAAAAAAAAAGCTAGATCTTTTGCTTCTCGCAGCTTCACAGTTTTTGTAGAAACTGCTGCTCAAAAACAGCCAGATTAGACGAGAGAAAAGTGAACTTTGGCAGCACTGCTCAAGAGCAGCAACGTCGACGCCGACGCCGACAGCGACAGCGCTTGTGAGCAGCAACGGCAGCGTTTCTGCTGTGGCTCGAGTCTCTCACTCAGTCGACGTCGAACTGCGCGCCGCTGCGGACGTACAGCGTTGTTGGTGTTGTTGCGTGGGCGTCTAAAAAGAGATAGAGAGAGCGAGGAGCTAAGAGCGAGGGCCTGCTCCTTTTTACAGTTACACGTGAGTCGCAGCAGACCAGCAGATAAACAAAGCAGCAGCAGCAGCAAAAGCGCAAATTCCGCTGCTAGAGAAAAGTTTTATAGCCCCCAGCGAATATCGACGCGTTTCGCGCGCGTTTTTTTCCCGACTCGAATCGAACAAACTTACGCACAGCAATTATCATTTACGTAAGTACAACAAACGAAAGAAACTCCAACGTTACGTTGGCCAAGGTGAAGATAAACAATAACAAGAAACTCCTGCTGCATAATCAATTATTTACAGCTGAAGTTTTGACGTAAGAAAATCAATAGTGTCCTTTTGCTGGCGCAGCAATTTGTTGTGGAATATTTAATTATTCCACAGACGCAAATAATTGAAAAAGTTCTGCATAGTTGGCCTCAAAGCTCTTAACAAGCCAAATTTGCATTTGCTGATGACTGGGCCTGGTCTAATAAACGGTTCAGCAAACGTTTTCAAGGCTCCTGCGTTTATTGGGTCACCCGCAGCCTGCAGCATGACAAGTGCGCTGACACACAATAAGTTTTTCATTACACTGAAAGAAAATACTTTACTACACACAACGACAACCATTTTGAAATCGCCCAACGCCTGCAAAGTATGCTATGGTTTTTTGTTTTGTCAACGCGTAAAAGTTTTCCACGCTCATCAAACATTCAGAATCAACAGCATACGTAATGAGTGCCTAAGTAAATATTGTTTCAAATTATACAAGGCAAATGGCCATAGGCAAATCTGCAAAGTCGCCAGTAAACGGCTCGCAATTTCCGGCTTTTCTTTGGACCAGGCTAATTGAAACCTTGAACTTTGCCCTAACAGTAGCGGGTAGGACTGCAAAACAATCAATAGTGGCTACATCGATGGTTTTGCACTTCGATTTAAAATATTAAGTCCTTCTTTTTAAAAAAAAAATATGCAGAAAAATCTAAACATGTCAGCATTTTATCGAAAAATGTAGATTTTAGGACCGGTATTGGCATCATGGAGGATTTTTACTCCTTACACTAAAAATGCCATTTTTGTTAAACTTTGAATGCGCCTAACTTTACCAAAACACAACCGATTTTCAAGCGAATTGGTTTTTTCTCAATCATTTAAGTTGATAATTAAAATTTAAGTTATAAATCAAAGAAAGATATTTTGAAATTTTTGCGAAAATTTTAAGCCCTACTTCTAAAAAAAAAATATAAAATTTTCAGAAAAAAATTTTTTTTCACAACTTGAGAATTAATGCGTAAACGAATTGTATTGCAAAATTATGCGGAAAAAAACAAACATGACAGAATTTGGTCAAAAAATGTAGATTTTAGGACCGGTATTGGCATCATGCGGGATATTATCACTCTTTAAACGAAAAAAGCCATTTTTGTTGAACTTTAAATGCGCCTAACTTTGCCAAAACTCAACCGATTTTCAAGCGGTGTGGATTTTTCTCAATCATTTGAGTGCGAAATTGAAATTTAAGTTACAAATCAAAGAACGAAATTTTGAAATTTTGTGCGAAATTTTTATTCCCTACTTCTTAAAAAATATAAAATTTTCAGAAAAAATTTTTCACTTGTATTGCAAAATAATGCAGAAAAAACCAAACATGACGGCATTTGGTCAAGAAATGTAGATTTTAGGGCCAAATTCCGCATGCAATTCTAATCTCTCTCGAACAGCCCAAAAGTATGCTATGAAAATTAACTTAAAATAGGAAGAAGACTTGTCTCATCTTAAAACTTTTCTTATATTTTATCGCGTATCTAAAATCTTTAGCGTGACTCTGAACTTTAGTTTTAAGCGTTATTTCCGCTGCACGTTCGAAAACGTGTTTGCGCAGCGACTTAATGCCAAATGCCGCAAAATAAATCAGCTCAACATTTTGGCCATTGAGCGTTTGCCACACAGCAGCTGCGGTGTTTTTCAAGGACTCTGCTCCCGTGCCAGCCAAGTGCAGGGCCGCCACTCAACCAGCCATGGCTATAAACACGCACACAGTACATACTCTCCCTTTCTCTGTTCTTGCACACTTTCTTTCACTCTCTCCTGGCGCTTAGCCGTCATAGTCCGCTTGGCACGTGACGTTTTCCATCGCTGGATTTTAATTAAAAGCTGTCAAAATGCCCGCTGCTGCTCGTCATTGCCAGTGAAGCTCATTAGCTTTGGGTCTGGTCACGTCCTCTGGCCCCTACAGACTTTTCTCCCTTCAAGATGTTGCTTACAAATAATATAAATAATAATGTTTTGGGTTTCATTTTAATTGCAGTGCCCACCGCAAGATGTCGCTGCTAACTGGTAACAGTCACTCGCTCTCGGAGGAGGAAATTGACGAGTAAGTACAAAAATTAAGCATATAACGAAAAAACTAAACTTCCGTTTGGTTTTATTTGCCAAAAAAAAAAAAAACAAAAATACAGCAATTTGCACTTTGAACTTTGCATTGACAGAACCTTAGATTGACAGCAAGTGTTTAGACAGCATAGGCCAAGGTCTTACGAAACGATTTTTATATTTATATAGTAGTAAATTATATTAGGTATTATTAGCCATAAATTAATTAATTAACACTGACAATTGTCCCAATTATTTAGCTTAAATAGATAATAGCTCAAGCACCACAGAGACGACTTTATTAATTAGTTCAGCAGCTGTCAAGGTCGCACAAGTCTCTAAATAGGCTAAAACAATTTTCACTATGTTGACCGAACTATATACATACATATGTGTAAGTGGGAAGCGTGGGAAGTGTGCTACTGGCATAGATAATAGCATAAGCCCCACGCACCCAAGGCACATATAAATAAATACACACAATAATGTTTATACATCTCAGACGCACAATTTTAAGCTTTCGAAAACTAAGGTAAGGTATTTTGTTGCAAAAGATATCCTACAAAAATCGAAAACTAAACAGAAAATTAGACAATGGTGCTTAAATAATTATTATCGCTTATAAAACTCCAAATTCTTTCTGAAATTAGTACAGAATTACGGCTGAATTTAATTTGAGAATAGCTTCATTCATTTATTCTCTCAGTAACATATCCACCTTTCACTTAGTCGCCCTTACAGGGTATAAATTGACACCTGAATAGCTCAGCATATGTCAGCAAACCTTCACCAAAACAATGCAAACATTATCGATTAAATACAATTTGGGCTGTGACATTAGAATGTTGTCCACGTTCCTCGGCCTGTCGACCACGAATTTCGTTTTCAATTTGGCAGCAGTCATGCGTCAGTAATGCGATTTCAGTTGATAGGATTAAGATGAGACTATGACACTTGCCTTTGGGGTCTGACGCATAGATGTCCCCTACTTTCCCCCCTCTCCCTATTGTGTATGTCAGTGGAGCAATTTATTTATGCTGCATGGTTTCTGCTTGAAACAGCATTTGTTTTCAGCTTTATTTTTTCTTTGCAGCTTTCATTTGCATTTCTCATTTTCATTTCCTTTTGAAAAGTCAGCCCCTGCTTTTCAGAGCATTTTCTCTGTTTATTTATCTCGAGCTCACAGACAACAGCTGCACCTTTGACCTTAATCGTGCTTTAATTCACTTAACCTGAGCTATTTGCATATTTAATGCACTTAGTACAACAATAGAGGACAGTATGAATCAGTGTCGCCTGTTTACCTTCTATAAGGCTGGATCTAGGATATATGCAAATGAATAAATTTATCACAAAGCTTATAAATATAAATCCCGCATATTTTAAATGGCATTTAGCTAATGAGCTTAGAATATTTTAAAGCATTTGCCTGAAATTCAAATATGGAATATGCCTAAAAGTATGCAATGAAATTAAACAACTTCGTTGGGCTCAATCGCAGCCAACTTAAGAGGTTTTTTCGACATTTTAAACAGCAGATTTTATTAAACGGTTACATTTTAAATTTCCATTTGAGGTTAGTTGGCGACATAATATAGCTATTTATTATTGCTTTTATCTACTTAAGAATCTATATTTTATTGTAAATTTTGAATATGGATGCAGTTAAATTATACTACTTGGAATTTAAAATACCTTTAAGCTATGCTATTTGTCCATTTTATTAATGTGCTACGTATTGCTTAGCAGCTGTTACAACTCGTACACATAAAGGCTGACATCATTTATAAAATGCAATGCTTAGACAGCTTTATGTGTGATTTATGATGTTACTCCAGGGCATGGCATACATGCATGCCAAGTTGCAAATGGAACTGAAAGCCTTTCCTCTTTGCCATGATAAATTTGATTGTTATTATCAGTAGAAAAGAAATTGCATTACAATGCATATAGTAAGTATGTTAGAGAACTTTTACTCCCACTCACAGCCACTCCCTCCAGTCAAGGCCAGGACTCATACAGCGTTGGCAATTTGTAAAGAAATTACATGGCATTCCACTGAAAAGACCAGAGGCAAACGACAAGTGCATATCAAATGCTCAAACAACCATTAAACGACAATTACTTTGATAAACAGAGAATCAGTAAGAGGATGATTCAAGCACAAGAACATTTTGTAAAAGTCATTGAAAAACTTTACACTCCCTAAGCTTTCGTATCATAACAAATTTGTTGATTGTTTGATAACAACCGGTCATTAGCCTGAAAAGACGATATCTTTAATCAGCTCTAATGACAGAGAAAATTACACTTTGATTGGTTTGTTATGGCTGTCGTTTTAATCCAGATATCGATTGCTGATAAGCTCTGTCTATATATGAATAACGAGTTGTATTATTACAAGACAACTTGAAACTTCAACAGATTCCAAGTAATAAATAAGCATAAAGTTTTTGTCCATTTGAGCTCTTAAACAAGCAGTGAAAACGAAAGCTTATCAGGCAAACAAACGTAGTTTGTATTTATACATCTGAAAAAGTAAACCAACTCAATCAATGAATCAGCAAGCTATAAACGCGGTAGCCACTTGAAAAATAAAATACGTATTACGAATTATTAAAAAAAAATAAACCTTGCATTTTTGTGCAATTTCTGGACCTCAAGCTAGCTAAAATTACTTTAAAACCAGAATGGGCGGGGCAGATCAGTCGGACGGGCCCGACTGTAGAATACCCTGTGCCTTTTATTTTATATACAATTTTATAAAACTGTCACACTAAGCGTATCAGCAGTACTTCTTCTTCCCTTATTAAGTGCGCCAGCTGCGCTGCGGTGCTGCTGCTGCTGCTGTGCTGCTGCTGCTGCTGCGCTGCTGGGCTGCGCTGCCAATTGCGTAGCTTATATCTCCCTTGTTTATTAACCGATTTTAATGCGCTTTTCAGAATAGTTAAATATAATTAAAAAGAGTGTTTATACTAAATACCAACATTCTATGATTAATATTACGCTTGTTTTTGAACTTTCAAGTTCAACTATTGTTAAGCTTATATCTCCTGTGTTTCTTAACCGATTTCAATGCGCTTTTCAGGATAGTTAAATATAATACAACAGAGCTTATGTTCCGAATAACAACCTTCTATGTTCAATATTACGCTTGTTATTCAACTTTTTGTGTTAAAAATTCGAGGTTATGTGAGTTTTATTGATTTTTGGGCGTCAAGGGGGCGTGGCATCAACGATTTGAAATAAACTTGATCTGCGTATTGAATACACCTACCGATAGCAACCAACACGGCATCTCTAGCTTTTGTAGTTTCCGAAATCGACGCGTTCATCCAGACGGACAGACGGACAGACGGACAGACGGACAGACAGACGGACATGGCTATATCGACTCAGCTTGTCTCCCTGATCAATAATATATATACTTTTTGGGGTCTGCCACGCCTCCTTCTGCCTGTTACATACATTCTGACAAAGTTATTAACCCTGTTTTTCCCATTTTTCAAATGGGCACAGGGTATAAAAATAAATAACAAAATAACAAAAAATCAAAGTAGTACAATTTACTATAAGTTGTTTGTCGATGCTTTCAAATAGTTTTTGCTTATAAAATCATAACTCTACCCAATCCAGATTAAACTAAATTTTAAAAATTTTCATTTCAGTTAATTGGGAATTAAATTTCTTGTATCATAACTTTTCTTTTAATTTAAGTTGATAACATCACAAGTTAATAAAACGGTGCGCAATACTTTGAAATTATTGTTTTAAGCACCGAAACAAAAGGCAAATTCAGAGATATTTACCTCCACAAATTTTTCAGATTGGCTGATAAAAATATAGAACTCCATAAAAGGAAAAAAAACACCATTTGCAGCAAAATTGTAGCAATTGTTTCCATGGGTATCTCAATAAGCGGCTGAAGTAAATGTCAATTGCTCAAGTGCAGGCCAGAGTACTTCAATATGTGAGTCGAGAGTCGCATCACGTATCGTATGGTATAGCTGATTGCGTAGTCGCTCTCTCTCTCTCTATATATATAAATATATATCTCTATTTCTCTCTTTAGTCTGGCTGTGCACAGTCGAGCCCCCTTTTTGCAGTATTGTTGTTAGGGTATGACTGTGAATTCCGCTGCTCATTGACTAAGTTTTGTTCGCTTTTTTCGCTTTTGCTTTTGCGCTCTGTATACGCAGTTCACATATAGATATTTTTATCGTTGCCTCTGTTATTTGCCATTTGCTTTAGTTATTTTCGTGGTGTTTGACCAAGCGTTTCCATAAAAGTTCAACATCTATCTATATATATACACACATGTATGTATATGTAAGTGCTCTTTGATATGTATCTGTGTGGGCTCAATTCGTGTGAAGCCACAGACAACTGGCAAACTGCATTGTATGCTCTGGTATGTCAATAAAAAAGCACTTGGCTTTGACTGTTGCCGATGCCAAAGCCTTAAAACAGTTAACAGCTTTAATACAGGGTGCGCTGGCAAAGAGAATGTGGCAATGTTGAGCCAACTCTTTTCTTCTTTTTGCAAAAATATCAAAGTTGAATATGTTAATTAAGTCTCAATTCAAAATAGACCGGTTCACTTAATTTGCATGTACGTATTTCGGCAATTCAAAGACAAGATACTCAATATGAAGTACATATACACGCTATACCCTGTAAAAAACGATTGTGTTGTGTGACTTGCTTAACACTTGGTCTAAAACAATTAACTGCAATTGAACCGTAGCATTACACAAATGGTTATGCAAAATAGTTATGCATGTGAGGCTTTAAACTAGTTTCAACTGCCATGAATTGCGCTCGAGATGCAATCTAAATATTTTAATCAAAATGAACTCTGACCTTGCAGCATAACAATATTAAATCATATCATCACCTATTTTATAAGTAGGTTCGCTTTACTTCATCAAATTGCGTTGTAGGTTGACATTTGAACTTCCGTTATTATTTGCTTATCATTAGCAGCCGCTTAGCAGTCGACTAACAGCGCGCTGTTAACATTAGCAGAAACAGGCAACCGGTAGCATGCGTGTATGACTATATGCGTGTGTGTGTACGTTTACGTTTGGCCATGTGTTGGTAAGCGGCCCCTATATAAGAGGCGTCAGCTCGCTAAGAAATTTTTTAGTTCCTCGCGGTTCACTGACGTGTACAAGTCGTTGCCTTCTGTCTAGTAAATAAACATCTAAGTGTTAGCTTTTTTTGTGGCTTGTGCGTATATCGATCAAGAGCGTGTTAGCCAGCTGTGTGAGCCGTAGGCAGGATAGGCTTGAAGGACGTAAAGGCTGACATCATGCCACCCACCATAACCGACAATCAGGCGCATGAGTTTAAGGCTCACTGCAGGACGCCGCTGCAGGACGACGACATGGATGAAATGGACACCTATGTGCGTCGCATCACGCGGTAAGCGATTAGGACAGGAATAGGGACAGGGATAGGGACAGAGATAGTTCTGGAACCGGTCTAAGATTGAATGCAGCTGCCGTCTGTCAGCAGGGGTTGTTTATTCGCATCTTGTTGTTCTACCAGTTGTTGTTGTTGCTGCTGTGCATTTTGGCGTCCTGCCCATAGGTGAATGACTCATCAAAGATTCACGTGAATTTTCAGCACAAAATTTGGTTCAACAGCTACGCTGAGTTGGCAGCTGATGCAAAAATAATCTGTGGTTGCCAAATAGTCAAAGCAAAACAAAACACAAAAAGCGAGCGAAGAGAGCGAAGAGAGCATGAAAAAGCAAAAGATAAAAACTATGAGCAAAAAACACTTGAGCTAATAATATATATTCACACACATTCACAAACACTCACATCCGTTCAAACATATTTATTATGGTGGGTGTGTCGCGTCGATACCAAGACCTAGACCTAACCACAGCTACATAACCGGGAACCACGCTACGGTTCTACGTACAGCTCCCAGTGCAGTCGGATTTATTGTTTTCGGCTCAGATTTCGTTTATTGCGTGATTAGGCAAATTTATTGATAAGCCTGACAGCTCTATATTGATGTTGGCTAGGCGTAATAGATCAGATGTTTATAAAATCATACAAAACACATCTAATCATGCTTTAACTTCTGTCTATCAAGGTCAAAACTGTGCACATATTTACATAGATTTTGCGTTTTGGGTCTGTGGGGGGATTTGTTTTATTTTATTTTATTTATTTTTTATGTTTTGGAAATTTGTCGTGAACGTTTGACGCACTTGATAAAGCTAATCGTATGACGCTGACAGTATCGACCTATAGCTGCTACTTGGGGGGCCGGCACCCAAATCAGAAAAGTCAAATATACTGGCTCATTGGCTTCGTATCAATTTACAATTTCAAGGGTTTCCACATAGTATATTATGTAAATTCAATATCAATTTTGATTAGAGCTCGAATCACTAAAAAAGAATGCGACAGCTCAATTTACTAATTCTCGGAACTAATATAATCTTATCACCTGACGGAAAAAGAGCAACCAAAATAAAAACATTTGCCATCTGTTTTTGCAAATTAGAAAGTGTTGTTTGCAACTGTGACTGTACTTTATTATTAGTGGTATTTTTGAAATGTTTTAATTAATGTTAAACAATTGCAGATACTCCGATGGCACTGTTAAGTTGCGTAATTCCAATATCGAGCTGATGGATCAGGATATCTTATACCATTTGGCATTGGGCAGTGAGAGTCATGACTTGCAAGAGATGTTTGGCGATGTCAAGGTGAATATACTATTCAAATATTTATATAGTATATATATATATATATTAAAGAACAAGTATGGGTATTTTAATTGGTTTGCCTCTATGCAAAGTCGTCTGGGTACTGGAAACATGTTTTCAGTTTATTTAAATGCTAATTGGCCTTGATAATGAAACACATATCAATGGAATTTCGTATAATCTGAATTTAATTTAATTTGACTTTAATGTATTCTACTTCTAATCTTGTTCATTCATAACGGTAATCAGTTCGTTTGCATGGGCGGCACACCGAAACGCATGGAAACCTTCGCACATTTCATCATGGATGAGATCGGCTACAAGCTACCCGCTGGCACACAGTTACAGGATATTAGCGCCTACTCTTACCGCTATTCCATGTACAAAGTAGGACCGGTGCTCTGTGTCAGCCATGGCATGGGCACACCCTCGGTCAGCATTCTCATGCACGAGATGATCAAGCTGATGTACCATGCCAAGTGCATGGATCCCATATTCATACGCATTGGAACTTGTGGCGGCATCGGCGTAGAAGGCGGCACTGTCATCATTACGGAGGACGCCTTGGACGGACAGCTGCGCAACTCTCACGAGTTTGTAAGTAAACCTCCGGGATTACCTGATTCTCTAGCTAATTCTGTGTGTGCTCCTTAGACAATTCTGGGCGAGACTGTGCATCGGCCAGCCAAGCTGGACAAGAAGCTGGCGCGTGAACTGAAATCTCTGGCCAGTGCCGATGATCCCTATGACACGATCATTGGCAAAACGCAGTGCACAAATGACTTCTACGAGGGTCAGGGACGCTTGGATGGCGCCTTCTGTGAGTTCAGCGAGGCCGACAAGATGGCCTACCTGGAGAAGCTGCGCGACAATGGCGTCGTCAACATCGAAATGGAGAGCACCATCTTTGCCGCCCTCACCCATCATGCTGGCATCAAGGCAGCCGTCGTCTGTGTGGCCCTGTTGAATCGCCTCAATGGGGATCAGGTGAATGCGCCCAAGGAGGTGATGCACGAGTGGCAGCAGCGTCCACAAATTCTGGTGTCGCGGTACATCCGGAAGGTGCTCGCCCAGTATGGACAGCTGAAGTCGTTGTTCGGCCATCAGGGATCGATAAAGTCGCCCAGACGCTTCAAGCTGGTCCAACAGGAATCTCAGGCCCACGAGTAGACAGCTGCAAGCCAAAAGCATAATGCATATATTATGATACTAACATATATATATCTATACATACATATATACTACTACACATGCATATATATATATATATATATTATTTAAAGTTACCTTTTGACCTCGATGTCAGCCCAAATCCTATGTATACACAATGTTTCAACATTCCTTAGTGTTTAGTTTTGTTCCTAAGTTCTTAGCTTATTAACCTCATTAGCTTATTTATAGCCAAATATATCGATATTGGCAACTCAACGCCAATGCTGAATGAAAGTAATTCTGGGTAATTACGGATATACTAATTAAATAAATCCATTGTCATGTGTTTCAAATCAATTCGAAATTTGTAATTGTAATTGTAATTCTTGTTAAATGCATCGATGTTTGTAAAACACTTCAATAATAAAATAATACAAAGTTGTTAATTGTTATGTTGCATATATATTCGAATTGAAGCAAACCAAATAATATTGATTAATGAATTAATAATAATACCTATGTATGTACGCATCTTTGATCATAATATAAGATTCATAAATTATTCTATTATTGTAATTCCTAAAACATTCGTTATGCGCAACCGCAATTAAATGTTGCTAATCCATAACATAATACCAAGAAATGTTAAACTTATTCAATTCTTAAAACCGATATAACAAAATGCTGAAACACACAAATTCAAATGGTTTAAACGAAAAAGAAAAACAAACTTTATGAAACTAATTGGTATATTAAAACGAAACGTATTTCAACTGAAATAATTACTCTTGTTCTTTCTCTAAATTTATGCCAAATATTTTTTGGCATATGTATAGATCTAAAATGTGTTAATCTGTGCTGAAAATAACATTCTAATCGGCTCCCAGAAGTCTTTCTCATTATGCTAATACGCTCTCAAATCTTACAGTAAGTTGACGTATTCGACAAATTATTTGTAGTAGTTTATGTTTTTGAAATCAAATCAAATTTTCTTTCTTTATTTTGTTGTTAAAATTCTCAAATTAAAATTGTTTTTTTTTTGTTTTATAAATTCTACGTATTAGAAAATGGCAGAGTCTTCGCGTCATATGGAGAAGGATGTTTGTGAATTAAAGGGTAAGGTTTAATAGTTTGCATTCGATCTTGCGGTTATACAAATTTATACCTCCATAATATTTCTTAGCTATGGTCTTTGCACAAAATAAACGTATTGAGGAGTTGGTCAGATTTATAAAGAAAGGTTGTGAAAAGCCCAGCGAGGAAGAACCAGAAAGCACTTTGAAAAACATGAACCCCTATTTAGAGTGTCTTCAACCAGATATATTGTATCACATAGATTTAAACACAGAAACCATTGATTTTCCCAAATTCTTCGGCGATGTGCGTGTAAGTTAATTTAGATATATGCTACATCCATTTTTTGATTGTCTCAGTTTGTTTGTATGGGAGGCACGAACACTCGAATGGAGGAGTTTGCCCATTTTATTTTGTCACAGATTGGTATCAAGATGAACGCAGCCGTCGAGTTGAGGGACATGGCCGAGAATGGACATCGCTATGCTCTGTATAAGGTGGGACCTGTGTTGTGTGCTAGCCATGGCATTGGAGGACCATCAATCAGCATAATTCTGCACGAACTCATTAAATTAGTGCATCACGCCAAGTGCAAGGATCCGATTTTCATACGGATTGGCACCTGTGGCGGCATTGGCATAGAGGGTGGCACTGTTGTCATTACGGAAGAAGCTCTGGACGGAAAATTGCGACCAATTCATAAGATTGTAAGCATATACACTCTCCAATAAGCTTGGCTAATTGTTGATATATACCATAGGTAATATTGGGAGAGTGTGTAAAACGGTCAACAGTACTAGACAGCAGACTGGCACAAGACTTGAAATCTCTGGCTAGTCCCGATGATCGGTTTCAAACGGTCATTGGCAAAACCATGTGCGCGGATGACTTCTATGAAGGTCAGGCACGTATGGATGGCGCCTTCTGTGAGTATAACCTGGACCAAAAGATGGCGTACCTGCGGAAGTTGAACGACAATTGCGTGGTCAATATCGAAATGGAGAGCACAACCTTTGCAGCACTGACCAATCATGCTGGCATCAAGGCAGCCGTCGTCTGTGTTGCTCTGCTGAACCGTCTTAATGGGGATCAGATCAGTACCCCCTCAAATGTGATGCGTGAGTGGCAACAGCGTCCTCAGATACTCGTCGGAAGATACATTCGGAATGTGCTTTCTTCTTCAAGTAGTTAGATACTTGCTGTTGATCAAATCAGAAAATGTTTAGTGTTATAAGCCAAGCCAAATAAAATAAATAAGTAATTTATTTTAATATAAACGAAAATTAGTTTCATGATATTAGCTTATATATTTCTTGTCTTAAAAATGTATATCAAGCACAGTTTTGTACTAACATGGCTAATTTTTAGCATACATCTTTATAAACCTGTGTTAAAAATTATATTTTAATTGGTTTATAATCATAGAACTTATTTACAATTTTCTGAAGACATTGAAAAAGACTCATTAGCTCCAGCTGGCGTGCATATAGGTTAGTATGGCTAATTCTGATTGTAGTTGTTACTTTTCAAAATCATAGTAAGTATTTAAAATTCACACTTTTGTCATACACAATCCGAAATTATTTATCACATTTTAATATTTTTACTTGTTCAATCGAAATTTTAAGTTGTAATTTTTATTTTAAAAACAAAATGTCTGAGAAGGGTTCTAATCATTTGGAAAGGGATGTGCGTGATCTAAAGGGTAAGTCTTGCAGAGTTACTTTGGATCTTACGCTTATATTCGCAAAACGTGATTCAGCTATGGTTTTTGCACAAAATAAGCGAATTGAAGAGCTTATCAAGTTTATAAAGAAAGGTTGCGAAGAGTCCAAGGAGGACAAATGTCCCGAGCCCACTTTGAAAAATATAAATCCCTATCTGCAGTGCCTTGATCCAGATTATTTGCAATTTTTATATTTGGACACAAGAACAATAAACTTTCCCCAATTCTTTGGCGATGTGCGGGTAAGTTGATTCAAATATACCCCATATTATTATATTTAAAGAGCATATGTCAGTTTATTTGTTTGCTAGCCACACAAGCTCGCATTGAGAAGTTTGCCGATCATCTGATGTCCAACATTGGTATCAAGATGAACGCAGGTGTCAAATTAAGAAACATGTCCGAGCACGGACATCGCTATGCTCTTTATAAGGTGGGACCCGTGTTGTGTGTCAGTAAAGGCATTGGATCGACATCAACCGGCGTAATTATACACGAGCTTATTAAGTTGGTACATTATGCCAAGTGCCAGAATCCCGTATTTCTTCGCATTGGTACTTCAGCAGGCATTGGTGTGGCGCCTGGCACAGTGGTCATTTCATCTGAAGTAGTGGATGATGAGTTGCGTCCCAATCACAGAATATACGTCCATCATCGTCCACTAGACCGTCCCACCAAATTAGACCAGGCCCTGGCTAAAACGCTCTACGGTCTGTGGGAATGTAAGGATCCTTATCCGATTGTTATGGGCAAAACCATGTGCACAATGGATTACTACGAAGGGCGATCTCGTATGGATGGTGCTTTTTGTGATTATAAGCCACAGCAAAGAGCGGATTTCCTAAAGGGCCTCCAGACGCAAAATGTTACCAACATGGACTTGGGAAGCACAGCATTTGCAGCTCTCACGCATCACTGTGGTGTGTCGGCTGCCAACATATCCGTCGTTGTCGTTGATCATCTGAAGAACGAGCAGGTATAGGGCTTACAAACATTATAGATTATAGTATATTTATTATATATTTGCTCATAGTATTTCGAATCCCACGAACAATCCCATGAAAGGGAAAAACATGTGCAAGAGCTAGTAGGACGATACATACGGAAGGTTCTTTATGCAACCGGCGATGATGGCGAACCCTGCGTCTGCGATCAAAAATAAAGCTTATATAATATTCTATAGAAAAACTATTATGCGTCTGTTTATCAATTGTTGACGTTGTTGTCAACCATATGCTTATCTTTGAACGTGTTCGCACTGCACATGCAACTCAAGTACTTGTCATACACTGAACACAAAAACATATCGATTATTAAAATCACAAAGACCTTGAACATGTTTCATTTATTAGCTGATAATAATATGTAATTATTTCAACATGATGAACGCATTATTAAATTGGCTACATT
Source organism: Hypselothyrea guttata (assembly GCA_035045125.1). NCBI lineage: Eukaryota > Metazoa > Arthropoda > Insecta > Diptera > Drosophilidae > Hypselothyrea > Hypselothyrea guttata. The sequence goes on along the minus strand of JAWNNJ010000778.1, from coordinate 183,279 downwards.
TTTAGCCAAAAATTTATCCATTCATTCCACTGTGCATGTGTCCGTGCCAAAGTAAAATCCAACCCGTCTCAATACATACATTTAGTTCTTTGCGGGCGTTCGCTGTGATCGCAACGAGACGGTAGAGACGACCGGACCATTTAGTGTAAAAATAAAATTAAATAATTTATTGCTAACTAAATGTATATATGTACATCTTTAAACATTTGCCTAATGCATATAGAAAGATATATGTAGATAACAACAATAAGCTAATAATGAATTCCGCCACAATTAAAACTGAAGTCAAGCAACAAATTTCCAAAGAATTTCAATGAATCATTTGATTACATGCATTCCAGATCATTGCAAGTACTGGAAGTGCATACACTGAAAGAAAATAACCCTGAACTAAATTAACACGCAATGCATTTTTCGAATGCATTTTAAATGCAAATGTGAATTATTTCGTCATAAGATTCATTTGCTAATATCGACAAATAAATTTCACGCAATTTAAATATGCCTAATGCAGCTATAAATTTAATTTATTTACAGCATTTAAAAGTTTTTGGAATATCAACTAAAAATGTCTCAGTGGTAAGTAGAGCTATAGTTCAACAACACTTTGTTTTATTGCCTTCTTCAAGTGTAAGATTACAAGTGAATATATATTTGTAAACACTAAGTATATAGTATAACCCACGTGTATGTTTTTAAGCAAAGAGTATCATCAAAGGGCATCAGTGTGAACTAAGTAGGGGGGCTCAGTTTTCAACAAATGTTTATGTATTTCTATATTTACTGGGATTAGTTAATGACGAACTGACAAATAGTTTATATAATACGTATAGTACATTCGACTTAATCATTTATATTCGCAGCTCATATTGACAAAGGGTTTCTAGGCAAACTGTTAATTAGGAATCCAATTGATAAGAATGTTTGTAAACATATATATAATTACAATTTCGCAACACGAGATTTAATAAAAAAAATAAACAATATTGTTTATTCTATATTTAAACTTGGTTGGAAAGCGGAGACAATTCGTTTATTAGCTGTATAAGTAAACGCGTAAACTTCAAATCTGTCTAAATTAAATCTAAGGGAAGGGAAGTTCCAAAATCTGAAGCAAACCTAATCTATGATCTATGGAATACTTGATCTATTTGAAGCCAGAATTTCTGGAAACTTTCAGCTAACATAAAACATCAATTCCTCACTTTTTAGCGTGGATTTGAAGAATGGCAATCTCAATGATATGTCCAGTGACTATTTGTACCATCTGGCCATCAATGTGGCCAATACCAAGGATACCAGTGATATACAAAAGCAATTTGGCGATGTTCGCGTAAGTCAACCCATAATTCTATAGTTTTTCTTCAAATCAATGTAAATTTGACCTTATATTTTAGACAATTTTTGTGGGCGGCACTGCCTCACGTATGAAAGATCTGGCTCTATATATGCGCAAAATTTTGAACATTTCGGATAGCAGCGAGCCCGTAGATCTGTGTGCGGCTGGAAATCGTTATGCCGTTTATAAGGTGGGACCCGTGCTCTGCGTCAGCCATGGCGTAGGCTCCTCCACCTTCTCCGTGGTGCTGCACGAGCTGCTCAAGCTGGTGAAGTATGCCAAGTGCCAGGATCCCGTGTTCATACGCATCGGCACTTGTGGAGGAGTGGGCGTCACCCCAGGCACAGTGGTGGTCACCAGGCATGCCTACAATGGCTACTTGAGGAACGAACATGAGATCGTAAGTGTGGAAATCATCGATTACCTGCTGTGACAATCTTTGTGCCCTTATCCAACAGCCTATACTGGGAAAACGCGTAGTGCGTCCAGCCACCTTCAGTGCAGAGCTCATTCAGGATATTCTGGCATGTGGCAACCAAGCGGAGGACGCCTTTGATACCATAAGTGCCAACACCATGTCCACAGATTGTTTCTACGAGGGCAAGTGCTCGAGTGTGCAGACACTTGAAATAATGATTCATTAAGTCATTCATGACTCATTAACCCCTGTGCACTCCATAGGTCAGGGTCGTATCGATGGTGCTGTCTGTGATTACAGCGATGCTGACAAAATGGCATTCCTGCAGCAATGCTATGAGCTGGGCATACGCAACATTGAAATGGAGGCCACAATGTTCGCCTCCCTCACTCAACAAGTCGGGATCAAGGCTGGTGACGTCTGCGTAACGCTTCTAAATCGCTTAAATGGTGACCAGGTAATACTACAGCGTGATCCATCTTTTATTTCGGTATTTTAACATTAAGTAAATTTAAAAATCAGATTATCAAATGTTATTTTCATTGAATTTGATCCAATTGAATAGTGTGCTTAAACTAAATTTTATGAGAATATGGAATCCGATATTTAGAAAATCTGTATTCTACTTCTTAAACTCATATTTAAATAACAATTTCAATTTATTTTATAGATACAAATTTCGACGGAAACGAAACACGAATTCGAGCATCGACCTTTTCTAATTGTAGGACGCTACATAAAGAAACTGCTAGAAAATGGAGCGTAATTTAGAGCTGATTTGAATCTGTGCCATTTATTTTAAGCACCCCAGGAGCATTTCTTATAACAAAGATTATCCTAAACGCACATTTAGCAAATATCTATTAAATCTGTTAAAGCTAAAGTTCTTGTATCAAAGTCTTGTTGTTTTTGGTATTCTTGTGCTGTGGCATCAACAGCGCTGGCTGAGTCTCGTCCAGCTCTTGCAACATGAGTGGCGGTTTCTGTGGCATGCCAGGCAACGGGGGTTTGTGACCTTTCAGCTGACCCGTAAAAGCTTCGGCTATCTTGCTTTTGACCACACGATTCGGTTTTACCAATTCAGCCAGATCATATTCTTTAACTGGCTTTGCAACCGGCTTTGGTTGCGCCTTTGGCTGTGGTTTCACTTCGACCTTAGCTTTGGGCTTGGCTTCCCCCTGGGGTTTAGACTGATCTGCTGCCTTGGTCGATTGATGTTCCTCGATGATCATGCGCGTGGCATCCGCCGGAGCCAGCTCGCCCAGCTGATCCCGTAGAGCTTTCAAAGAGCTCTTGGCGCTAGCATTATTTGGCTCCAGGATAAGTACGCGTTCGTATAAACCATAGGACTGGGGGAAGAGGAATATGCATAATTAATCCAGAATTTATATACAAATATCTATTATACCTCACGACGTTGACCTTGTGCATAGTTGGCATCGGCCAAACGCAGCAACGCCTTCACATTATACGGCTCCAGTTTCAGGCACTGCTCACAGTCATCTATAGCCGCCAAATAGTTCTTGAGCTTTATATCTATAAAATAAATCGTACGTGATAAATAGAGAAATAGAGAAATTCTGGGTATAAATAAAACTACGTACAAGTCACGGCACGATTGTTGTAAGAGCGTGCTGCCTGGGGCGGATCGTAGATAATGGCTCTAGTATATTCCTTGATGGCATTATCGTATTCCTTGGCTTTAAAGTACTCGTTGCCACGCAGGCGATATCTGCAAATATATATAATATTTATAAAGAAATATATCTAAACTAGAACACAGTCTGCTTACATCTCGGCATACTGCTCGCATTCCAGTTTACTTAGCTTCTGGAGCTGCGGATATAGACGTAGGGCCTCAGCGTTGTGCTCGCATAATTCAATCTTTTCCGGCGGCTTCTGTTGCACGTTCTTCTTGTTTTTTATCTCTAGCTGCTCTTTTTGGCGTTCAGCCTCCAGGTCCATGCGTAGTATTTCCTCATCCGGATCGTATTTGTCCCATTTGTTGTAATCCGTAGACTTGATACGATGCTCGTTTGGCTGAACATTGCGCTTGACAATCGGCGTTATTGGTTGAGTTGTCTCAGCGGGTTTTTTATTCGATTGCTTATCCAAGTCTATTTTTCCCTGTTTTCTTATGGGTGTCTCATCAGGCAGTTCAAGTTGTTGCTCTTTTAATTCGGCAAGAGCACAATCCTTAGTCTTAATATCGGTATTCCAATCCTAATAAAAAGCAATAATTTTAAAATTTGGTTAAGAATTATTGAAGCTACTTACATATATGGGTTTTAGCTCCTCTTTATCTAGATATTTAGAGCTAGATATAGGCTCCTCGTAACGAAATAATTTGCTATTTGGCTTTAGCTTTTTTAGTTTCTCCTCGGCGCAGCGTGTAAGATCCGGATAATAACCCTCTTCGCCGGAACGAAGAATCTGTAGGATTTTCTCCATTTCACGAGCATTTTCACATTTCTCAATATAAGCAAAATCCAAACTACTTAAAGGTATATTATACTTATCTATAAGTTTTTTCTCGGTATTATCCATGACTAAGCTTAAAATTATACACACTAGAAAATACGTTTAAAGTGAGAGATTCAAATTGTTTTGCTAAAATGTGTTTAGTGCTATTGATTAAACAGTCATGGGTTGCTTGACAACAGTTTTTTAATGTGCATTATTTATTATTTTACCTAATCGCACTTGGAACTGGCAATATCTATCTACATAGTTTGTTGGCTCAACATTTATTTTAATGCAATTAGATTTTAAATTCTAGTTGCAAAAAGAAATGTGCCAAAATGCCTTTAAATACCAACGCGAAATGCCAACAAGAAAAATACCAATTTAAAATGCCAAGTCGCTAATATAAGTGGTTTACCAACACTGTTCGCATGGCTCTGATTAGAAAAATATGTTTTAGCAAGACTTCCACAACGAGGTTCTATGGTGTAATGGTTAGCACTCTGGACTTTGAATCCAGCGATCCGAGTTCAAATCTCGGTAGAACCTGCAATTATTCGATTTCTTTTTTTATTTTTTTTAACAGTATTATCTCGTTATTTTTAGTACGACAGCATTAGATTGCAAAATATTATTTTTATGCATGTTATTTTATTTATTTAATACCCTTACTAGACGTAACGCTACTTATTGTGCTAAAGTGAGGCCTGTCAGCACGGTTCTATGGTGTAATGGTTAGCACTCTGGACTTTGAATCCAGCGATCCGAGTTCAAATCTCGGTAGAACCTTGTGCCTAATAAATAGTATGAGCGCATTTAAATTTTTTTTTTTTTTCATTTTTTTTTTTATTATCTTTATTTTTAAAGGTCTGCAACATTTTCTGTTAATTAAAAAAAATTTATATTCGCCCAACGTGGGGCTCGAACCCACGACCCTGAGATTAAGAGTCTCATGCTCTACCGACTGAGCTAGCCGGGCACTTGGCAAGTGGAGCGCAAAACCTCTACAAGAATGGCAGCGACAAAGGCAATAACACCATTGAGTCAAAAATGCGGAAAATTCAAATGTAACGTTGAATGAATATAATTATAATATAGTTTGTTTTATTGCTAATTTAAATATTACAAATACATATACATATACGAAGTAGGGCGGTCCCGACGGTAATAAATGTTCACCCTAATCTACCCTAATATTGATATACTATATAATTCTGATTTGTCGCATTTAAATATTTTATTTAATCTAGTTCAATTTCAAATGAATTTGAACTAGTTTATGAACAGATTTCCATGCGCTTGATAGGATATATAAATATTATTCTAAATACTCCCGTATATATTGAATATTACGCTATTTAGACTATTTTTTCCTACTTTTGGATGTAGCATCGACATTTGAAGTAAACTCAACCTGCGTATGACGGCTTTATTGGTCCATTTCATGACTACAGGGCTAGTAAATAATTTAAAAACAAATAAAATAAAAGCAATATTTTTAGTTTTTATTATAAAATTAAATGCTATGTACAAAAATTGTTATGCAATATAGTACTATGCCAAACAAATACAAGAATTTGACGATTCAATCGACCTCTAAAAATACAATTCATGAGTTTAAAAACAAGGATATGAAGGTATTATTTATAGGTTTTTATAGGTTTTATTATAAAATTATATGATATACACTTAAAACTACACAACTTCACAACTCGTGTACCAAACAAATAAGGAAATTTGACGAATCAATCGACCTCGTTGCGTTTCTCAAGCATAGAGTATACGGTGCCATATCGGTTCATGTTTTCGAATATGTCATCATCGCTGGAACTGGATGAGTCCAAGTCAAGGGATTTGCAGTTGGCACGCAGGGCGGCTGCCAACTTCGGCGTTGGACGATAGTAGACGGAATAGCGACTGTCAAAGCACCGATTTCCCAGATGATACTTGAGCAACTTGCGGGCGCGACGTCCGCCAATAATCGGACTAAGACTCTGCTCTGTGAGCGTATAATTTGCATTGGTCCGCTGCTGATCCGGGGCATAGAGCAGAATGCCGTGCTTGGTGATGTTGATGGAGGAACGGGGTTTGGGGATTGGCGTCGTTGGAGTCGTTGCCGTTGTGGAAGTGACCATGGCACAGTCTGCATCCGCATCCTTGGCCAAAACAGACGAGGAATCGTCGCTGCATAAATCCACGAAATTGGAGAGATTCGTAAGCTTTCTGTGCGTCGATAGGGCCGTGGAGTTGCAATCCACGCTCTTGTCGTTGAACACGGATTGCTCCGGCAGTTGAGGCGACTCCAGTTGCTTCTGCTCCGCCTGAAAGGTGAGCTTGGAAAGAGCAATGGCCTGTTCTAATTCGCCATCCGATTCGCAGCTTGACTCTTTGATGGTTGGAATTTGTTGCCGTTTCAGTTTAATAGTCAGCTGCTTGACCGAGGATTCCACCTCGGACTTGCTGCTCTTCTTGGCGCTCTTGGTCTGCGGTTTGGCAGGTGTCTTGATCTTAACCAAGTCCAAGGATTCGCTGTCGCACTTGATGGCTTTCTTGGTCTTTGCGACGCTCTTGGTCTTCGGTTTGGGAGGCGTCTTGACCTTAATTGTACCCGATTCGCTGTCGGATCTGATGCTGTTCTTGGCGTTGTTCTTGGTCTTCGGTTTGGAAGGTGTTTTATGTTTTTGCAGCTTGGCAGCTGTCTTGGAATCTCTTTCTGTGGTTTCAGCCACGGATTTGTTCGTCTTCTTGAGCAGCTTCTTATTGCCTTCATCCTTAGGCGATTTCTTCGCTTCCGGCTTGCTGGCTTCCGCCTCAGCATCAGTTTTGACTGTTGGCTTGGATTTCTTGGACTCAGCGTCGAGCACAAATTGCTGCATATTGAAGGATGTGGCCATGGCCAGCTGCTCGTTCTCCTCATCCTCCTCGTATGCCGGCAGTGTCTCTGGCTTGGATTTGCTGCGAAACAAGCTGGGCGTCTGCTTGAGCTTGCGCAGACTGGGCGGCTTGGAGGAGCTGGTGCTCTTGGTGGATCTGTGGCAGATTCTGCGCTCGGCATTCAGCGAATCGGAGCTGCTGCGATTCTCCACCAGCCATTCCTCCGTGGAGCTGTTGGCAATGTGCACGTACTTGGAGCAGAGGCGATCCTTGTTGCAGCAGCTGCAATCGGTTTCCAGCTTGCGCGGACGCAGCTGCTCCTGACAGCGCAACTGGCGATCGCAATGCTTGAAATTTGTCACAGATCTGGAGGCCTTGTGCTGATAGTGATAGTCGCTGTGACGGTAGCTGTGACTCTGGCTGTAGCTCTGGCTGCGGCTGTAGCTGCGGTATCCATAGCACGGATACGTTGTCTTCGATGCCGCGCGCCTCATGCAGCCGGAGCAGCTGCAACGCGCTGGGCCACGCTCATCCTCGCTGGAGGATGCCGAGGAGAAACTAGGCGAAACATCGCGACGCTTGCGGTACTGCTTGCGACGCTGCTGTCCGGCGCAGCTGGCGGCAACGCTGTATGCCCCGTGCCTGGGACTTGTATGGAAAAGCAGCTCCCGCTCCCGCTCCCGTTCCCGCTCCCGCTCGCATTTGCGCTTGCCAATCTGATGGCGACGACGCAGCAGCGCCTGCATATGCTGACGATGCTCCTGCTCCTCGTTGAACTCATCACAGCCGTACTTGGCGCGCAGCTCGTCCCGCTTCCGTGGCAGGGTGCGGTACATCTTGATGGTGGTCATGGGGCTGCTGCACTTGCCGTTGCCGGCAGACGTCGTGTGCTTGCGGCTGGCGCGGATGTAGCGTGCCGTGTCCACGGAGCGCATCGATTCCGCATCGCTGTCGTCGCTCTGCGTGTAGATGTCCACGGATCTCTTGAACGGAACCGGCAGCTTCTGCTGCAGCGTCTTCTCCAGATAGCTGCTGTTGTTGCGCCGCAGCCAGTCGCCCACGTGCCGCTCAATCTTCTGTGCATCGAAGGTGTCCAGTATGAGATCCAGGCCGGCGGCCTTCAGCTTGCGCTCATGCTCCTGGACAATGGGCAGCGTTTGGTCCAGAATTTTCTTGTTGGCGCTGTTTAGCATTACCGATACCTCGGCCTTTGTCATGCAGCTTGTGGCGTCCAGTATCTCCTCGTCCTCCGCGGCGTCCTCCACGGCCTCCTCGATTATCGTGACGCTGGATTCATCATCATTTCCAAATATCTCCTCAATGTCGTCGATGGAAATGGACTGATTGGCGTCGGACATGCCCTCGTAGCTCTGGCACAAACAAAATATTGTATTTATTTATAACAAATTTCAACGCAGCAGCAATGCTTCTTCTTAATTTTTTTGTCTATATTTTGTTTATTAACCGATTTTAATGCACTTTTCAGGACAGGTTAATATAACAGTACAGAGTACATTTATATACCCAAATTGTGAAAATTTATGATCTAGTTCTTATGGTATCCGAGATCACAGCCTGCATACCGATGGACCCCGTTTCATGGGTACAGGGTATACAAAAAAAAAACAAATTGCAGGCGTCACATTTGAAAAAGATTTGTTAGCTTACCTGCAGAAAGCTGGACCAGGTTTTGGAACGCTCGTAGGTGAGCGCGCCCAGCAACTCCTCATCGAAGATGAATGACATGCTTGTTTTTAATAATATTTTAGAACATTAAACGCCGCCAACTTAAATAAATAAATTTTCGTCTTGTCTAAACGCTGGCATCCAAACCATGTTCGAACTCAAACCAAGTTCGAGCTGCGTCTCAGTCGCACACACGGGCGGCCATAGCGCCTGCTCGCTTTACAGGCCGGACTACCAGCTCAAACTTGCCAATCGGCGGGTCACACTTTTCGCTGTTATCGAAAACAAGTGATAAATTCAAAATCGTTAAGTTGCATATTTTCGTTTCGTTTTGTTTTTAAAAGTTGTACATGTTTTCCAACATTTATAATATATGATGAATATATTAATATTGCAGATAAACCAACAAATACAAAGTATTTGCGTAAATAACTGTTGAACAAACATTTCAGCTGAAATACAAACAAGCTCGAACTTGCCAAGCGACGAGTCACATATTTTACTGTTATCGATAATATTAATAATAATACTGGTGCGGCAAATTCAAATTCGATTTGTTGGGTAATATTTTGCGTTTCGTTTTATTTTTAAAAGTTGCATATGTTTTACATTATTTATAATATATGCATGTATATATTAATATTGCAGATAAACAAACGAATACATAGTTATGCCTAAATAACTGTTGAATAAACATTTCAGCTGAAATACATACATTATACAACTACATACAATATAATTTGCATTTGTTTTTTGTAATTTTTTTGTTTTTTGTGTGGTTGTTTTTTTTTTGTTTGTTTATAATTCTTTCATTCTCATAAGTCTAACGCTGCTTTTGCTCGCTCCATTGGCCACTAATGTCGGAATCTGTTGCTGCTCCTGTTGCTCCTAGGTATGCTCGGGGCTTCATTAACATGTCTAGTAAGTATATAGAATATATAGTATATAGTGTGTAGGTGTGTTGGTGTGTGTGTGTGTGTTTTGGAATTTGGTTGCCGCCTATTTGCGATTGCGCATGGCCCGCTCCATGATCATGTTGATGCGGGTCTCCGAGTAGCCCGGCACCAGCATGTGGATGAGCTCCTTCATGAACAGATCGCTGACGCCCGGGCTGGAGCGCTCCGCCAGCTCGAACACCGACTTCAGATCCCCAATGTCGCTGCCCACGCCCACGCCGTGCACGCTCTGCAGATTCTTGCTGCTGTTGCTGTACTTGCGCTGGATGTCGCTGAGCACGGGGAAGAGCACGTTGTTCAGGCAGGCGCTGTTGGTGTGGTGCAGCAGACGCTGCTGCTGCGCCCCCTTGCCGGCCCCGCCCCCATGGCTGGACTGATGGGCAGCCGCGGCAGAGGATTCGTTGTGCTCGACGGAGGCCAGGCTGATGCTGTTGCTCAGATTGTTGCTCGTGTTTTGGAATGATTCACGATTGCTGCTGCTGCGACGCTGCTGCTGCTGCTGCTGTTGCTGCAGCTGCAATTGTTGCTGCTGCTGATGGTGTTGCTCCAGGCTCAGTGGCAAGCCCAGCGAGGCACGACGCTCCTCCGCCTGCTCCATTGCGGCAGCGGAGCGGGATTGGCGCAGCTCCGGCTTGGAGTTGGCACGCTTCTGCATCAGCTCGTTGGAGGAGCTGGAGGCGCTCACCTGCAGCAGCTTGCCACCGGGTGTGGCAGCTGCGGCGCCTGCTGGCGCATTCAGCAATGTGGTTGTGGCATGTTTGTTGCTCAAGTTGTTGTTGCTGCTGCTGCTGTTGTTGTTATTGTTGTTGCTGCTGCTGCTGCTGGAAATCACGGACGTATCGCCGGCAGGGGGGCTGATGTTGTTGCTGCTAGCTGCTGATTTGGATGTTGCAACATGGCTGTTGCTGCCACCGCCAGTGGCAGAGGCGTGCGCATTGCTGCCGCCGCCGCCGCCGCCGCTGCTGCTGTTGTTGCTGCTGACGCCCACGGGCGAATGCGTGGTGGCCATCAGCTTCTGCATGGTGAGCTCGTGCTCCTGCAGCTGGAAACTGTTGCTGCCGGCGCGGGGGGCGCTGTTGATGTGCAGACCCTTGACGGTCATGATCCAGGGCTCGTCGTTGCTGCTGCCGCCGCTGCCCTGCTTGGCATCCGAGTCGGAATCCGAGTTCTCGGATTCGGTTTCGCTCTCGTCGCCCTTGGAGAGCTTCCATTTCTTGAAGCGATCGATCAGATCGATCAGATAGGCGTTCTTTTTGGCCTTCTTGATGAACGGATACTTGAGCAGCTCCTTGGCCGTCGGCCGGTTCTCCGGATCCTTGTTGAGGCACGCCTCCACAAAGTCCTTGAATGACTTGGTATAGTTGCCCGTCAGCTGTGGCGGATTGTTCTTGGGTATGAGGAAGAGCACACGCATCGGATGCAGCTCCGAATTGGGCGGCTCCCCCTTGGCCAGCTCAATGGCCGTAATGCCCAGCGACCAGATGTCCGCCTTCGAATCGTACTGTGACTGCTTGATCACCTCCGGTGCCATCCAGAAGGGCGTGCCCACAAAGGTGTTGCGCTTCGATGTGGTGTTAGTCAGTTGCCCGGCAACGCCGAAATCCGCCAGCTTCACATCGCCCAGCTCGCTGAGCAGCACATTGGCCGCCTTGATGTCCCGATGCAGCTTGCGCTCCGAGTGCAGATAGTCGAGGCCCTTGAGCACCTCGCGCAGTATGATGCCGATGTGCATCTCCTCGAAGGAGCCCGCCTTCATCAGATCCAAGGCGGAGCCGCCGCCCAGATACTCCATGATGATCCACAGCTTGGTGCCCTTGAGAAAGGAGCCATAATACTTGGTCACATAGGGAGAATCACACTGCGACAGCACCATGATCTCCTGCTGTATATCATCGATCTCGTCCTCCGCCTCCTCCAGATCGATGATCTTGATGGCCACCACCTGCTGGGTGCGATTGTCGATGCCCTTGAACACCTCGCCAAAGGAGCCCTTGCCGATGCGCTCCTGCTTGGTGAAGATCAGCTCCGGGTCCACTTTCTCCGTCCAGTTCATCTTAAAGCTCGATCTTAGATCTGGATGCGAGGCAACAACGAAACAATAACAAAAACAAAAACGAAAACAAAATTCATAAAACGAGCAGCAAACTAAAAATCAAAGTTGTTACGCTGCTCTCGCTCTCTCTCTCTTCTTCTCTTCTCTCTCTTCTTCGTCTATTGTTGTTGCTTTGTTGCTGCTGCTGCACGCACTTGAAGTTGGTTGCGTTGCACTATTGAGTATGAACAGTTACTTTGCTTAGATTTCTCACACACACACACACACACGCGCACACACACACAACGTATGAGCTAATTGTCTGTTTTGTTCGATTGCGTTCACATTTATCGGCAACTCATTTGTCATATGTGCTGTGATATCTGCTCGGTGCTGCTAGAAGCTCGTGGCGCACGCAAAAGGCACACAAATTTTCGCAGTTAGATTTTTGTTGGCTTTTCTTTCGTTCGCTTCTTCTTGCTGTTTCTCTGCCCAGCCAGTTTGTTGTTGTTGCTCTTCACTGTCGGTGATGTGCCCTGAAACATTTGTTCTCGATATGCGCTTATCGATATAGATTGTGAATATATCAGGGCTGTCGAATGTTTTTCAAATATCGCATACAAGTTTATTTGTTTCGAAAAATATCAAAATGATATTCATGTTGTTCGATATTTGGTAAAATAACATCATTTTTATAACAAAATATAAATTTAATTATTTACTTAAACCGTTTTCATGAATAAACCAAACCATTTGTACTTTTCCAACTTAAAATTTAATTGGCTAAATATTTTATGTTGTTTAAAAATGTTATTATCATATCTTCTATACACAGAACGTGAGAAGAGAATATGTCGTTCCGCTTTGAATAGAGTTATGACACTCTTCAAGTAAATGAGCGAAATGTTCTTCAAAAACAGCCAGTTCTGGCGGGAAAAATCGTATTTGGTAATAGTGCTCCCCAGCCAGTTTGTTGTTATTATCATCGATAGATTTGTTTTGAATGTGCACCCATCGATATATATTGTAAATATATATGCATAATTTTTATGAATGAACTGAATAGTTCTAGTATCTTACAATTCCAAATTAAATTGGCTAAATATTTTTTCAAATTTATTTGCATAAATTTACGCTGCAGAGCAGCAACAATCGATACATCGATATATATTTGCGTTATTTTCCAGTTAGCGCACGTAATTTCAACGATTTCGTAAAACAAATCAAGTTCATTCAAAACAGAGGCAACCAATGAATGAAACTGCAACAGATTTGAGGCAACGGCTAGCGAGTGAGCCATAAAACCCAAAAGCGTCTCCAAATGCGAATCATGTACTACCTGCGCCGCCTCTTCAGCCAGGAACTGTGTCCCGCCACCCACAGCGATCTCCTGGGCAGCCTGCAACATGCCCCCCAGCAGCTGCTGGACGCCGGCTTTGCGGGTGCCCCAGCGCTGGAGAGCCTCGCCTGGCTGCACAATCTGGCGCCGTGCTTCCCGCTGCGTGGCGAACAGATCCACGTGATACACGAGCCCAGGCAGTTCTACCAGACGCTGATGCAGCGCATCGGCCAGGCCAAGCGGCGCATTGTGCTGGCCAGTCTGTACCTGGGCACGGGGCAGCTGGAGAGCTCGTTTGTGCAGAGCCTGCGTCGCAGCTTGTTGGCGGAGTCGTCGCTGCGGCTCAGCGTGCTGCTGGACTTCAATCGTGGCACACGTGGCGCCACCAACTCCAAGACGATGCTGCTGCCGCTGCTGCGCGAGTTCGGGGAGCAGGTGCAGCTCTCGCTCTACCACACGCCGGATCTGAGGGGCATGACCAAGCGGCTGGCGCCGCCGCGCTGGAACGAGCTGCTGGGCCTGCAGCATATGAAGGTGTATTTGTTTGACGATGCGGTCATCATATCGGGCGCCAATCTGTCCAATGACTACTTCACCAATCGCCAGGATCGCTACATACTCATCGAGGACAAGCCGCTGGCTGATTTCTATGCACAGTTCATCGAACGGGTGCAGGAGTTCAGCCTGGCGGTGGGCGCCGATGCCACGGAGGGACTGCATCGCAACTGGACCATGCTGCCCTACGAGGGCACCAAGGATCAGTTCATCCGCCTGGCCAAGCAGCGCATCACGAACTTCGTGCAGGAGGCGTATCAACGGCAGTTGCAGCTGCGGGAGCAGCACACGGGGGCAGACACTTGGGTCTTCCCGCTGCTGGAGATGGGGCAGATCGGCATCCATCACGACAGCGTGGTGACCAAGCAGCTGCTGTCCAATTGCATCGCGGGCTCACGGCTCAAGCTGGCCACCGGCTACTTCAACCTGACCCAGGAGTACATGGACACCATAACCCACAAGTGCCTGGCGCAGTGCAGCATCCTCATGGCCCATCCGAATGTAAGTAATATCTTTGGGAGAATGTATGTAACAGTCAGAAGTAGGCATATATATTCTTGATCAACACGACGAGCTGTCGATATAGCCGTGTCTATTTGTCCGTCTGTATGAATACTGAGCTCCCGGAAGCCATACGAGCTAGAGCAGCTATTTTTGGTATGAAGATAGGTGTATTCAATACCCAGATCAAGTTTATTTCAAAACTTAGATGCCACGCCTCTTTTACGCCCAAAATCAATAAACCCCATAAAAAAAAGGGAATAACGAACGTAATCTTTAACACAAAACGTTATTCGGAATATATTATATTGAACTATCCTGAAATAGAAATTGAGATCGGTTAATAAATACCGAAGATATTAACGAAACAATATTGCATGCTTTGCCTCGCTCGCTCTCCGGCAGCTTAAGTAAGAAGAAACATTGCTGTTACGCTACAGTTTTATATAAATTATATTTGAGATATAGGGCGCAGGGTATTCTACTGTCGAGTGCCTCCGACTGATTTGTTACACCCCCATTCTGACTTAAATATCTAAATATTCTTCTTCTTTTAGGCCAACGGTTTTCAGGGCGCCAAGGGACCGGCTGGTGGCATTCCCGCTGCCTACACGCTCATTGCCAAAAGCTTCTATGAGAGTCTGGTGCGCCGGAAGCAGCATCATCGTGTGAACTTCTTCGAATATGAGAAACCCGGCTGGACCTACCATGCCAAGGGCCTGTGGTATTATCTGCCGGAGGCCCGACTGCCCAATTTAACTTTAATCGGTTCCTCGAATTTTGGCGAACGCTCCGTAAATCGGGATCTGGAGACCCAAGTGTGTTTGGTCACCAATAACATGGATCTAAGCAAACGGCTCCAGGCGGAATCGGATCGGCTATATGATATGTCGACGACAGCCGAGCGGGAGATTGTTCAGAGGGAGGTGCCCCGCTGGGTGCAGGCCGTAGTGCGCATATTTCGAAACTTTTTCTAGCTGAATTTCAAAATTACTCCATCCCAACGTAGTTCAATTTCGCTATTTTAAGTGTCAATTACTATAGTTAATAATTGATTGTTACAAGTTGTGTTTTGTGTAAAATATTGTTGTAATTTAACTTTTTTATCCAGTAAAGCAATATTACCAGAAAAACTTTAAATACCACGTTTTTCTATATTATCTTTAATAACTTTAATAAACCTCATTGCGCTTTTCAGGATAGTTAAATAAATTCATAAAGAGTATACATATATACTATATGTTCTAAAAAACCAATTTTTTCGAGAAATAAATTAAGCCAATTTGCAAAAAAGCCAGAAAATAGCTAAGTTATACTAACGTTTTTTAACGCTTTTCAATAACAATGATGCAGGTCTATTTGTACACTTTGACCAGATTTTTGATTAAGTAGTGTTAATAACCATGATTATCGCCATATCATAAATCTTGCAAGTTATTTTCCAAAATTTATTTTTTTTATTATACAAAAATGAAATCCACCTCAAAAAAGCCAGACTTCAAGCAAAAAGGCTAAATTGGCATCACTTTTTTTAAGTTCCATATTACGCGGTTTTATTTAGTTTTACCGGGCAGACGTTCGGACAGGGAGGGATCGACTCAGCTCGTCGTGCTGATCAATAAATATAAATTATATTCCTTTTTACCCATTTTAATAAAATAAAAATATTTTTTTTGTTTTATTTTATTGTATGATTCGTATCTTCTTTTCGAAATGCGAGCCATTTTCGATATCGACAAATAAGTAACTGGGTGGCAACTCCACATAACGGTGCTTGCAATTTTTCTTTCTTTTTTTTTGCACTGTTCCGCCATTCCGTCTGACGAAAAGAATTAATATAGAGAGAAATTGGTTGTGCAAATTATTTATTATATTATTAAAGAAATATATACTATATTTGCGTAAGTTTTGTGCATAAATTGACTTGTTGAAGTTTGTATTTAAGCGCGTTTCCAAACATTTTATCTTAAACAGCAACATGACGCCATTCGGATTAGCGACAATTCCCACAGATCAGCCATGGCGGTGGGAAAATTTCGACTACGGCAGCGGATGTGCCGCCCTTCATCGCGAGATCGAGCATTTCGAGAAATATATGCAGATAACGACTACGGAATTTCGGATGCGAGTCTTGGCCGTATACCGCGTAGAGCACGCCGTGGTTGTCACCTGGCCCGATGCGAGCTTGGAGGTATATGGATCCTTTCACACGGGTCTAAATCTGCCCACATCGGATATTGACATTGTGGTGCACAATCATTATTGGCACGGTGCTCCATTGACGGAACTGAAGCGTATGCTGCTTGCCACTGGAATTGCGAATAATGTGATCGTCGTGGATACCGCATCGGTGCCCGTGGTTAAGTTTACGGACAGCATATCGGGAGTTAATTTTGATATATCATTCAACACGACATCGGGCGTAAGGGCGGCAAAAATTGTGCTAACCTACATAGAGGAATTCCCAGAGCTAAAACATCTGGTGCTGATAATCAAGCATTTTCTGAAGCTTAAAGGACTTAATGATGTCTACAGCTCCGGCGGCATTTCATCCTATGGCCTAACTCTAATGTGCGTGAGTTTCTTTAAGCGTCATGCGGCTGAGATAAAGACCTATCAAAATAAGAACAAACTGGGCCGGATACTGTTGAAATTTTTTGACTACTATGGACGTAAATTCGAGTACTACCAATATGCCATATCGGTACTTAATCGGAACGGCATTCAGAAGAAATCCGAGCTACAATTTGGCCATAACAGTTATCTATCGGCGTTGACTATCGTAGATCCCTTATCCGATACCAACGACATCGGTCGCAGCTGCTATAACATCATGAATGTTAAGGGGTGTTTCGAAAGGGCTTATCTTATGCTCTCAAAGTTGGTTGATTTGCATCCGTCTAAACTGAACGGCTCAATTCTGGCCCATATTATCAATGTGCCGGTCTCGCTTATAGACTACCGTAATTGGGTTCACTTTCGATTCGGACATCTGGTAATATATACCTTTCCAAGATTTGATTGGTCAACACTGCAACCGTATTTTGAATCCTATTTTGCATCGGACGAAAAGCAAGGACAAGGGCAGGAGCTTTTGGAGTTTCCCGAATACACAAGACCAGAACCAGTAACCCCTGATAAAACCCAATCAATATAGGTATAATATATATTGATATATGTTTAAGTTTAAATGTTAGTTTAAGTCCATTTTATACAGTTGTATGCATAATTTTTTTACTTTTGTTTTTATATTTTTTGTATCTATTTGTTAGGATTAAAGATGTAGAGCAAATAAATCGCATTTCGCGATTTACAGACATACAGATTTAAGCCATTATTTTATCGACATTATACTGCACATGTATATTTATAAAGAGAAAATGCGTCGAAATATATGTAACTACTTTGTGTAAAGTTTTGCCACAAAAATAACATTATTACAACATTTATTTTACATAATAATTTTATTAATAATAGTAACTAAAGTTTTTGGCGCTTTAAGTTTGAGCGGCATGTAGTACTATGCGATAAGTCATCGATATAATAATCGAATAGACTTTACGTGTGCGATAACAGCACCACGTTATCTAACTAAAAGCAGAACAGCTGTTAATTGTGTTGGCAAATGTTTGAAATAAAAAAAGCTAAAATTAATTATGCTAATTGTGTTTTGCAAGATAAAATTGAATCGAAAACAAGTGCCAGCAATATAATATTTTTACTAAGCCGTAGTTACAGCGAAACGTAGTTTTAAATACGGAAGGACATACGTAAGCTGAGAAATTCCGAAATCCCGCCGAAGTGAGCTAGTAAAAAGCTGAATTGGCCGCACTAGTTGTGAGTGTTGTGTAAACGCAGGCCCTCGAACCTTTGGGGCCACACGCTTTTTTTCATAATTGTAAATAATTCTAGTTTTTAATACATACTTTAGACATGTGGAACATGCTAAAATATCGACACAGAATTGCCGCCAATGCCGCACAGCGGTTGCTACATAACACACATTGCCGGCCGGGCTACATTGTGCTGTAAGTATTCTATGCTGTTTGGGTACACTGTGAGAAACGTTGACAACTTGCCACTTGCAGCGTGCCCGAAATTGGCGAGGAGGGCCAGCAGGGCGACGGCCTGTTGACGGAGCACGGTCTGCCCGCCTTCAGCGACATCACCATCGAGATGTGCCTGGGGGCGATTGGCCAGCAGGCGGCAGCCGTGGAGAAATCCGTCAAGGCCTTGGAGCTAGACATACAAAGTGGCAAGCAGCTGAACAGCGCCGACATCTACAGCGAACTGGACGTGGTGACGGCTCCGCTGGAGACCACCTGGGGTGTGGCCAAGGCCCTGTACCTGGGCAACAGCACGCTGATCCCGACCAAGTCCTACATGAACATACACGAGCGGGCGCGCAATGCGAGAGCCTCCAAATTCTGCAACAAAACGGTGCACGCGGCGCTGCTGCAACAGGAGCAGCAGGCGGCGCCTTGCGGCGAAGCCGAGCAGCGTTTGAGGCAGAAGTTTCTGCTGGAGGGCAAACTAAATGGCTTGGCGCTAAGCAAGGAGAGCCAGGATGGAATGAAGGAGCTGCTGCTGCAGCTGGGACGTGAGAGAAGCAACTTCAAGAACAAGGTCAACATGGCAGTGCATGCCTTTGCCCACGTGGTCAACGATTTCCAGCTGGTGCGTGACTTTCCGCCCACACTGCTGGAGGCAACGGCCCGGGATGCGAGTCAACCGCTGGACGGGCCATGGAAGATAACGCTGCAGCCAGCGATTGTGGATGGCTTTCTGAAGTACTGTCCGGATCGCTTGCAGCGCTGGAACGTATGGAGGGCGAACGCATTGAAGGCATCGCAGCAGCAGGACAAATCCCTGGAGAACAGCACGCATCTGGAGAAGATTCGTGGGCTGCGCAAGCGGCAGGCCAATTTGCTGGGCTATGCCAACTTCGCGGAGATGTCCATGCAGACCAAGATGATCGGCAATGTGGACAATCTGAAGCAGATCTTTGCCAAGCTGCTGAAGTTCGCGGGTCCCGCCCAGAGCGTGCAGCTGGCAAACTTGCAGCAGTTTGCCAGTGACAGCGGCGCGGATCACAAGCTGGAGGCGTACGATGTCAGCTACTGGCTGCGCAAGCAGCTCATTGCCGAGCATCAGCTGGTGGAGGAGAAGCTCAGCGAGTTCTTCCCGCTGCCCCGTGTGCTCTCCGGCCTGTTCACGCTGAGCGAGAAACTCTTCAACATTCGCATTGTGGAGCAGCCCAAGACCGAGGTCTGGCATCCGGCTGTCAAGTTCTACAATGTCTTCGATGGCGACAGCAGCAACAGCTCGACTCCAGTCGGTGGCTTCTATGTCGACTGCTACTCCAAGGAGCACAAGTTTGGACGCAACAACGGCTGGATGGTGGGCATACGGAACAGCAACAGATCCGCGGGTCTGACGCCGCTCTGCGCGCTCATCTTCAACTTCACGGAGCCCAGCATGAACCGACCTCCGCTGCTGGGCTACGATGATCTGCAGATGGTGTTCAAGACCTTTGGCACGGCTCTGCAGCATCTGCTGACGCAGGCCGGCTACAGCGATCTGGCGGGTCTGTCCAACATTGAGTGGGACGCCTCCCAGGTCTCTGGCTATGTGATGAGCAACTTCCTGGACGATGCGGCGGTGCTGCAAACGCTGTCCGGTCACTACAGCAACGATGAAATCATTGGTCTGGAGCAGGCGCAGAAGCTGCGTCTGCTGAAGACACAGCTGGCGGGCTATAATCTCTGCCAGGAGCTGTACTTGGCCGATCTCGATGTGGAGCTGCATCGCTCCGGCGCCTTCTGGCTGGAGGTGGTGCGCAAGCTCTGGCCCGTCTACAAGCCGATGCCGCTGGACAAGAAGGACGCACATCCCTGCTCCATGACGGACATCTTTGCCGGCGACTGGGCGGCGGCACAGTTCAGTCATCTGTATTCCAAGCTGATTGCAGCCGACATCTGCAGCAGCTTCTCGGAGCAGCGCAGCGACGAGAACTACGCCACAGTGGGCAAGCGCTACAAGCAAACGTTCCTCAGCTACGGCGGATCTGTGCCCACGGCCGAGGTATTC
Organism: Hypselothyrea guttata; assembly: GCA_035045125.1. Lineage (NCBI taxonomy): Eukaryota > Metazoa > Arthropoda > Insecta > Diptera > Drosophilidae > Hypselothyrea > Hypselothyrea guttata. Next base: position 163,026 of record JAWNNJ010000778.1, on the reverse strand, counting down.
CGTCGCTTCCAGGGTCGCGATCCGTCCGTGGAGGCGTTACTCAAATCGCTGCGGCTCTTTGTGCCCTCGCAGACCACCGAGCACAACTGAACTATCGGGGGTTTTATCGTGCAGATATTAGCCGTATCCGTAACTGATTGTTATATTGCAGACCCGTAGTAGCGATAGTTCGTCAGCACCTGGGGCAGATAAGGTGTGGCAATAATTAATCACGATGGATCAACTGATTAGTAATTCGATGAACCGCAGCTCTTGGGGTTTGCTGTTTCAATCACACAATTGTTGCTTTATTTAAACATTACTATAACAAATAAATTGCGTAAATTTATAATATACATATTTCTCACCGTTTCACAATTAACAATTAACAGTTAACAATTAACTAGGGCCAACAACCGCTGGCGGAAGCAGCAACACTTGGCCAATACAAAAAGAAACCCCATTGTTATTGTTCTTGGTTTAAGGCGAAAGAAAGAACCTGATTAGATACTATAAATACAAATAAAAAGATTGCGTTTTACTTTTGCCTTGACTACGTCTATCAATTAGTATATATCCGGACAGTCCGTCCAATTTCTGGCCGCCTTCGCCTCCCAATATTTGTTGTTGTAGACATGTATGGGCGTCTCCACGCCCACCTGCTGCTCCAGCTGAAACCACTTGGGTTCGTAGGCTGGAAACGCCTTTCCCCTAGACGCCGCCTGCTTCTCCTCCGCCTCCCGCTGCTTGCGCGCCGTGCGTTGCTTCTCCTCCAGCCGCAGCTTCTCCTGATTGCTGGCATCCCAGTCGCCCTGCTCCATCAGACGCTGATCGGGTCGCAGCCGCGAATCTGTGGGCGCCACGCCCTCCTCCGGCTCGTTCAGCTGGCAGGCCAATTCGGTCAAGTTGTAGAACTTCTCGGAACCCGCGGCAGCTGGACGACGCTGCCATGCCACCTTGTATTCTCCCGTGACATAGGATGGATTATCCGGAGTTCCTTCGGTTTGCAGCACCGGCGCTATTTCGATTTTGTCATCCCAGGTGCCGCGCACCAGCCACTTGACCTGCCCATGGCGGTTCATGACCACGCCCCTTACGGTACGCTCCGCCTCCTTGCTGAACATGGAGTAGGGCACGTAGTTGAGAATGCACTTGTTGCCACTGCCGTCCTTTCCATCCACAATCTCCATCTCCCCGTGCTGCTCCACCCACAGCTTGCCAACGATGATGTTGTGCACCGTGGTGGTGACCTTGCGCCACGTATAACATTTGCCCGTATTATTAAAGGTCACGCAGGCGCGTCCAATGGGTATGATCTAGGAATGAGAAGAAGTAATAGATCAGTAACTCTCTCGAGCTCAACTCCCAGTGTAACTCACCTGAAAATACTTTCCCCGGAACTTGCTGGCCATGGAGAAGTCCTGCCAGCAGGCCCAATCCTTGCCCTCGCAGTGCAGCGCCGCGATGGGCGGATGATGGGACACCTGCTCCGCCAGGCAGCGCCAGCCGAGATCCTCGGTGCGATCGCATTCGTAGGTCTCGCCCAGCATGGGATTGAAGGGTTTCGCAATGCGGTTGGTGGTCGTGGCATAGGAGCTGACCGTAAAGGCAGCCAGCAGAGCCAACTGTTCGCATTCGTCGCTGCAGGCGGAGGCGGTGTCCAGTATATCGGCGTACTCGTAATCCTCCGTCAAACGCTGCAGCATGGACAGCGGCTCGTTGAAGTTGACGGGCATGGGTATCTTGGACAGATCCTTGCCGATGCAGTTCTTCATGATCGACCACAGATTCAGCGGATAGTTGGGCTTATCCGGCACCCTTGATCGACGAATTCGATGCGAATGCTGTTTCGGTTCAACAGTTTGCTTAACGCTAAGCGTCTCCGATTTGCCCAGCTGCTGCTCCAAGGCACTGATCCACGTCTTTTGTTCCAGTTCATTGGCGGTTTTGATGCGAAAGTTGACGGCACCATTGGATACGGCAAAGGTGTGCGCATCCAAAATCTCGATGGTCGACCCTTTTAGGGATATGGAGCCTCGGGAGGCCTGCTTGAGCTCGGCGGGATCGTAGTAGTAGCTGAGCAGGCCCTGGGAGAGCACGAAGTAGCGTCGCTGATAGCCCTTCATGACGTTGGTGAACTTGAGCAGCCAACCCTTGAGCTCCCCCCGCGTCTCGATCGCCGCATCATGGTTCGTCAAACGCTCCCGTTTGCGTGCCTTTTGCGATGTGCCGTTCGTGTCGCTTTGGGCCTTGGTCAAGCTGTTTTGACGCTGTCGCTGATTTTGATGGTGTTGATTTTGCTTCGCTCCGCTCGACATGCTCTGGCTGTTGAAACGCTGGCGAATTATCGAACTGAACTGAACAGAATCGACGCGCTGTGAAACAATCACTCTCCGATGCCCAATTCTGGCCACATTTCGCTCTTATCTACAGCCACTTGCCACTCAGATAAGGTCTGGCCGTAGACTCGCAATTTAGGCACCCAAATGACTCAGTAGATTTCGCTTTATCACCGCCCAGCTGAGCAAGGTGTTGTTGCCATTCTCTCTTGCGCTCTCTCCTCTCTCTCTCCCGCTCTCTCTCGATTGCGGATTATAGTGATTATTATTATTATTATATCGCTATATGCACAGCTGTACGAATGAACCCTAGGTTAGGGCATGCTGCCCAATAATCACTTCTGGTTGCCAGCTGCGGGTTACGACTTCCCAGCTAGTTAGGGATCTGGGAAATTCTCACTTATTTGGTAACCGTAGTTGCATCTGCTTATTAAAAACTTTATATTCCAGCATATAATTGTATATACTATAGTATTCCGATATTACTTTGCTGCTTTCGTTAAACAATTTGTCGCATGTTGAGCGCGTTATGAAACATACAACATCTGTTGATTGCGATCACCTGTAAAAACAAAGCGAAAAATTTGGACTGGGCAGATCAGTCGGACGGGCCCGACTGTCTTATACCCTGTGCCCCATATTTTAAATATAATTTTATAAAACTATCACACGGAGCGTAGCAGCAATTCTTCTTCTTCCATTTTGTGTATGCCATGCGGCGTAACGCCTGTAATATTGTTTCGTTCATATCTCTTGTGTTTATTGGCCGATTTTAATGCGCTTTTCAGGAAGGTAACTACTATAAACAAGAGTATATATTCCGAGTTTCAACGTTCTATGTTCAATATTACGCATGTTATTCGGTTTTTATCAATTAAGGCGTAAAGGGGGCGTGGCATCCAAAATTTGAAAAAGCCTCATCTGTGTATGATATAGACCTACCAATTACTGAAGAGAGAATTCATGTAAATAGCTTGGTGTCTTTTAAATTGGCGAATGTATTTTATTTCATTCTTTGTAGGTGGCAGGGGCGTGGCATTCAAGATTTGAAATAAACTTGATCTGCGTATGGTATACACCTTTCAAAAGAGACCAAAACGGCTGCTCTAGCTTTTATAGTTGCTGAGATCTACGCACTAGTCCAGACGGACAGACAGACATGGCTATATCGACTCAGCTCGTCTTCCTGATCAAGAATATATATAGTTTGTGGGGTCTGCCACGCCTCCTTCTGCCTGTTACATACATTCGCACAAAGTTATTAACCCTGTTTTCCCATTCTCAATGGGCACAGGGTATAAAAAGCGGTTGCAGCCACTACAGTCGGACGCAACCGACACGCGGATGCTTCGCTGGCAACTTGCTCAGGTTTATAGTATATTACTTGGCTACTTATTTATAAAGCAAAGCAGAAAGCATTGTGCTAATTAAATGAGCTTCTGGGATTCTTAGAATTTGCGCTGAGCTAAACTTGCTCTAAAGCTGAAAATAGAGCAAGTTTAAAATAAACTTTTACTGATATAGGGCTGCTTTTATAAGGAAAGTATGTTATACTATCATAAAGCAAACATTTCCAATTCTAATTGATTGCTTTAATTGAAATATATTTAGTTTATTTATTGAATAACTTCTAATTTAGACACCGCATGTAAACCAATTTTGATTGTCAATTAAAGTAAACAATTTCGCTCGGTTGTTAAAATGGCGCTTGACCTCAGCTCCAAGTTTAAATTAAACTTGAACTTATATTTAGCTGCTTTTATGGTTGGTTTACATATCGTCATAGGGCAATTGTTTCCATGACATTGCTGGGGTCACAATTCCAATTAATTACTATATTTAAAAAACAAGCAGCCTTGTTTTTTCCGTTTTTTAGACCCTTTACTTTAAAAAAGTAAAAAGGGTCTATTAACTTAGTGCAAAGAGGAAATGTATGTAACAGGCAGAATAAGGCGTGGCAGACCCCATAAAGTATGTATATTCTTGATCAGGCCGACAAGACGAGTCGATATAGCCATGTCCGTCTGTCTGTCCGTCTGTATGAACACCTAGATCTCAGCAACTATAAGAGCTAGAAACACCATATTCGGGATTTAGGTTCTTCTATTCAGTAAGCAGCACGAGTTTGTTTTAGATTTTGGATACCTCCCCCCCTTCCCCCGTAAACCGCAAAAAGCTGCTGTATCCACAGTTTTGAAGCTATTGATTTGGTATTTAACTAGTTTATGACATTCTCTATCGACGCTGTGAATTTTGTTTCGGATAAGAAACAGCGAACATATGCCACAGACAATTTGCCCCACTAGGCAGAGGGGGGGTGGTGTGCCTTGCATACGCGGGTAGCTTAGTGTGTGTGCTTTTGATTATGTTTGTAAGTACATGTAGAAAAAGTAAAGGGTCTCCTACTGTCGGTAACGTCCGACTGTTTTATTTTTGTAATTATAAACCCCAGCTGCGGCCTGCTTCGTAATAAACTAAAAGTAATCCATAAGCAGCGGACGCTAGATGAACCACACACGCGCTTGTTGCTTTATTTAAAATAATACTTTAATAATAAATTGCATAATTTGATAACATTTAACATATTCTCGTTGCATTGTTTGGATCTCTCTTCTATGTACACAACAAAGGCAAAACAATGTCTCGGCTAGTGGGGAAACTTGTTTAGCTTGTTTTGTTTTCGTTTTTGTTAATTTGTTTGTTTTAGAGTGAAAACCTGGATTGCCTTTCACTTGCACATGTCTCTCTACATAATTAAGTATATAGATTAGTTATATATTTATGTTTGCATGCATGCTGGATGGTTGCTTTACGGGGGATAGAAAGCATAGATTAAATAATAGTAAACCAAGGAGAACAAACAATTTGATAAACCGTTATAAAAACATTTCAGTTCGAACTTCCAGCAGTTAATTTATATAGCATATATATATAATGGTATATATGATGTTACTAGTTAGTTGGAGAAGTGTTATTACATCGATTAGCATTTAGATTTAGTAATTGTTGATTGGACTGTGCGACTGTGACTGTGACGGGAGCTTCTTTGCTAGGGGGGCTTGAGAGCGGCTTTCGAGGCTAGGGTATTGCGTAGGCGATAAGTTTAGCATTAGAAGATATCGGGACAACCGCTCCAGTCCCGCTGCGCCTTCCTGTCCCAGTAGGTGTTGTTGAAGACATGCACGAACACGTCGTTGTTCTCCTCCTTCTCCCGCTTGAACCACATGGGCTCGTACTCCGGATAGGGTCGTCCCTCGGAGGCGGCCTTCTCGGCCTCCGCCTCGCGTTGCCTTCGCGCAAAACGCTGCTTCTCCTCGAGCCGTATTTTCTCCTTATTGCTTTGGTCCCAGGCGCCCTCCTCCATGAGACGCTGATCGGGCCGATTGCGTGAATCTGTGGGCGCCACGCCCTCCTCGGGCTCGTTCAGCTGACAGGCCAATGTGGTGAAGTTGTAGTACTTATCGGAATCCGGCGGCGGCGGACGACGCCTCCATACCACCTTGTATTCTCCGGTGATGTAGGTGCGACTCTCGCTGGTGTTGCTCGTGTCCAGAATCGGTGCAATCTCCACCTTATCATCCCAGGTGCCACGCACCACCCACTTGGCCTCGTTATGGCGGTTCATGACCACGCCCTTGAGGCTGCGCTGCACCTCCCGACTGAAGTACGAGTAGGGCACATAGTTGAGGACGCACTTGCTCCCCTCGGCCCCATTGCTGCCCACGATCTGCATCTCGCCATGCTGATCCACCCACAGCTTGCCCACGATGATGTTGTTCACCGTTGTCGTGACCTTGCGCCAGCTGTAACGATTGCCAGTTTTGGGGAACATGACGTAGACGCCGCCCAAAGGATTCACCTGCAAAGGCAGCACAATTAAGTGGGTTGCAATAAGATGATCTGGAGAGAAACTTACCTGCACGTACTTGCCACGAAACTTGCTGGTCATGGAGAACTCCTGCCAACTGACCCACTCCTTGCCCTCGCAGTGCACGGCGGCGACGGGCGGATGATGCGACACCTGCTCGCCCAGACAACGCCAGCCCAGATCGTCCCGGCGATCGCACTCGAAGGTCTCGCCCAGCAGCGGATTGAAGGGTTTGCCGGTGCGGTTCGTGGTCGTCGCGTACGCCGAGGCCGTGAAGGCCGCAATGTAGGCCAACTGCTCGCATTCGTCGGTGCAGGCGGCGGCGGCGTCCAGCAGCTCGGCGTACTCGTAATCCTCCACCAGGCGCTGCAGCATGGAGAGCGGCTCGTTGAAGTTGATGGGCATGGGTATCTTGGACAGATCCTTGCCGATGCAGTTCTTCATGATGGACCACAGATTGAGGGGGTAGTGGGGCTTGTCCGGCACACGTGTGCGGCGTCGCTGTGCAAAGGAGCCGGAGATTACGGGTGTGGAAAACGAATTCTTGGAGGATTCGTCGGGCCGGTTGCTGGTGGAGGCACTGATCATCATGCTGGAGGACTCGGCGCGATCCACCTTGTCTTTCCCATCACGCTTCTTCTCTTTGCCGGAGTGCAGGCGGGCGGCGCTGACGAGGCAAACCTGCTGCACGGTCTTCACGGTGCGCTTCTGTTCGTCGCTCTCGGAGGAGCTGCCGGTTTGTCCCTCGGAGCCAACGTGATCCTCGGAGCTGCTGCGGCGCTTGTTCAGCTTCAGTATGAAGGTGCCGTCCGTGGGCGACTCGCCGCCGGTGTAGCCGTGCTCCTCCGCATCAAAGAACTCCGTCTCATCGTCGGAGGTGAGATTGGAGGCCGCCTTGGCGGCGCTCTGTGTGTTGTCTGTTCCGGCTTGTGGCAGGGACGATGGCTTGTTGCGACGCATTATGACCGCCGCCTCCATTTGGGACTGCTGCTTGGCCATCTGCTCCACCATCTCCTCCAGCCGCTGGCGCTGCTCCCGCTCGTGGTGCAGCATCTTGGACCACTTGTAGCCCTGCGACTCCGCCGAGCGCAGATAATCGTTGCCCGCATTGATCATGGCGTTCGATGTGATGCGGAACAGCGTCGCCCGCTCGTTGACAATCTTTGTGCGACTCGCCAGCGATTCCTCCTCATTCGATTCCAGATCGTTCAAAGCACGCTGCAGCGCCGCACCATGTTTGGTGATCAGATCGTAGCAGGTGCGCATGTTCTCCAGCCGCTCGCTGAGATCCCTGACCACCGTGTTGATCTCCTGGCTGGGCACCACCTGCGCCGTCTCCTCCGCCTCCTCCTCCTCGCTCTCTATAGCCCTAATTGCCCTCGCCTTGGCCAGCTCCAGCGATGTGACCCAACTCTGGCGCTCCACCTCGTTGGCGGCCTTGATGTGAAACGTCTGCGTGCCCCCATTCGAGATGACAAACGTGCACGAGTCTACGGTGTGGATGAGCGCACCGTGCAACGAGATCGTGCCCCTGCAGGTGTGATTGATCTCCGACTGATTGCGATAGTAGCTGAGCACGCCCTTGGACAGCACAAACCAGCGGCGCTGATAGCCCTTGATGTAGTTGGTCCACTTCAGCAGCCAGCCCTTCATCTCCGGCTCCCCGCCGCCGCCCTTCTCTGCCGTGGGCTTGATCGACGTTGCCGATGACGACGCTGACGCCGCCGTCGACGCCAGCGCTGCAGTCGCTGCCTCTGCCATGCTAGCAAACGACGCTCGTTACCCCAGACGCTTCCACCGTGGCAATTCTAATTGATTTGCCTCAGAATCTTCTTTGCAAACGCCACGTACAACTGCAGAGGGTGCGGAGTGCGGGGGGCAGCAGCAGCAACGGGGGGCGCAACAACAACAACAACAACGGCCTCAAATCGAATTGTTTCATTAGCTGCTGCCGTTGGTGGCAGCTGTTTGCATTATTCGCTTTATTTACACTCGGGCCGCGTCTCGCAGTCGCGTTCACAACGAATTTTGTATTTATTATTTAGCGGCAAATCTTCCACATATATATATTTATCTTTTTTTTCTGCACAAAATAAAGAAACTGTGGAAGTCAAGTGCGCATTTGTGTGCGTGAGTTGTTTGCGTGTGTGTCTGTGTGTGTGTGCAGATTCGCAATGTGACCAACTGTAGCAACTACCTAAATACCTTTATTATGAACAATCGCACATTTAATTGGGCTGGGGGAAGTTAACAAATTATTGATTTATAATTGCGAATTTAATCATTTTCGTTTTGCAAGCGAATTGCTTGAATTATGCCAAAGAAATTGTTGTATGCTTTTGCTTAGCTGTCAATTCATAAGCAACTGGCACAATCGACAGGGCTGCCAACTTGTCACAAAAATACTCGTAAATATACCAAACCTGTTGGGTGGGCGGCAAATTTGAAATTCAATATGTTGCTCAACAAATGCAAAGAAAATTTACTTAATTTAATAAACAGTTGTTATATATAGTTGTTAATATATCGTTTAATGTGTGCTGTCTGATATGCAGCTGTTGTTACAATGTGTTTTCTACGACTACTCGAGCGTTGCATGCGCCTGATACATAGAAATAAATATATATATGAACAAACACGATATGCCTGCCAATGAGTCACTTCTTTGAAGTTTAGATTGGAAATTACAATTTAGATATTAATTAAATAGGTATATGGATATGCATGTTTCGGGGCAGTTTGCGTCAAGGCCCCTCACTCAAGTTCCCCTCACTTCTTGCACTCGGCCCAGGAATAGCGAAATGTGGCTATCATGCGGTAAAGGCTGGAAATACACACAAATCTTGGTCAGAAAGGCAAAGTTCCAGCACACACACACACACACAGTCACATAATAGCTACACATACATGTGTGTGAGTCAGCTAACGGTATAGATATAGTAGACAAACAAATGCGACAAACGAACGAACAAACAAACGAACGATGAGAGAGAGCGACGCACATAAAACACAAGACGTTCACAGCTTTATATATCTATATATAGTATATACAATAAATCGTTTTTATTCGTAGGCAGTTCTTGCATAATATAAATTAAATATTTATATATATACACATGTATGTATGTATGTATACCGTTACAAGTAATTTAAAAATACAAAATACAGTTTCATTTTCATAGTTCTTTTTAGTCCCTGACGGCACTGTTCACAAAAAACATTTACGAGATTGGATAGCTTGTTATCGATCATGGATCATGGACTATCGAATATGGATCATGAATATGAATAATGATGGGGGGTGGGGGCTCAAACAGAACGAGAGACTGAACAATAAAAGCAAATGTACATAAAATGTAAATAAATACAGTAATCATAATAAATAGGCAAGTGGCGAGCTGAAAGTCGGTTGGAGTTGCATTTAGGATCGCTTTATGGGGCATGAGCGTGATTCGAGTGATTTGTGGGAGTTTGTGGATGTTGCAAGTAGTTAGAGTATTGCTTTACATGGTGTTGTATGCAGCGGCGTTGAAGCTTTGCTTTGGTAAACTTAGCCTAGTGAGTGGATGCGTCTTGCCGTGCTGGGCGAGACGGCGATGTTGCACTTGCTGCTGCTGCTGCTCGGCTTGTTGCAGCTGCTGCTGACTCGCATTGCTGGCATTGGCGTTGGCGTGGGGGCGGGCAGGCGCGGGGGGCGGTCGGTTCTCGCTGTAGTCGTGCGCTCTGTTGGACAGGGAGCGATCGTAGTAGGAGCGCGGCCGCTGCCTGAAGCTGCTGATGCTGATGGTGTTGCTGGTGTTGCACATGATGTTGCTGCTGCTAGTTGTTGCAGCTGTTGTTGTTGTTGTTGTGGCATTGGCATTGGCATTGGTGGGTGTTTGCGGCAGTGTTGTTGTTGTTGTTGCTGCTGCTGCTGTGGCTGTGGCAGCAGCGGGATTGTTACTGCAGGAAGTGGTTTGATATTTATGCACTAGACCTTTGACATTACGATCACAAGTTTCGCTTACGCTGGAGTCGGACGAGTTGGCGGACGCACTGGAGCAGGAGCTGCCAGCTGTGGCTGTGGCAGTTGCAGCTGCTGTTGCCACACTCTCCGCTCTCTCCAGCACATGATCCGCATGCTGCGCCACCGGCGAGGAGGGCAGCGACTGATGTGTCGCTTTCTTGGCGCCTGTTGTTGTCGCTGTCGTTGCTGTTGTTGCAACCACACCAGCTGCCACTGTGGCTGCCACCACGCCGCTGCCCACCACCGCCGCTTTGGCCTCAAAGTTCTGCTTGAGTATTTGCACATTGCCGGACACGCGCTGATCCTCGGCGACGGCCTGACTCTGTGCGCGCAGCACCACCGCCAGATCCACGGCGGTGTTCTTGTTCTCAATGTCGCTGGTGTGCATCAGCTCCTCGCTGTTGCAGCGCAGCGGCTGACGCTGCCGCGTGCTGCCCACGGCCGAGGCGCTGCGATACAAATTGGCGCACTTTTTCTCAGCTGCCGCCGTTGCCACCGCCGTCTCCGTCTCCGTCGTCGTCAGTCCGTCCACCAGCTCGTTGTCCTGGCAGAGCTTCTTGAGCGTGTTGTTCTCCTGCAGCTTCTGCTTGGTGCGCTTCACGGTGCCTTCGCTGGCGTTGCAGTTGCTGGCGGTGCTGCTGCTGCTGCTGCGCTTCAGATCCTGAATCTCGCCCTCGAAGATGGCGGTGGTGTTGCGATTGCTGTCGTAGTAGCTGCAGGAGCCCGTGCGTATGGGCAGACTGCTGCGATTGTCGCCCGATCCCCAGCTGGCATGCCGCGAGGGCAGCTCCCGCTGGCGTGTGCCACACGTGCGCAGCACTGCGCTGGGCGCAACACTCGACTGTGGAGGCAGCAGGGGCACTGTGTTGGGGGCATCCAGTATGATGCCACCGCTGGGTCCGAACGATTCCGTCCAGGACTGCGTCTTGCGACGCTGCCGCTTGTCGCGCTCCTCCGGCTGCGGCACATTGGCGAACACCTCCGACGAGCTGGAATCCCGGCGCGTGAAGGACGTCTGCGTGATCAGCTTGGACAGGGAGGTCCAGACGGGTCCCTGCTGCGCTGGAGGCTGCGATTGCGTCTGCGTTTGCGCCTGCGTCTGCATCTGCGTCTGTGCCTGCGCCTGCAATTGGGCTAGCAAATTGCGACGTGGAGGCTCGTGATGCGCCTCGAGATCATGGACGCGCGTGCGCACGGATAACGTGGGCGTGTCAATGTGCAGCACCTGGTTCTGGGTGACGCTGTAGTTCTCCCCATTGCTGCCAGGGAACCGCATGTTCTTTGGCTCCTCGGCCACACTACGCTCGGGCGTCAGATTCTCCATGGATTGACTCTGCTGCTTGGTCACCTCCACGGCCGTCTGCGTCTTGGGCGATGTGCTGCTCGAGCGTCGCATTAGGCGACGCTGCTTTTGTGCGCTGCTCCGTCGATGCTCGCCGCGTATGCCGCCGCTGCCGTCCTGCTGCTCAGCGCTGGTCTCGCCGCTCGACTTGGACTTGGCCTGATTGAGGGCCTGTATCAGGGGCGTCGGCTCACTGCCCGGCAGTAGGCGTGCATCCTTTGTGCTCTTCAGATTCGTCTCGCTCTTGCTGCGCTGCAGCTTCTCCTTGTTCTTCATGGCGTCCAGCATGCCGCTGTACGTCTCCAGCTGATTGAGAAAGTTCTTGTTCGGCTTGATGCAGCTGCGACGCTCCTTCACATGCTGCAGCGCACGCTGGAACTCCCACTTGTAGGCCTTCATCGCGTACGCAATCACCACGGACGCCGATCGACTCACGCCCATCTTGCAGTGCACCAGAACCTTGGATCCCTCGGCCTTGGCTCGCGATATATAGCGAAACGTGTCGTCCCAGTACTTGAGCAGATTGGTCTTCTCATCATCGTAGACCCGCACATTGAAATACTCAAAGGTGCCCGGAAAGAAATTGTCGATCTCTCGCGTCACGTTCAGTATGTGTCGAACGCTGCAAAAGTGTATCAAAAAATGTAACAATTGCACATACTTTTATGCTCAGATACTTACCCATTCTTTTGCAGCTCCTCGAGATTGCTGGCATTCCATTCGGAGCCCAGATAGACGTGCTCAAAGATCTTGGTAGGCGCATCCATTTGGCCCAGGATGAGCAGCATTTCGGCATCGATGAAGGACTTGTACTCGCCCAGATCCATATCCAATAAATCCTCCAGGCGACCGCGTATGTACTTCGAGGTGACCTCGTCCAAATCCACGGACATCATGATAGCTTTGAGCTTCATTTTAATGACACTTTCAGTTTCCTCCTTGGCGGTTGGCCTGCAAAAAACAAGAGACGAGAGACGTAAGCGGAAAGTAATGATATCATAGGCAATATAAACGAAACGAAACCTTAACAACGCATCAGATAGATCATACGATAATTTCGAACAATGAAATTCATTGAATTGCGTTTAACAACAAGCAATAGCCGTTGTTATCAAGTCGTAAAGTTAACGAGTTATCTAGGTCTATTACGAAACGCTGCAAGTGTCGCGGTTGCCTAACAATCGCTTATCCTACTTGTTTCTTATGGCATCTGGTGATGGGGGGCGTCGACTCTCCAGCGCATCCATGGCATTCCACTCATTCAGGCACGACTGATCCGACTCGATGCGGCTCTCGTAGCTGCTCAGCCAGTCGTGCGATGGTCCGCTGGGATAGAAATTGTTTTCACGAGCCTTTCGAGACACTTTGTGCAGCGTTTGCAGCGCCGACCTGCCAAAAAACAGACAGAGCTAATGAAAGCACTGATAATAGTTGAAGATTTCAAGTCTTACCACATTGCTTGCACCGATACGGGCTTGAAAATGTGAGTCTTCTCATAGACGGCGACACTAAAGCCACTGCAGATTAGAATTCAATTAAATTAAATGATCAGCTGAAGAGCTTCAATTGCATTTACCCGTCACCATCCAGGTGGATTGTAGTATCGGCTAGTATGGGCACCACCAGGCCAATGGTGGTGCGCTCATTGCAGTCAATGCCCAGCAGACAGGACTCCTCCATGCCAGCCGAGCTGTTCTTGTTGGTGTCGCCTCCCTCCCGACACACCTCCGCATCACATTTCAGATTCTGACGGTTCCCACTGCCCGACAGACGCTTTGCCGTCTCCTCCTGGTTGCTCAGCTGCTGCTGCTGCTGCTGTTGCTGTTGCTGTGTTCTGTGACTATCCACCGAGAGCTGGCGTTGTGCAACAGGTGTGGCAGGTGTAGCTGGCGCAGGCGTGCCGCTTGCTGCCGCCTTCACCGAGTTGTGACGCATGATTTTGGTGCGTCGCTCGCTGCTGGCCGCCAAGCGGCAGCAACTGCGCGAGGCAATCACAAGATAGCGCGTTCGATTCGCACGCTGCGACTCCAGCTTAACAGCCTGCAACAGAAGATTATAAGTTAGTGACAGCAGATCTTGGAAATCAGTTGAAATACTTGCCATTTTCAGGGTATCCTCGCGTTGCAGCAGATAGAACATGGACTGCAGATGCAGCTGAATGTCCGAGTTGTTGCTCTGCGTGCTGTTCGTGGAGCGTGTGGAGTCCGTGCTGAGACGTCGCTCCGCATGCTGCGGTATGTCCCTCAGTGCCAGCACCAGAGCTGTGCCCCTGCCAGCGAAGTAGCATTCGCTCCTCTCGGCTTTGTTGCTGCTGTTGTTGTTGCTGTTGCCTTCGTCATCCTCCGCCTCGCCGTCCTACAAGCAAAGAGAGAGTTTCTGCCATTAGCTTATTTATTATTATTATCATTGCTTTTATGCTTATACGTTAGCAGCGACCGATCCGATCCGATCCGTCTGTCTGACTCACCCAGCGCTGTATACAAAATATAATGTCGAATTTTGGCATTTTGAAGTGGAGTGAAGTTCATAACCAAACAAACTGGATGATGAATTGTGTTGTAAAAATAAAACACAAAATCAAGAGAGCCCGAGAGAGAGAACGTGTGGGGCAGACGCTGCTGCCAAAAGCGCTTTTTTTCCGTCAAATCTGGGTATTTTTGAGAAGCTAAAGAAATTTTACAACTTTGCAGTTTTTTCTTCTTTTTAAAAATAATGCAACTTTTTGAGCCGTTTTTTTAATTTTACAAAGAAAGAAGAAAGAATTATAAATCTGTCGTCATTATTTTAATCGATGTTTTCCCATAACATGATTCATTTTATTTCTTTCTATCACATGCAGCGTGAAAATGCATAAGGTTTCTATATCTTTTGTTGGCATTCGATATTTTTCCTGCAATTTGAAAACCATTAACAACGTAGACGATCAGTCGGACGTACCTGACTACAGTAAAACAATAGATTTTTTGTGTTTATTGCGAAAAATGACCAAACATGTATAAAAGTAAATTTTGTGTATGATTTTTGAATTTTATTCTTTACAATATCTTGCTTTTTTCTATTTTATTTTGCACAACATTTTGGCTTTATTTCCTACCGTCAAAAACAGCTTTTTTCCCTCGACAGAAAATTGGCAACACTGTTGGGAGATGCAACACGAGAGAGGCAAGAACGGGCGCAATGTTTACAACAAAATTGTCTTGATTATTAGAATGAAAATTTCAATTTCCAAGGGCAGCGCCCCCCGTACCCCGCCCACTATCGCAAGGTCTCGACGAGAACTATTTTTGGGGGCGGGACAGCAAGAAAAATCGCGATACGACGTTGACAAAACTACAAATAAGGCAATGCAAAATATATATTAATATATTGGAAATGAGAGAGAGGCGCGACGCACGAGCTAGCGCGAGGTGTGCTGAGGGGGGAAAGAGGGGTGGGGAGGCGAGGCTGTTGCGACGTCGAGACGTCTGCTCGGATTTGCTTGAGTTACAACAATAAACAAAATAAAAAAAACAACAACAGCGCGAATCGTGGCGCGACTGACGATGATGATGATGATGATGATGATGATGATGTTGCTGATGACGCTGACAAAACGCCCACAAACAAAACGCAGAAGATTATCTTAGAGTATTTCGTATTTTTCGTTATATATTTTGTTTAATAATTTAATTAGCAGATTACACGCGCAAAGGATCGTTTTCTATAACGCAACACGCACAGGAAGCATACGCTTGCCTCCCCTCCCCCTGCCGTTGTCAATAAGCTCCATTAACAACGCGTAACCAAAACAAAGCAAAAGCTGAGACGCAGAGGCGAGAGAGCAAGGGTGAGAGAGCGCAAGCAAAACACACGCATACACGCACACGCATACGCTCTCTCACGCACACAGGCGCACGCTGAGGCAAATGCAGCTGTAAAATTGCACCTTACATAGATGTGGGGCAAGTGAAATATTTTGCAGGCCATCTTGCGCCCACTTCCTGCACTCTCTCCCGCTCTACACTCTCTCTCGCTCTACACACTCTCTCTCGCTCTACACACACACACACATGTTTACACCAACAACTCACCGAATTTGAAGAGCCCGCCACACTGGGCGAACGCTGCACTGTCACTAGCGCCATTTTATTATTTTTATTTTTATTATTATTATTATTGTTGCTGCTGCTGCTGCTGTTGTTTCGTATCCAAGGCCTTTGCTGCTGTGGCCGCCGCGTGGTTTTTTGCTATCCTTTGCTGAGTTCGTTGGGTTAACGTCTGCGTGTGTGTGTGCTGTGTGTATGAGTCGATTTGATTGTATGTATGTATGTATGTTTGTCTGTCTGTATGTATGTTGAGTCAAGTGTTGGGGCGAAAATTCACAAATGCATTTTCATTTTGTCGACGTCGTTTCCTCTCTTCGCTCCTCGTTCCCCTCTCTCTGCACTTCGCTCCACACTCTTCACTCTGCGTTTTTGTTTTTGCACTCGGCACTTTGTTTTGCCCAACTTAAAATACTGTGTGTATGGCGTGGCGTGCAACCGAGCGGCAACTGCTGTCCGTTAACACGATTGACAGCGCACAAGCTACACGAATAAATACCATAAATTATTAAATTATTACAAAAAATTTGGTCAAAGAGGCACAGCGAAAGACCGTTCAGCACCACGACGCCATATTTAATTTTGTGCTCGATAACATATGCACAAGTTCTGCTGAAACCTATCGTGAGAATTGGCAGCAGTTGGCAGCACTAGCCGTTTGAACTCGTGTGCCGGCCTAAAGAGCAGGCAGGCGCTATGGCTGTGCATGCGTGTGAGCGAGAGCTGCGTCGAACATGGTTGCAGTTCGTGTGCCGGCCCAATCGATTTGCAGCGAAGCAGCGAGGCTGTGGTGCAGCGAAAACAGATGGTGAAATTATTCTAAATAACAAAACAAACAAAACACAAATTTCGTTGGCAGTTGTCATTTAATTTGTTACAACAAATGTCCGGATATATTGAGGAGTCGGGCGCAATGTTGCCGCGCATCGCACTCATCGCCTGCGGCTCCTTCAGCCCGCCCACGCCCATGCACATGCGAATGTTCGGTAAGCGTTAATTCATTGTTTATTTTTAACCGGTTAAGATCGAAGATGGATAATTAATTGATTTATTTGCTATATAGAAATAGCGAAGGACTTCTTTGAGATGAATGCCACGCACAAGGTCATCGGCGGCATCATCTCCCCCACCCACGACTCCTACGGTAAAAAGGGGCTGGCCCCCGCCCTCGACCGCTGCGCCATGGTCAAGCTGGCGGTGCAGACCTCCAGCTGGATCCGACTCTCCGACTGGGAGGTGCACCAGCCCCAGTGGACCCGCACCCAGTCCGTGCTGCAGCACCATCAGAACTATCTCAACAATCACATCAACTCGAAGGGGGACGCGGAGCTCAACGGTCTGCTTCCTGGCTGGGTGCCGGGTAACCTGCGGGATCGCTGCGATCCCATACGCCTCAAGCTGCTCTGCGGCGCCGATCTGCTGGAATCCTTTGCCGTGCCTGGTCTGTGGGCAGATGCCGATGTAAGCCAAGCAAAAGCTTAGATGAAATTATATTAAATATTCCTTTGTCTGCAGATTGAGGAAATTGTGGCCAACTACGGCTTGGTGGTAATCTCCCGCTGCGGCTCCAATCCCGACAAGTTTATATTCGACTCCGATGTGCTTACCAAGTACCGGGTGAGTTGCAGGCTTTACCACACTAGCTGTTCGAACTAAGAAGAAGCATTGCTGCTTGTTATATTCGATAAACAGTTATAAATTTTGTATTTTCATTTGCAGAGCAACATCACGTTGATTACCAACTGGGTGCCCAATGAGGTCAGCTCCACGCTCATCCGCCGGCTGCTGAACCGAGGGGAGTCTGTAAAGTACCTGCTGGACGATCTGGTGCTCAGCTATATACTGCGTCAGGGCCTGTTCAATGCGAAATCGTAAGTGCTGCGTGTTGCGCTCGTCATTTCATTCATTTCTTGGCACCTCCGTATGAACTGTGATACGTACACTGAGATGGCTTTGTTAGCATCGCTGGTAGCTGCATCCGACACTTCACTCTTCACTCCACGCTCCACACTCCACACGCTCCACACTCTCCTCATGAACATTGCCACATCACCGCACAAGAGATCAACCACAATTTGTATATATTTGATTGTATCTTTGCTAACCGAAGGCGGGAGGCGCTGAGCAGGGGCGACGCCTGACAATATCCACCGTGCACCTTGCACCACTTAGACGTAGCAGCAACCAAAGTCCCAGAAACCCGGCAAGATCAGGAGCGCAACCAACAACAGGAATCGGGTCAAGAGCTGCTCGTGCAGTGGCGCCTTTTCATGGAGTGTGAGTGAAGCCTGGCAATGATGTTGCCCCCAGAAATTCTTGTTCCTGCATGTGTATAAATATATATATATATATCTCAACAAATCCTATAAATATATAAGCACGCCTATATATATATAATTAAGTTGTTATTAAGTGTTCCAGTGTACGTATCATGCCCCCCCGCACCCAACTCCCAAAAACTCATTCATTTGCCACAATCGCTATAATCTGTTGTTGTTATACTGACACGCATTCCCTGCCTGGATGTAGTAAGTATCTAACGGATGCAGTGCGTCCAAATCATTTGAATTTCAATCGCGCCTACGTGGACAACAACAAGAACACAATCGCCACGGAGCAGCACATGGATGAGACGGACAGTCCGCTGCGGCAACATGCAACAGCACGTGTCTTCTGCTGCGGAGAGACGCCACGTGGAAGCAGCGCCAAGCTGCTGCTAAACCGTGCCGGACCCGGCCAAGCTGTGCAGGTGGTAACCATGCAGAATACAAAAGACAACGCCAACGGCAACAATGAGGCATATGAGGCAAGTATTTCCCGTTTCATCTGAAATTATCAATAATATCTTTTCATGTTTGCAGCAAACGCGGGCAAAGAAACCAAAGATTGCCCAGGTGCAACAGGTGTAAGGTGCTGGAACACACACCTTGAGGAATACAGACGGATGCTAAACTATGTTGTAGTTGTAGCTGTAGTTACTATATACGATACCTAACTAAATAAATGTTATTTGCTTGTTTAAAACGCAGTTGTAATCGGGATTTGCAAATCTAACCGTTTCGTAAACGGAATTTGTGTTTTAGAATCGTAAAATGTATTTCTTAAACGATTTGTATCGTAAATTATGCACAAGAAACCAAACATTGCTGTATTCGGTTGTAAAATGTAGATTTTAGGGCTAAAAATTAAGTTATAGGCGGGTTTTTTACTACTTAAAGAACAAACCCATTTTTGCTTAACTTTATATATGCATAACTCCGCCAAAATTCAACCGATTTTCAATTGGATTGATTTTTTTCTCCAGAATTTCACTGTAAAAGTTTAACACTAGTGATATCTCAAAGTTGATTTTTTTTGGACATTTTGCACAATTTTTAGAATAACCCTCTTTTTTTTTTCTTTTTTGTGAAAATATAAAAATTTTTATTATTATTTTTTTATGGTATACTGTTACTGTAGTGTAGTAATTTATACCATAGTGATGTGTAACAATATCAATTTATATATACAAGTGTGTATATTTATTCCTAATGAATAGGGTTTTTAGAAATATTACGTTATATTCGTCTGTTTGGTAAATCAGTTGGGTGTATTCTTTTCAGTCTTCTCCTCATCGTTAGAATAACCCCCTTGAAAAATTAAAAAAATTTTGGTGTTATAATCGTAAAATTTAGTTCCTTGACATAAAATTACAAACATTACTATATTTGGTTGAAAATTTAATGTTTAGTAGTTGACAGAGATAATTAATATCTACAAAATAAATGGTCCATAATTAGGGGAGTTATGAAGCATCAAAGTTTTCTTATTTGAATTAGAGATGGAACCAAAACCTAACGTTACAGATACATATTAACACATTTACTCTTTAAGTGTAAATAGGGGTTTGAAGCAGTATTTCGGATCTCCGATGATTTATATAGGGTTTGCACTCTTGTTTCTTACAAGGAGCTGCCTGCCACTACTTGCATTGTTCGCCTAGTTTTGGGTCAGTCCAGCCACTCGGAGGCATTGAACTTGCCCCGAGTGCTGGCCAGTTGCGCCTGCAGTTGGCAACGTGCATTGACATTGCAGCGGCAGGGCTTCCCTTGAGCATTTGCTGGGCGTATCGAGTGTCAAACTTGTTACCGTTCCTAACGCCCGTTGGCAGTCTCTGGTTCTTGGATGTTAGTTGTGCGCCTGCAGCCGTTGCGTCAAGTAGCTACGCGTATGTTTTTCTTTCGACGTTCCGGCGCTAAACCAGCGCCACGCCCCTCGCGCACACCGTCCTTCGCGCTGCCCAAGAGACGGTCTCCGGTACTGCTGACGCCCTCGCATCAACACGATCAGTTGCCGTTTCTGTCCCGTGCCCGGTTCAGTGCCCTGCCCCACTTCCGTGCCTACGAGGATGAGCCGGAGAGTCTGTCCCTCTTCATTGCCATTCTCTATGTCGTGGATCTGTTTGGCATCTTTCCCTTCCTCTCGCTGCCTGCGCTGATGGTGCGCCTGGGCTACTTTGGGTTGCTGCTGGTGCTGTCCATCATCTTCCTGCAGATGTACACCTCGTTCCTGCTCTCCCAGTGCTGGACCATGGCCGAGTATCTGGACCCCTCCATACTGCAGAAGCGCAACTATCCCTATGCCGCACTCGCCGAGCTGGCCTATGGACCCTATGTCAGTCTTTTGGTATCGGTTCTCCTGGATCTCAGCATCTTCTCGCTGGCTGTGCCCAGCATCGTCATGGCTGCCCAGAATCTGGAGCACGTCGTGCTGCGCATGAGCGCCGGGCATTACAACTTCTCCTACTGCTACTGGGCCATCATTGTGGGCCTCGTCATCTGCCCGCTCATGTGGCTGGGCAGCCCCAAGCACATGAGGTAAGCAGGAAGAGTTTATTTATTTTATTAACTGGGAAAATTCAAAAAGCAGAGGTGTCGGACGGAAGGCTACAATCAGACGTAACCGACTGTAGGAAACCCTGTACTTTGTATTTGCATAATCACCACTGCCTCACACACAAATTTGAGCAAATTTACTGTTGCATATCTTAGGTGTTTCGCATCCGATCGTAATGTAATTCAAAACGTCAATAGAAAATGCCATCGGCTACGTAAATGCAAAATTACAGGTACGTAGCTTTAAATTTGTGGCTGCTGGGGTTTTTTGCGGTAAGGAAGGGATGAAGGGAAGGTATCAAAATTCTAAATCAAATTTGGTACACTATAGAGGAGCCTAAAAAACCAACCAAGAGACGGACAATTCAATGCAGCTCGTCCTGTTAATATTTTTCATGTGCACCTTTTGTACTTTTTCAAAGTAAAGGGTCTAAAAAGGTTCACCGAGATATTAATGGAGAAAATTCAGAAAAACGAATCAGACCAAAACTTAAATATTTGAAAGCTTCATACTGTATACCCTGTATTTCTTATGCTCCGCAGAAGTCTAGCCATTATTGCCGTGTGTGTTATGATTATCATCGTGGCCTTGCTGTGGTATTGCCTGATCGATGCTCCTGCCATTGGCACACCGTTTCAAGGTGTCTCTATGGGTGCGTCCGTTTAGCACAACACTGCTCCGTACACCCTGTAATTTTGCCTGCCTTTTACAGAGCTACCTGGCTTTCTGACCATGCTGAGCAGCTACAGCATACTGGCCTTTCAGTTTGACATTCATCCCGTGCTGCTCACGCTGCAGATTGACATGAAACGCAAGACGCAAGTGTCCTGGGCTGCGCTCAGTGGCATTGCCAGTAAGTGGAAATAAAATCCTTAATTTAATAGAGATTTTTTAATTTTAATTTGATTTAGTTACTTGCAGCGTGGCCATCATTGGCGCCGTCATAGCCGCCTACAAGTTTGGCACGATGATTGCCAGCAATCTGCTGGAATCGCTGCCCACGAGCGTGCCCTTCTATGTGATGCTCATACTGATGTCCCTGCAGCTCTGCTTCTCCGTAACTGTGGCAAGTTCGGCCATGTTTATGCAGATTGAGAACTACTTCAAACTGCCGGAAAGTAAGCCTAATTTATCCTACTATACTTAAGTAATTCGCATACAATACTATCTATACTCATTCAATTTACTTAAATTAATTTTATTTCATTTCAAATTCCCTATCATTTTATTTTCTTTTAAATTAAAAGTTTTATATGTATTCCCACATATCTTTCTCTTAAACTCTTATATTGTGATTGTAATTATTATTTTCATCTTGCTTTTCAATTACAGATTTTAATTATAATTAATTTTAAAACAATTTATTTAAGTTATTTATTGAAAAACTCCTCATGCTAAATTATAAATTAAAAGAATATTTTAAATTATTTAAATTAAAGAATTTTGCATGCACCAAGAATTTTATTGTGTGCTTATATAATTTTATATATTAAAATTATTCCAGACAAGAAGATTTTATTTTTTTTTTTTGTGAATGTTATTGCTCTTTTTTTATTCATTTTTCTTTGGGATTTAATTTTGTATTATATTCCTATGACTGAATCAAAATGGAACATTCATATTTTAAGTTTGATATAAATATATTGAGAGTAATTAACTCCAATTCGTTTGAAATAGTTTTTATTAAAAATTATTTTTATCTTTCACTCAGCTTTCTGCTGCAAGCGTTTGCTCATCCGCTCCGGCATGCTGGCGCTGGAGGTGCTTGTGGCAGAGTTTGTGCCGAGCTTCGATGCCCTGATGGATGTGGTTGGGGGCACCATCACAGGACCCTTGGTCTTCATACTGCCACCGTTGCTGTACCGACGCATACGCCGCATGGAGCTGGTGCATCAACGGATTGCGGCCGAGGCCAGCTATGGCAGCCTGCCGCTGGATCTGAACTATGATCCGGTGGAGCTGGAAATGGAGCCGCTGCTGGTGACGAGCAAAGCGCATACGCCACGTGGGCTTTGGTTGCGTTCTGTGCGCGTGTTGCATCGTCTGGAATGCGATGTGTCCTGCACTATGGGCGTGCTAATCTTTGGCGTGCTTGCCACGTTTCTGGCCACGTACTTGAATCTGTTTACCATTGCGGATCTGTTCACGAACAACTCACCCTGCCTGGGTGGTAATCAGACGCATTAGGCACAGTGGCTGAGTGGAGAGGAGAGGTATTCGTAAGCTTACTTTAAATATAGTAATTTGTCTAGAGTTCGCTGCAGAATCACCCTGAGGTCTGGCAATCTTCATAAACATTATTAAGCATGGATCATCAAGAGATGATTCGCGTGAATTCAGTCATTTCCGTCCTTCGATCAGTTCGTAAACCCTAAGTCAATTGGCGAATTTGATGCAATATTTATTTAATTAAAGTGTTTTGTATAACATAAACTACAAATTTAATAAATTTATTATATTAGACGAAAACACGCTAATGTTTACTCCCAGTGTCTGTCCGTTCGTCTGTCCGCGTGTCCATCTGTCCGTGTGTGTTTAATTAGTTAAGCTTTATTAAAACATACGTAAACTCAACTATTTTTTGGGCAACTGCACAACTACGCATCATTTATCATCCGCTGTTCGCGTCGCAAATGTTTTGTTTGCTAAAAACTAAAAAATATTAAAAATAGAAAAATTATGGAAAAAAACAAAAACGAAAACAAATCTACAGTTTGGCAGTAATTTGAGACGAGTTCAGTCCGAAACTGGAGAGCAAATCCCATAGAATACGGTAAGCTGATAAGGCATTTCTCTGCCTCTCGCTCTGTGGTCAGTATGTCTGTCTTTGTCTGGGTATTTTTGCGCCTGGAATGCCAGAAGAGCTGAGCTCAGTGTTTAAATTTAAAACGCTATTAAAATGTGTAAAGAACATGCTCATCCACATAGATTCTTCTGGGCCTGGGCCTCATAACTATACTCGTATACATAAATTTAATTTATTCTTTGGCAGCTGTTTACCTCCATGCATAACGTTTTTTATTTGCGTATTTGTATACAATATTCTGTGTGTAGTTTTTTGTTTTTCTCCTGGCATTCATTTCCGTCTTCAATAATACGTTTTTAACCATGTTCCGAGATGAGATGAGATGTGATGAGATGTGTTGAGATGACTCAAACGCTGTGTATCTATAGATAACCTCTTCAATCAGGCAATGCAAAAACCACAATAACAACAGCAACAGCAACAATAATAGCAAATCGTATAAGTAATATTCTTAATGTGATTATTTATGAAAATTAAAATTAATACTCATTGTTCATTGATAGCCACAATTGTTGTTATTGTTGCTGTTGCTGTTGTCGCGTCATCAGACGCCACAAATTTAATGCGCCAAGCGGGCCCTTTTTCACCAGAGATACGAGTATATTCAGAAACACTCATACACCCGAAACACTCGAAACACTCGGGCACTCAGAGACACCTGTTGCTTGGCAGCTTTTATTAGCTCGTTAATATTATTTTTATATTTCTCTGTTTTGTGATTTTATGATTTTATGATTCAAGCAGCAAGAGCTCATGTAATACCACCGCCAATCTACGCACTCTATTTAATTACACGTCAAACTCATGGGTTTTACATGGGGGTTTAATATAACTTGCGTTTTGTTTGCAGACCCTGTACTTTAAAAAAGTGCAAAAGGGTCTATGAAGTCATTGTAAATCGGAAATGTCAACAGGCAGAAGGAGGCGTGGTAGATCCTACATACCATATATGTATATTCTTAAGCAGGACGACGAGCTATGCCAAAATAGCCATGTCCGTTTATCCGCCTATCTGTCCGTCTGTCCGTCCATATGAACACCTAGATTTTGCAAACTATAACAGCCAGAGACATCCATTTTGGTATGTACATAGGTTCTTCCTACAACAAGCAGATCAAATTAGTTTTATTTTTTTTTATACATTTCCTTACCACTATCCGCAAAAAAACACAGCACCCAAATTAAGAACTTAGCCAAGTACAAGGTCTCCCACTGTCAGTTACGTCCGACTATAGCCTCCCCTCCCGGTTTGCTTGTTTACTTGGATTTAAGGTTTTTCTGATTTTTATATTTATGATGTTATTCATGTCGACTGAATCGCAGGTTCCAATGCGTCAAACCCAAACTGCAGAAGGTCTTGTTTGGCACGAACTATACTTACATACTGTGTATGTACTTTTCATTCTTTCGGATGCTGTACGCTGCCACAGATGATTCACGAGTACATCATGTACTGGCTTCAACTGCTTCAACGCTGCTGGAGACGGAACTGGCCGCCTCGGGGGCAGGCATCCGCGCCATGTGGCTACGTGCAACATAAATCGTGCTAATTGATTATATCGTAAAGCATTTGACAAGCATTATTTCTACAATGTACATACACAGAACATGCATAATTAATAGTTATTAACTTTTATGGCATATCTAAATATTTATGCTAAAAAGCCTAGCCAACCTTGTCAAAGACACAATTGACACAAACTTAGTTGTCTTTCAGAAATGAAATTCTGCCCATCACATTCTAAATGCAATTCTAAAAAAAAAATACAAATATAGAAACATTTTGTAAAAATATTTTTTTTAACTTGTTAAGGAAAAAATTTATAAGTCTGCATCACGATTCTATTTCTTTAAACATACAAATTTAATAGATGATTAATTTTAAATGCACAAAAATATATATGAGGACAAAAATACACTAAGCTTTTCAGAATATCTAATATTCGGTTAAAATCCTTGTAAAATTTAAAAATTAAAAAAAAATTCTTGTCTGAAAATTCGAAAAAAATATTCTTAAATGTGGTCAAAAAAGTGCATTTAAACACACATAAAATTAGTTTCGACTAAAGAATTTTCATTTGCGAATAAAACGATCTTAATTTGAAGTGCTTAAAAATTAGTTGATTTCCATATTATTTCTTTTTTAATAGTCGGATTATAGAGTTTATCGGTCGGCTGTTCCTGCAGCTCTGGTAATCCATGGACCACGGAGTGGGTCAAGCTGGGGAATATTCCATGGCTGGTGTTAAGCAGGCTGTAAATATGTCAAACATTATTATACGTTTGCAGCGTTGACTGTGCAATTTCTTCACACGATTCGATGGTTATTAACGTGGCCAACAGATGAACTGAATTAATGGCCAGAGGCAGCTGCTGCTGCTGCTGCTGTTGTTGCTGTTGTTATTGCTGTTTCTATTGCTGCTGCTGTCAAAGACTGATTACACGGTGGCAATTTTCAAGTGCTCGCCACAAAGGCTTAACCCAGAAATTAATGATATTTAAATAGCAAGTTCCTTTTGGCCAATACCCCCAAAAAGTGCTCACAACCGAGTCGGAGTGTCGGCACAATGGGCCAAACTTAAAACTAACAAAAAAATTTCACTTTTCATTTCCTATTGACCTCATTTTATTGGCGCACTTCTTTCTAATTTTCGCTGAACATGCTTCTTCAAGTGCCCCGCAGTTCTTCAATAATTTTCTCGCTGTTTCTCTTGGTTCTGTTTTGATTTCTTTTTGGCCCAATCGACAGTCGAACTTACGCTCCACGACTACACGCCAATATCTATACACACAAGATCTTTCAAAATCACAATTTATGCTGAAATTTTCAGCACTGCTTTCTGCATCAATTGAATACTCATTAGACACATTCACACGTGCACAAGCTGCCCAAGATCCCTCCCAATCGAATCTGGATGGAGCCGACCATCCATTCTCGCGCGATGATGACTTTTTGATTTCGTTTTGTCTTTGTGCTGTTCGAGATTACCTAGTTATACCCTGTACGTTCAGCAAACAGAGTCCATAGGCGCTAACTGAAAGGGTAAAATGAAATGTCTTAGGGTTAAATTCGCCAGAAAATGACACTTGTTTGATATGGTTTTTCTGGGGTTAATTTATTTTTATTTTCTTTTATTTTTATCTCTAGATATTTTAATTTAATTTAATTTATTTTTATTTTCTTTTTTTTATCTCTTTATATTTTAATTTTGAATTTAAGTTACATTTAAATTAAAATTCATACTTTTGTATTGAACTTTCAATTTATTTGCCGATTATTTGTCGCTTGAACTTAGTTGACATTAAATATATATGAATATTATATACAGGGTATCTCCGAATCTACATTTATTAATCTCAAATTTGTCATGATTTCTGGCATATGATTGTTGCCTTAGGGCTAGTTATTGTAATATTCCCTAAGTTCAATAAAATCGTCTCAACCCAACGGGTATATTGGCACTTGATGTCCAAGTGTTTGGTCCATTTAACAAAATATTTGTCTATTAAATTTAAAAAAAAAATCCAGAAATTACAACATTTTTAGTTAAATATAGCTAATCAATGTGCTGCTTTGTGTACGTGCGTTATTAATATTGGTTATAAATAAATCGATGACGTTAACTATGATTAACTAGTAGACAATACAAATTGTTTGCTAATAGAGATTCAAACGATTCGCATCGCATTATTCACATAAATTACAATATTTGGCGAGCGCAGAAATACATAGAAAAAAGCAAAAAGGCAATAAAAATAATAATAATAAAAAAACGTGAGCAACAACAACGATTGAGATAATAAACAAATAAATATGAAATATAATTACAGACCTGTTCAATAGCTAAATGCACAGTCAAGGACGTTGAAGGCCATTCAACGGCTCTTTTTGGGGGTTGTGGCATGCCTCCGCCTCTTGCCACTTCTCACTCCTTTAAGCCATGCTAATCAAGCAGCAGCAGATTGATGCGGCCACATCAATTTGCCCAGAGGGCAGCCAAAGGGGGCGGCAGCCACTGCAAGGCCGTAGTTGAACTGTAAACAGCCTGCAGCTCATTACCATTAGCTGTTTTTTCCTGTTGTTGTAGTTGCTGTTGTCGTTGTTGCAACGCCAGTTGATTGTCTAAAAATAAAACGTTCGCTCTGTGTTTAAGGTCCAAAGCGTAAGCCTCGGCTCTTGGCCATGTCTTCCGAGCCAAGTCTTCCTGCTCGACGCGCCAATCTTTGGCCGAGTCTGCTGCCTTTTTTATTATTATTAATTAGTACGGCTCATTGGCCAGGTCCAGAAATCTGACAGGAATGCTGAGTACGCTGAGTACGCGCCGTGGAGTGGGATTGCCTGCCAATGCCATATAGCATATGGCATATGCCAACAAATGGCATATATAGTATGCGAGTATTTTTGTACACTCAGAAAAATTTCAAAAAATTTTTACTTGGTCGAAATCCAACTTATTTTGAATTTTTCAAATTTAAGAAGAAAATTCTTAAACCTGCCAGGCAAAAATTAAGTATGATTTCAATACATTGATAGGAAAATCCAGTTTTCGTACTCAAAATCAAGAATTTGCAGGTTATACCTACGTTAAACAAGACAGAAAATTCTTGATTCAAAAATAAAACTCTTCACTTAAGCGCGTTTTTTAAATTCTTTCTATTTTCGTGATTTAAATAATTTACGATACGTACTCAATATGATATGAAATTCAATCTGAACTTTAGTTAAGAATATAATCTTATTTTATGAGCTAAGAATACTTTCACTCTCAACCTTAGTATGAATATAATCTTATTATAACCCCTAAGAATATTTTCAACTTTTGGAAATCTCATAAATGTTTCATTTTGTTAGGAATATTTTATTCTTCGTTTGCAATTGAAACTTTTTGAATTGAATAAATTAAATTTTATTGTTTTGATGGTCATTTTTGAAGAACATTCTTAATTCGATAACTTTGAAATAAACTTTAATAAAATTATTAAAAAGCAAAGTTGTTAAAACTCTGGTATAGTTCTGGTTTGGTACCTCAATCAAGTACAACTTTTTTTTTTTGAGTGTATAAATACGCATGGGGTGTTGGCGCTTTGGCGCCTCTCATCAAGCAGTCCAGACAGTGGTAGCTGCAGAGTTTGGACAAAGCCTTTTGCAAATTAATTGGCAATGGCTTCTAGCCAAAGACAGTCGAACGAAGTGGCCCTGAAAACGTTTTTAATGGCAACACTTAGTCGATGCTATAAATAAAACAGCCTTACGATGCATACAGCTTCTAGTTTGTACCTCATTTTCATTGTCAATCGAAATCTGTGTGTTCTAAAATCAAGAATTTCCCCACAGCAATTAATGCTAAAAAAAAAGGGGAGAACGGGGGAAGCTACGTCTGGTGAATGTTGAAATATTTGTGTTTTTTTATTGTCGCAATCAAAATGTGAGTATGCTGAAAACGACAATCTCATCTCTATCAAAATGCAGGCAACGGCAATGTATCTTCCACTGCCAAGTTGGCCAACTAGGAATTGGCCAAAGTGCTCGCCTGTTAGCATGTTTATGCTCTTAAGTATGTTTTAGTAGATATGTTTGTGTTTAATGTGCTCAGGATCCATAAAACTGTAAGCTCTCTCTCCCTCCCTCTCTCGCCATCTCTCTCTGGCTCTCTGTTATTCGACACGCTGTTTGGCTTTTAATGATCTTGATGGCCAAGAAGAAGAGCTGCAGTTAGTCAAGCAGGCAGGAAATGCCAATGCCCTAGCTTCGATGGTTAACGCAGCCTGAGAAACGCTGTAAATGGGTATTAGAATTTAATATGAAATATGACTGTAATTAAGAGATATTAAACATATATAAACAATGTTATAAAATTTATGGCAAATTCTTTTCATCACAAACTTTGGCAAGCTTTCATTACACGCCTGGGACTCTGTTTACAAGATTTTTATATAGGTTGGAGGAGCCGGTTTATTGATATACTAATTAATCTCGGCTACAAAATTATAGTTTTCTGAGCATCCAAGGAATTTATAATGCTGATCACGAGAGACAGTAAAGATTAAAACTAGGCAATATTTTTGACCGAAATATGTTCTTTTCTGGAAAAAAGAACTCAAGTTTTAATTTTATTATGATTTTCGTGATCAGCATAAAAAATAATTCAAAGAAATGATAGAGTATCTTCCAGGAATTTATGTTATACAATTTATTTTTCAACTCAAAGTGCTTTTTATATCCTGTACCCATAAAATAGGTAAAACAGGGATAATAACTTATTTTTTCTTAACGTCTTTCCGTCCGTCTGTCTGTATATCCGTCTGTCCGCCCGTCCGTCGATCTGCCAGTAGAACGTTGAGATTTCTAAAGCTTTAAAAACTACAACAGCTATTAAATGTTGTAAATAAAATCGAATAACAAGTGTAATAGTGAACATAGAAGATTGTTATTTAAAATATATACCCTCTATCATGATATTAATCTATGTTGAAAAGCTCATTGAAATCGGTTAACAAACACCGAAGATATTAAATAAACAACATTTTGAGTTCTCAATTCGTTAAATTTTTGACAGATGCTGCCAATAAGACCTATCCACTTATTGTGTGTAATCTTCTTCGACATGTTGTCTAAGAGTATTACAATTGCGGCATATCTATCTCAGTTCTTTTAATTAAATCAAGCAAAACTATTAAGCGAAAAAGACTGTAAAAAGTGCGTTTGCTTTAACTAGCCGACAGCTGGGCCACAGATACAGGCCAGGTATTCAAAATCTTGGCTACTGCTTTAAATTTATTGTCAAGCGTCTAGTGAATGATTTATGCAGGTATTTACCCGCTGGCATGCTATGAGTATAAGATACTCACGCCGAAGTGCGTCATCTATGTGCAAAAAAACTGAAAAGCAGACGCGGGAGAAAGAACGGGAGGAACAGGAGGAACGGGAAGAGTTTATACCGAGTGGAGGGAAGAAGCATACGGCAGAATGGTGTAGAACTTTGGCAAGTTAAGTGCCACTAGTTAATGTTTTTGGTTGAACAAAACTATAAACGCTCTTCTAGGGAGCTTGTTGCTTATTCATAACGTTTAATAGCTGGACAGTCCACACTGATGATTAGATAAAACGACCGCAACGAACGTAATAAGTTCAGACGGCGACCTCGGGCCTCGGACCCAACCGAGCATTTTATACCAACTGAACTGAAATGAACTGAGCTGAGGCTTGAGTTCACTTTTCCCAACAGTATTATAATTAAAAGTAAAAGACACTCCCGACAAACGGTCGCAGCGGTGGAATTAGAATTAGAATTAGAATTATGTTTCCTTAATGAGTGCCACCATCTGCTGCCGCTAAACATCATTCGATATGAGCGAGAGGTTCACTGAACTGCCTGCTCTCCACTCGGGGGCTTTGGGGCACTTTCCCAACTCAATGCAAAAAAGAGAATTCAAAAGTATATCTTTCAAAATAAAATACAACATAAACAAAACGAAACAAAACAAAAGCCACAAAACATTCGACGATGCCGCCTTTTTAACTGTAAATATATTTAAAGATTTATTTTCCACTGGGCAGCTGGGCTTGTTCTGTTTGCCTTTTGAAAAATTTGCATAAATTTTGAATTTTGCATTTGAAAATACGTTAAAATCAAAATACGAATGCTGTGCGAATTTTGCCAAGTGTTTACATAACACTACAGGCCGTATTCCATGAATGAACCTGAACCGTAAAGCAAATAGCTTCGGGTTTACTATGCCGCTAGCCAAACATCAATAAATTTGCATCAGTTTCGACGATTGAAATTTATCAAAAATTGCCTCAGGTTCGTTGCCAAGAGACGGCTGCTGAGAATATGGCCCGAAAAGAGCCCGGTAGCTGGGCCAAGTTTTACGCCCAATTAACTCTGGCTTCAAGTGGGCCAGGAACCCCAGTTGAGGTAAGTGATACGGGCCGATCTTGGGGTTATCCAAGTCAAGTTTGACATATTTACTCAACAATCCAGCCGCCAGCGACGCTCCAGACTTCTGAGCCAAGTCGAATTGAGTCGAGTCGAGTCTAATCAAAAACTTTTACCCATTTGGGGCGTACGTCTCTGCTGTGGTTGTGTTTGTGTTTGTGTGCCAAATGCCCAAATGGCTTCGTGAAATACTTGTGGCGCCATAAATCAGCCAAGTGGCTAGGAATCTGGCTAGAGCTGCAGCTCCAGCTAGCTGTAATTGTCGCATTAGAAACGCCAGCAAAACGCGCGAATAAATCAACTAACACCGACGAGCTGCGAGTACGCGCTAGTGGGTGTAGGGCGTGATGGGCGTGTAGGGGGGGGAGGGGCGTGGCAATACGTGAACAGGTAGCACTCTCGCACTACCGTTTAGCAATTTAACGCCGCTCGGAGCATTTCCAAGGCAAGGCAAGGCAGGCCAAGCCAAATGAGCATAAATGCCAAACAGCCAGTCACGCCTCTTTTCATTTGGCATAATTTGTCGCCCATTTGCCACAGTCTCGTAAATTTTGTTGGCGCTGCGCGTGCGCAAATGTCGCCGGTAGCCGGTAAATACTTTTACAGCTCACTGTACTCGTCACGTAGCATTATATTTGGTCAAGGAGCAGGGCCCAAAGCACACCACTGCCACAGTAATCGATTGAGCACAGTCAAAGCCGTATAACTGAACTTCCAGTTTCCGACTTCCGTCCAGTTCGAAATCCAAATCGGAGTTCGAGTTCGTCGGATTGGCCAAGCATCGTTGTTACGCACAAAACATTCGCTTCAAGGAAGCAATTAGCCACTGGAGGCAGCACACAATAGATCAATTGATGTTCATTTAAACTTTGTATACAACGGTCTTGCGGTTGTTCGATCTTCGATCTCGCCGATAAATAAACCTGGCTCAATGCAAAACAAATACGGGGTAAGTGTGTTTTATCGCCGAAGTCAAAGAGAAAAAAATTCATATATATATTTATTTAATGTTATGAGGCAATTTGATTCGACAAGTATTTAAGTTTAATTGAATTTGACGATATTTTTTTTTCTCTTCTTTTTGCAAACCGCTTCAAGGCTGCTGATCTTGGGTTCGGTCTCCGTCTCGGTCTCCATCTCCATCTCGGTCTCCATCTCAGAGTCTGTCCCCAGCAATTGCTATTCACATGATAATCATCAATCGGCAGCTTGCGCACGACTTTACACACACAAACACACACACACACACAATTAGTCAAAACAATAATTTCTACCTTCATAAACTTATATTTATATTTCAGCATGCGATTACTTTGGATCTATGAAATCTGCTTTGGCATCGGCGGCCTTAGAATTTTTCGGGTCTTAGGTTTTAATGCAAGAAATCAAAGATTAGTTTCATTGACTTATGCAATCGTTAAAGCTGAAGCTGAAGCTGAAGCTGGCCAAACCCCAACTGGAGTTTAAGGCGATTTTTGATATTTCCGTTTGCCAGACGCCATTAGAATCCGCTTTAGCGATTCCCATAATGATTACACGATATGCGAGTGGCATTAAGTTGTCAAGCGTAAGGTGTATGCGAAGGGCATAATGATTCTTAAAGCAAGTTTGTTACTTTGATATTTTGTATAAAATATATAAACATTTATGCTTATTCAACAAATTTATTTAAAAAGTTCTAGCCAAAATAAAAAGCATAAATGCAAATATTTTTCAAGTATTTCTTCATTCTTCGTTTTTTGGCAAATAATTTCTTCTACAAAATAATAATTAAAATTGTTGAAACTTGCTTAATGCATACTTTTTGTTTCAAATTAACATTAATCATTGAGCGTAATTTAAATGATAAATGAAATTTCAGCAATCTTTAACTTGCAGATTTTTTAAACGATAATAATGATTTAATTTTTTTTTCTTTTTATTTTAAAAGTTTCTGAAGTTTTGTCAAGAATCTACAACGGAATTGATTAATGCATGAACAGAATTTACCTGGAATTAGTTGTAGACTTTATTGCTCTTTAAAAGTATGCTAAAATTTAATAACCAATTAAAATCTTAAGAATATTATGATAGCGTACTAAGATTTCTGCTAGACTTAACTGGCGCAATTTTTGATGTATTCTTTTTTATGATCTTTTTTCTTTCTTCTTTAATGTTTGTTTTTGTTTGTTATTAATATGAGTAAGAGTTGTGTTTTGCTGATGATTTAGGGTTCTAAGTTTGCCAAATCCAAACCAGTTTTCATTTGTAACTTATTTTTCGTTTATTTCACATCGCCGTTTTTCATGGCGTGTGTTCTCAGTGTGTTTTTCTCTTTCGTTAAGGTCTATTTCAAGGTTCAACGGCCGCATCAAATGCTGTGGCCAAAGCCAAAGCTATAGCCACAATGCTTAATGGATGTGGATGTGGATGTGGATATGTATGGATGGATGTGTTGGTGTTCCATCATCATCGAGGTGTCGCTGAGCTCCTTTGAATGCCACGAAAAAGGCAAAAAAAGTAGGGACGTAGCAGATCAGTCGGACGCAATGCTACAGTCGAACGTAACCGGCAATAGCAGACCCTGTAGACAGACCTGTGTGGTTAAATAATTCCCACACGGTCGAACATATTGTCTGTTGTATATCTTCGCTGTTTTTTTGTTTCAGATCGTAATGTAATTCGCTTAATTCGAGAAAACCGTTAGATACGTATATGCTTATTTACAAGTCTGCAGCTTTAAAATTGTCTTTCTAGCATAAACGCACATAGCTCTTTTGATTTAGCTGGTAGTCTTAATCAACCTTTTGGGTATTTCACACATTTCCCCTTTGCACAAACCTAAAAAACCCCTTTGTACTTTTTTAAAGAACAGGGTATACAAAATGATGTTGTCTTCTGTTGTCTCATTAAGAGCTTAAACGATTTAAACAACAAATATAATGCAGGCGCTGCACTCACGCTTGGTCATCGCCAATCTGTAAATTAATGTTCGGCTTTCCAAACTTCAAAACTTGAAAATTCCAAATCAAAATCCATTTCAAGTGCAGCTGTCAATGTTTTGCTTGATAGCTATCTCAACTCATTCGCCCGTCTTTACAGTCGTTGGCTCTTCCTCAGTGTCAGGGCCAAAGTCAGATAGAGTCAACAGCATTTGACAGCTGCTAATTGGCCAACACGCCGGACAAGCGCCCACGCGCAGCTTTACATTGTTTCACAGTCGCTGGCAGTTTGGGGCAAGTGGAAGCAGCTGGGTGGGGCACAGCTCACGCCTTTCGTTGGCCCATTCATAATGGGAGCCGGGGTTTATTAATGACTTTTCTATTGACATGATTTTTACGCACGCAGCCAGGTTAAAATGCTAAAATGCTACAAATTGCCCCATGGGCACACATTTTGCGGCTGTCAAGGCCAATTGCATTAATTTCATAATTTTATAATCAACTCCAGCTACTCGATTCGCACAATAATTGGATTGGTTTCAATTGACTTCGATTTGCATTGTTTTCTTTGGACCCTGTAGCCATGAAATGGGTAAAAACAGGGTTAATAGCTTTGTGAGAATGTATGAAACAGACAGAAGGAGGCGGTAAAAAGTATATATATTGTTTATCAGGCAGACGAGCTGTTCCGCCTCGAGATCTCGAAAAACGGACCTTTTCGTAATGTAGATAATTGCATAATTAAAGCCGATCGAATTTATTTCAAATGTTTATTGAAAACATTTTATAAATTACATATTGTACGACCCGTCGCGCAGCGCGAGCTGTGTGTGGTACAGGGTATATCTATAGTCGGGCTTGTTGTAGTTTAAATTCGGCTCACGCCTCAAAGTGTTTTTTAGGAGCATAGATATTTTCGGGAATAGGGGGTTCTGAGGCTTTGCTGCCATTCACTTTTCACCTAGTGAGGTACTCATAAAAATCGAAGCCATTCCATTCCATTCCCGACTAGGCTTCACACTCTTTTTTTTCTGCTTTTTTGTTTTATATATTTTTTTGAAAAGTTCTCTTGGAGCAATTGTAACGGTGCTTTTGTTACCATGCGCTGGGCAATTTGTTATTTGTTGTATGTAACTATTTGCTCTAATTTGTATGTTTGGAGCCACAGCTCAACTGAGCTCAGCTCAGCTCTACTCGGCCTGGCCACAGCTGACATTTTTGCTTGTGCACAGAGCGAATACCAAACTGTGACTAGCATTGCTAATTAGAACTGTTGGGATAGCAAAGTATCTTGGGCGTTAGAATTGTGGTTTTTTGCGTGTTTTGGTTTTGCTTTTGACCCACGCATAGAGTTCATTGTTTCGGCTTGTTATCTAAACTGTTGCGAATCTATTTTGCAAATTTCACAGCTTGACAACGTTTGTCCGCAAACCATTTAAACTGGCAAACACGTCGTCAACGCCTCGACTCCACTTTACTTGGCTGAAGATGGACTCCACGGTGGCGTTGGCGTTTGGCGTTTGGCGTTGGAGTTCCATTCGTGCCATTGTTAAATCCAATTTCGTGGCTTTGTTCTAGCCGCATAACTAGGCCACTTGGCCTCTGCACTTTAAATGTAAACTGAGGCTGCGAATGGAACACAGAACGGAACTGCGAATGGGACTGAGACTGGCACTGACTTGGTAAACACCTGGCGACTTAATTAACCCAAAGTCGCATAAACTGATGCGTGTCGTGGTCAGTTGAACATAAAGCGCATCAAGAGACTCCAAATGCCCCTAAATGCCCTGGGCCACTGCTGACGCAGACGAATTGCCAGTTGTGGAGTGGGCGTAACGTCCATTTCGAAGTTATTAAAAAACGCACAGTTTTATTACGAGGAACTGCCGAAATGATACTGCAGGCTAGACAACAACAGACAGCCCTTTTTAAAATTGTTTTAAAACCTTTTACAGCACAGTTCAGAGACATTTCATTAAATCTTAAACTGCATAACAAAAGGTCAAGGTGAAATTGATAAGCGATGAAAGATACAAAAGAATCTAATATAACCAATCAATCCGAGGCTGCATGACATCAGTATGTCTTTAAATATGCTTCTGCGCAGCTCAAGAAGAACTCAGAACTTGAAGAACTTGTCCATAGACATACTCTTCTTCTTCTTGTATGGCTTTATAATCAATAACTTATTTGCTAAATGTACAATAAGATATCCATTAAATTGTATTGTATTCCAAACTGCAAGTGTTCAGCTGCCTTTCTAATAGCGCTTTCTTTTGAAATATGTGCAAAAGAACTGTCTGAGATTTTGGTATTATTGCTTTCTTTGTTTCAAGTGAGTTATTAAAGTGTAATTAATAGCGTTTTAAATTAATTAATTCTGCATATTTATAAAACAATTAATGAAGTT
Organism: Hypselothyrea guttata; assembly: GCA_035045125.1. Classification (NCBI taxonomy): domain Eukaryota; kingdom Metazoa; phylum Arthropoda; class Insecta; order Diptera; family Drosophilidae; genus Hypselothyrea; species Hypselothyrea guttata. Next base: position 126,458 of record JAWNNJ010000778.1, on the reverse strand, counting down.
CGTGGAGCATTCTGCGTCATTAGTGCGGAATAGAAACAAAAACAAAAATACATAAACCACAAAGGAAAAAAAAACGAAAAAAAAAAACAAAAACAGCTATAAAGCTAAAAGAAGCTGATGCTTATTGAGCTCTGAAATTGGCGTGCGTTGAAAGTTATTTCTGATTGATGACAAAATATTAAAATCGAAAGAAATTAATGAATTCCTTGTAAACCAAAATAGAAATAACCATGAAACCAGCGAACAACAACGATTCATTTCTTAGACTTTCCGAAAAGATTCTCGATACGAAGTATCTGTTTTATTTTTAAGTTTTATTTAGCTGTTTTTGTTACCTGTCGCATTATCCAAATACTTTATGAGATATGTATTTGTTTTCATACAAAATTTGCCTAATTGTTATTATGTAAAATATTTCGTATTAACGTATTTTTGTCGCTTTGCCCGATTGTGACTACCCTTGGCTGGGGATTTGCATTTTGGCCCGAACTGAGACAGAATGACTAGAACTCTGCGTGAGTCAGCGGCATTTGCGTGTTACGTTTTTCCCGCCTTTCAGCGCCCAGAGCCCAACATCAGATCTAGAAAATACAAACAACTGTATTTATATAAAGAGATTACGAATTTAATTTGCATTACAAAACAGTTGAGCTGCCTTCAAGGGGAGAACATATCTATTAGCAGCATTTAAACGACATTTGTAGATCGGCATGCCTCCAATCGCGTTTATCTGGCAGATACTCGCTCGCATTTTGCAGATAAACGCAACGGGCTAACGACCTGGCCAACATTCGGATGCCAGGTTTTAATAGCAGTCGCTATAAACAGCTGTGGCATGCACTAAAAGTGCTGTATTTATGGACACATAATTATGGATTTTGAGTCACACAACGGAAACTCCAGAAATTACCTTAGGCCGCTCAGCAAGCAAGTTTGTGTTCTAAGTCTTTTGTTTCAACACGCACATTTTACAGCAACTGGCGGCAGTTAACACCCCGAAACAGGCAATAAAATTGAATTTATAACTAACAACAAAGATAACGACATTAATGCGATAAAGTAAGACCTACAAAAATGTCACCAACAACAAACACTTGGCTGTGGGTTAATGAACTGAACAGCTTCTCAGATCATTTATGAATTAATGCAAAAGGTTTGGCGGCGCAAAACAAGCATAAAACATATTCACAACATATCGATAAGATTCACACAAATTAAATGCCTGAGCCTCCGCTGCCTGGTCACCATTTTGAATACTGATGCCCAATCCGCTTTTTTCCCGTTAAATCTGGCGTTTTGTGAAGATTAGTTGCTAGATAAATTGTTTTTTTAATTTTCAAAAATTAATGCTAAAATAAGCAACAATTGTAGATTATTTTGATCAATCTTTGCTCAACTATTTTTTAAATCAATGCACATTATCTTGTGAATCAGTTTTCTTATACTTTTCTAGCTAAAAACAGCTTTATTCAATACAAAATTTGCTACACTGATATTGAGCCTGCGTCAAGTGGCAAGTGCCATTTGCCTGCTGTCGATTCACATGCTAATCGCCTGAAATTTCTCGAAAGAAAAGAGCAAAAAAATACGTTGGATCGCATATTAGCATAGAGTATTTATTACTTTTAATTTGACTAGGGTGTTATTGTGTGTCTGAGGAGCGTTTATGCTGTGCACACTCTGCTAAGTGGATGCGCATCTTGAATTGAGATTTGTATTTAAATAAAATTTGATTGAGATAAATTAGCCAGGCTCGCGCAGAAGACCACAAGAGACTCAAAGACTCAAAGATTCAAAGACTAAAAGACCAAATAAAGAGCATTGGGCTGTGGTCTTTTGTTCTGCGTGAAAGCTTTTTCATTCGCTTTTAGACAAACTAAAATACAACAAATATTACAAAAGCCTTTCTTTTTTGTCTGTGTTTTGTCAGCTAGAATTGGGCGCAAGCGTTTGAACAATTGCAAAGCTAAAAGGCTTATGGACTTAGAGAAGTACAGAACTATATAGTATATATATATCTTTCTATATGTTTTAGCTTTCCCCCAGCTGAAGGTCGTCTTCCGAACTGTAACAAATTGGCCATAACGAAAATTGCAAGGCAACGTTTGTGCTCGTGCTGGTTCTGTGGCTTTGCTGACACCAAATCTATAAAAACTAGCGCTGTGTAATAAAACCAATTGATAGTCTTTCTATTTTTATTATTTGCAAATTTTATGGCTTAAACGTGAGCAACATGAGTTAAGCGTACAATTTATATTCAATCAAATAGACATTAAAAATTCTTACGGTATTTCTCAGCAGTGCCAATTAACAGATTTGCCCCTGGTTTTAGCAAATAGCGAAATGAGGCGATTCACAGCGTGCATTGTAATGAGACTTAAGCCCAGTTAGCCGATGCCACTGTATCTCTAGCATATCTCCGAGTTAACAATATGCTTAAATTTCGAGCTAAGCTGCAATTTGCTAACGAACTGTTTTTGGCAAAATCAAAATCAAAATCAGCTTAAATTGATTGTGCAATTTTGATGCGAACAATTGGCAGAAAACACGCAACGTGCCGACGCCTGATAATCAGAGATTTTCATTATCTATAAACGCGAAAAAATTTGCTTACTGTACGGCAGCAATTGAAACATTAGCGATATTGTTGGCCAAACATTGGCGTTGACCCATTTCCAAAGTGCACGCGAGGCGAAGCCAGTGACCCGTTCCATCGGCTCTTCACAACACGCTAGCGCCAACAAGTGTTTGTGTTTGGCTTGTGGCTCTTAGCCCCGGTCACTGCCAACAACTACAACAACAACAGCAACAACAACAACAATAACAACTCTAACACTAACAACAACAATGACTGCTATTGGAACTGGCTGTTCGAGTGGCGCTTAGGCGGTTTTTGGCTGCTTTATGCCGTGCTCGTTTTGTATGTCAATTGCTTGCCCATTGAATTTGACCACAGGCGATTGCTTTGGCTCAATCCCTGCTCTTCCTACCAAAAAATGAAACAATTTCAATGCGCATAAATTTTATAAGACACACACACACACACACACAGATACACACAGTTACACTCACATGTGTACAGACATCGCAGACATCAAATTCAATTAACGGCACATCCCAGCATCTTGAACAATTGTCGATGTGTTTTTTGCTAGCTTGAGTCTGTACTTTAAAAAATCACCAAAGGTCTATTACGTTAGTGCAAGTATTCTGGATCAGGACGAGCAGAGTCGATATAGTCTATATTAACACCTAGATCTCGAAAACTATAGAAGCTAAAGGCACCTTATTTAGTATATAGATTATCCTATCTTTTCGCTAACCGCAAAAAACCACACACTCCAGAATTTAAGAGCTACATACTTGTAATTTGGCGTACTCGTAGCTTATGGCATTTTCTAACGACTCTGCGAATTGCGTTACGATGGAATAAGAAACAGCGAAGATATTCAACAGGCAATTTGCGAAACATGATAGAGGAGAAATGTCGCATGCATGCATTAGTTTCGAATATTCGAGTTGCGAATTCGAGAAGCGAAAAAAACTCAATTACTTTGCAGTCATTATTGAAACACAGTACAGGTTCTTCTACTGTTGGCTACGTCCGACTGAAGCATGCCGCCCGACTGATCAACTCCACCCTTACTGGTTTGTAAAGCAATTTGGACACATATTGAATCACGCTTGTGCTATTTGAATTTTGCACATTTAAAACACAATCATTAATTACGCGTTGACTGGCGGATCTAAGTGCACTTTGCCATGTGGAAGTTTTGATAGAACCTTTCGAGTGCCGAGATTATTACGTAGAGTTTATTGAGCTTCATGAATGAATCGATGAATCAGTGATAATGCCAATGCCTGGCGCATCTGCTATTTATAGCAGCTGATGCCATGATATTAAACAAACTACGTATGTTACTGGTATGTAATGTGATTTGTTTGTTATCTAAATTGATATACGATATACCCTGTAGTAAAGCAGTGAGGCATTTTGAAATTGATAAGACTAGAAGTGGGCATGTTTTCTTTAATACAAAAGATATATAAAGATAGAACTTGGTACTATAACAGATTTGCTATAATCGAGTTCTTAAAATAAACTGCTATTATAGAGTCTAACGGATGATTTGACAAAGTTTACTGAGTAGACCTAAAACAAGATCGATATATCTTGCATGTCGTTCATCTGTCTGCCCTGCTTGTCGTATTACTTAGCCAACGCCTAACGGCACATGGAGAAGACTTTTAGCACAGGGTATTTGCTTATCGATTAGTCCCATTTAAAAGCTAAATTGTTTTGCATTGAGATAATTGCGCATAACTATAGACCGCGTGCGTCCTGTGCTTGGGCTAATACTTCCGCCACAAACCGGGCATGCCGACAAGACGGGTTGTTGGGCAACAGGGGGGAGCAGGGGAACGCGTATGTTGCCGGCAACATGTTGGCAACCTGTGCAGCAACATTTTAGCAGCTGGCTGCAGCTATTTTTAGCCGCATGTTGCATTTATTAAAATGAAAAATTATGCAAACAGCACGATCGCTGCGTCTTCAGCCATCTCTCTCTCTCTCCCTCTCTCTGTCAGTCTATCTCTCTCTCTGGCTAGGCTTGTTCTGACTGTTTATGTATAATTTAATTTTTTATTTACATATATAGCGTATATCTCTTGTTGCATTAATGTGTTTTTGATGATTTGGCACCGCACTCCGCTGGCATGCAACTTGTGCATTACATCATATTGGCTGGTCGCGCGACCGTCTCTGATGCAATCCGCGGAAACTGGTAAGACTGGTAAGGCTCAGTTACAATTCGATATGCGAGCGCCACAATTTAAATCCTCAGTGTCAATGTCGCCCGATGCTGGCCAACCAAAATCCCTGGCACTCTAAGTCCACATTTACACGCTGATATTTTTACATGAAGTTTGAAAAATCTTTTAAAATCGTTTCGAATTAAGACGAAATTTTTCTTTCTTTTTCATGTTTCGAAGCTCATTTGTTATCGATATGTGTACAAATGTATTATATTCTTTGTTATCGATTGCTTTATTATCGAACTAAATTGATATTCTTTGTTATCGATTGCTTTATTAGCGAACTAGATTGGCTTACAATAATTTCAATGGTGTCAAATGAAATAAAATAGATATTTTGATCAACCTTATAACTGCGACAAAATCGATATGTGCTCATCGATAGCTAATTTCACATGCAACCCTGTGTTTACAACCGTGCAACTCTGTGCTTGCAAACAATTGGAATAAGGCGCAGCAAAATAAGAGAAAAGATGTTTTGACATGAAGTTTTACCCCTACAAACTAGAACTGATTGGAAAAACTTCGTGAAAAAAAATCAGCGTGTAAGTGCGAACTAACTGTGTCGCTGGCAACGACCCTGGCTAACTGCACTTTAAGTTTTAGGCGAGTTGCATGCGTGTAATTTAAGCGGTCTGCCTAGCAATGTCATTTAGTGGTTGATAAGATGCTGTTGTTGCTGTTGCAGTTGTTGTTGCTGTTGCAGTTGTTGTTGCTGTTGCAGTTGTTGCTACTTTGGCTTGCCACATAAATTCATTAGCTGGGTTCTTCTGGGTTCTTCTCTCTTTCTGGTTGGTGTGGCATATCTGATAACTGAGGAGCTGAATAGCCCGAACGCCTGACAGCAACAAGCTGCAAATTTGCTGCCATGACCATTTGATATATGGCCTTTATTTCCTGTTTATGCCCGATGATGAGTTGGCCATATTCAAATCTCTTTGGCTAATCCTTGGCAGGGTTCACACAGCTTGCAACTGTTGCTGGCAAATGTAATTTTTTTGTTGCATTTAATGCATATGACTGCAATGACCCAAATTGCATTGCAAACAACAACAACATCAACAACAGCAACAACAGCAACATATAACGAATAATATGGTTGTTTAAATTTGGCAAATAACAACAATAAAATAACAAAAACAAGAAGATGCGACAGCAGCAGCAACCGCAGCAGAATAAGCCGAGGAAGAACCTGTTTGCTATTAAGTTTAGCACATAAGCAGCATACCCCAAAGGAAAGACAACATTTTGGGTTAGCCTCAATAAAAATGTTGTAAATTCCTAGAAGAAATGATTAATAAAAAATGCAACCTACGAAGTGTCAATGCACCCTGCAAGCCAAAAAGGGTAGCTTGAAGCCAAGAAGCTGTATATAAATTACTAAATTGATATTTAAATTAAGTAATAAAAAATAAATAATTATAGAGAACTACTTCAACGTTTAAACTGGTTATCATCTGTGGAGAATTATTTTAATTTCTTTTTTTTTCAATCAACTAAATAAGCCATAGAAAATAAACCAAATAATATTGAATATGAAAATCACTGTAAAATTATTTAAAATTAAAATAAACTTAAAATTAAAATTCTATTAAACTATTCTCAATTTATGAGATTCTTGTAGCTACTACTAAGTCAGTATAAAGTGTTTCCTTTGTCATAAATTTTAATATATTTTGTTAGCTAACTTTGTGAGCTACTATTTACAGGGTATCTGTTAGTCAAGCTGTCATTTAATTAGTTGTAGTTGTTGCTGTTAGCTGCACCCACCTGAAAGCTGTAAAAAAGGCGCAAATGTTTTGGAATTTCATGTGGCGACGTCTTGGACTTGCCACTTGTTGTTCTTGCTGTTGTTCTTGCTGTTGTTCTTGTTGCTGTTGTTGTTTGGCTGCAGTGAGAGTCACTTGTTTGCCGGCCTCATGTTTGTTAGAGAAATCGATTAGAACTAACAGAAACAACAGCAACAACAGCAACAACAACAACAAACACCATAACAACAAAGCGAACGATTGTATTTGGCTACTTTTGCTGCAAGTTAGAAACTTGCAACCAGAATCTGAGAAACAGCAACACTGCCACATGCAAGTTGAACTTGCCACATGCAACCTGCGGCAAACTACAATATTCTGCCAAGTCATCAACCACACTTTGATGAGCTGCGTATGCAGCGCTGCGTAGAGGTGTCAATTTTAGCACACAGATGCTATTTGAGGCAGCTTTCTAGCAGCGTTGCAAGTTGCCATTTTTGCGAAAGAGTCTAATTAGTAGTGGCAGCAAACATGCTCTAACATTGCACAAAAGTCATAGCGATGTTTGCACATCAATCAAGGCTAATTCAAATTGGCTAAATTATTTATACAACTTATTTGAATTGAAAATAAATTATTGAAATGCTTGCCATGATTGAAAGCCATTGTCAAATGGGCGAGAACAAGGCGCAGAGGAACGTCATCAATTTAATTGCAAGCTCTTCAGCCTGAGCATGGCCAAAAACAAAAACATCAAATAAAATAAAATAAATAGCAATCTTAACAAAAACTAGAGAGAAAAGCACTAAGGCTGAATGTCTATGGCCTTTTTATAATATTTCCAAACGTAAAATTATGCAAATTGCAAAGCAAAAACATCGCATCATCGTAATAAACATTATGCGGCATTTTGGGTTTATTATTTCCAAATTAATTGTCGATCCAAACGAGTTTGAGCCAAAAGTAATTGCGCGTGCAAAAGAATTTCCGCACATGCAGGTGCTGCTGATAAATTATCGATAGCACAAAGCCCGATGACAGCGATAGGCCAGAGGAAAGATGGTAGATATGAGCATACTTTGCATATCTTCTGTAAGCCATGATGATGGAACACGTTGATAAGCTCATGTTATTGAGCATCATTTTTCATGTGATTCTGTGGCATCTCAAGCTAAGCTGATGATTTCCAAGCGATAAGATTAATTTGGCGCATGTTTGCCAGAGCATAATTAATGCTAAATATATTTGGGAAAAATAATCCTAAAAAAGCCTTTTAGTTGCTAAAAATAAAGTATGCGTTGTGCCACTAAATAAAGCTTGTAAGTCAGGCTTATTTTGTTCTAGAATTCAAGTTCAAATAAGATAGAAATTTCGGATGTAAAAATGATTAAACTAAGTACGAATCGTAAGTTATTTTAATTTTAAAATTTCATAGAAATAGAAATAAAAAAAATGGAAGAACGCGCTTCAATAAATAATTACTTTCTTGAATTGCACTTTTGTCACTCCCAAATTCTTGATTCAAGGTGTACATGCAGACAGAACTGTGTAGATCGGAATCTCTGACGCCTACTGCTGACTTGCATTTCCACAAAGTTATTATACACCGTTTTACCCCAGGTTTCTTTCGGTGCCGGGCATAGAAATTCCCTCTTGAGACTGCTTTAAAGCAAGACTTGTTGCTGACGTCGGGAATTCGATTAGTGATAGCGTCATAGCTAGTTTTGCAGCATACATTATATGTACATTCCAATTAACGAACTCACACGCTCGCACATAAACAAATATTACGCGTGAGTCTTGGGTAAATTCTGCGAAGATGATGATTGAAAAAATAAAATAGAAATAAAAAAAACCCAAAACCAAAACCCTTTCACCGATTGACTTTCGCAGGCATTAGAATAAGAATGAATACATCGACTAATGAACGAAAGTGAAGTGAAAGTAATTTGCATATCTGATAGATATATAGATACATTATATAGTATATGTGTGTCTGAGTCTGTATATGAGCCTATCAAAAGCGTTGACTGTTTGATGACACCGGTTCGCCAGTTGGCCACTTGACACTTGCCAAAAAAAAAAAAAAAACCAAAAAAATATCATATCGTAAACGCCAAACAATTTGCAAGCCAAGTCTTTTAATGCAGCGAAAGTCAAAAGAAAAAGAAAAATTGCAGTGGAAAAACAATAAGTAAAAGGCAAAACAATTTCAAAAACTTAAGCGAGACTAGAGTTCGGATTCTGAAATGAAATGTAATAAAATAAAAATAAAATCGTACAGCCTATAAAGTTGTGAAACAGAAAGTAAATCGTAATCCAGAGAAAGTCTTGAACACATTTGTTAACTCTTATTGTTTTTATTATTGTTGTTGCTGTTGCTGATGTTGTTGATGTTGTTATTTGTCTGCTGGTCGCTTCATTTATGTATGCCGTAACTTTTGAGCCAAGTCCCAGACAGAGACGTAGTACCAACTGCTTCTTTTGGGTCCATGGCCCATTAATCATTTATCAGACAACAAACAGAAAATAATAAAACATGTTAATGATGGCCCAATGAGTTGGACAAAGCTGTAACTGTGAGCTGAGCTTGGGTTCTAATTCAAGCTGAGCTTAGGCCTACACCTGAGCCTCAGTTTTGAATACCGAATACCGAATACCGAACATTGAACTTGGACACAGCGACAACTAATGTAAAAGGAAGTGCCAAAATACCATATAGCATATATAGCATGCGATACCTGTTCAGTCTGGTCACTTCATGCTGATGATGATCATTTCTTTTGGCCGAGCTCAGAAAACCTTGAACCCGTGACTGTGGCAAAAGACAGGTAGATTTGAGGCCATGCTAAAACCTTCTTTTGATGTTGTGTTGTGTGTTGTGTTGTGTTGCTTTTGTTGTTCTGTATTTTTGGCTAGCCTTCACTTTATTACAGTTATAAAGCTCCAAGTTTTGTAAAGTGAATGAAAGTGTTGCAGTCTTCTGATGGAAACGTTTGCCCCACGATCATTTGTTTTTACTTTCTAAATTGGCATTTGCCACACATGCGCAGAAATAATCACAGCCAGCGATGATGAACTCGCTTGAACTTCCCACAAATGCCAAGAAACTCTAACATGCCCAGGGCCAAACAAACAGTTGCCAGTGTTCCATCCAGCTCAAGAAGAGGTGAATCACACTTTCTCCCTGGGCAACATGCTGCACAAGTTGCCAGCCCTGTGTTGCATGTATATTGTCGCGATCAGAACTCTGCACACATGCAACATGCAACATGCAGCAAAGGCGACAAGGCGACAAGGCAGGCCAACAAATAACGCAGCGAACTGCGTCAATAATCAAGATAAATGTTGAATGTTGGCCAGCTCATGGGTGCGTTGCAAAAAGCCCCAAGTGCCCCGTGCTTGATGATGACTAATGGTACAGTTCTTGGCCTTAGTCAGCGGATTTTTATAGCTTATCAGACTAGGGCTGCATCAAACTTGGATTACACTTTGCAGTCCAAGCGTCCAACCGCCTGTCACGGTGATCAGGCATACGGTGATTTCACATATCACAGAAAGCAGTTCCATTCGGAATATAAACTGCTTCATTTATTAGCCAGAAAAGCGCTCAGAATTTATGTGTATCTCATGCAGTTCACATATATCACAACCGAACTTACGGCTTAATTGAGCATACCGATCACTTCTGACCCGGAGAAATTGATCTGGACTTTCATAAGCTTTGCATTAGTTTGGCGATTAATCTTTGTTTATAACTGAAATTCGTTGTGGGTATTGCTTATCTTAATGGCTTTAATTAGATGCTGTGTTCATAATGACTTCGCCAGCTGGCTTATTTATAGAACTGGCCAGCAATCTGCACATCATTTGGCCCCCGTTTTGTGTCACTTAAGCAGAAGCAGCAGCAGCAGCAGAACTCATAAAGCAAGTTCCAACTGCATCTGCATCTGTATCTCGGCGCGTGTATCTTTTTTGTGTACGTTGTATCTAGGCTTGACATTGGGCAGCCTAATGGCCATTGGGTTGGGTCCAAGTTTTCGAGTTCGAGTTCGAAGTTGAGGCCGGCTCTGTAGCTGAATCTGAGCCATGACTTTTGTCGTGCTCATGTTGCACAAACCGTTTTCATTTTCAATGCTGGCTGGGCCCTAAAGGCGGTCACTCTTAGCTGGGGGGCAGCGGCAGGGGCATGGGGGTTGGGGCACTGACTATGCATGGCATGCATTCAACACACGATACTTGGCATTCTTGGCAGGCCGCCAGAGTTGTCTACGTTGTTGCTGTTGCTGTTGCTGTTGCTGTTGCCGGTGTTGCAAGTTGCCTGCGTGAGTTTGTGTCCAAAGTCTTTTGTTTTGCTTTGGCCATCGGGTGGCGGGCAGCGTCTACTATCGATCGGGCATGATCATCATCATCATCATTGTCGTCATGGCTGGACTCTGGTCGCTGTGTAATGCCCGGCATGCTATTTTTATTACATTATGCTGCAAAATAGTAACAACAAGGGACGTACTACCCCCTTACCAAAACCCCCCTCCCCCCTCCTCTACCCGCTGCGTATACCAAGTTGTCAACGCTGCTTTTTGCATTGTTTTTCATGCGCAGTCCATTACATGATTTTATTATGTTCCTGGCATTCGCAGCGTCATGTAGAAAATGCTGCGCTTTTGTTTCAGCGGTTGTCACTTTTTGTTTGGCTTGTGGCAAGACTCGAGCCTCGAGTTCCAACTCCAACTCGAACTCACAGTGGCAGTCCCTAGACCCTAGTGCCTAGTCTTAGTCCCAGCTCGGCGGCAACACGCACGCTCTAATGAGCAAAAATCATTTAAGACGCTGCTATTTATAGTTGGCATTTGCTATATATAGATACGAGTGCAGCCTGCAACCCGAGGCCATCGCTGCAGCTACAGTTGGGAGCAGCTTTATTGGGTTTCCAACTGGCAACTGGCACACAGACTGGTTATGCCAATGCCAATGCGGTCGGGTAATGCGATCTAATGCATGCAGGAATTTGCATTCTCTGGTGCCCAAAAAGCGGCTGACTCCAACACTCCAACAAACTCCATGTGGAGTTCATTAAACAGACTATCGGTCAAGTACCTAAGACGCTTCGGCGTCTGCTTTGGCTAATTGCGCGTGCGCAGCCAACGGAAGCGACGCCAGCAACACCAACACCATCCACAACAACACCAGCTACAACAACAACAACAACAACCACATCAAGAACAACTTCAAGACCAAGTCCAAGAGCAAGAGCAAGAGCAAGAGCAAGACATAGTCTAACGTAATACCGAATCTCAGCGGCGAATGCGGACATCGTGTTTAAGCAGCTGTGGCGGGCACTTCTCATGCTAATTAAACCGAATTGGGCAAAGGCACAGCCAGTGTTGCCACAAATTGCTGCATTTACAATATTCAGTATCTAAAATATAGGTCCAAAAAATTCATATAATAGTTAGAATGGAGCTAATCAGTCCTCAAAAGGCTACAGTCGGAAATAATCGACAATAGCAGATCCTGTACTTTGCGTTTCAATAATACACACACAGTCAAACAAATTGTCTGTTACATATCTTTGCTATTTCTTCTCCCATCATAATGCGAGAATGTTACATGAAATATTACATTAAAATTAAATCTATTTACGATACGAAATATAATTATATCGAGCTCTTCTGGCGTAAAAATTGTAACCAACAAAAGCAGATTTTACAGAGAACTAGTTCGAAATTAGCAGCAAATGTGGCGCTTACGATATATTTGTCAGGCTGATATCTCAGTAAATACGTTGAATTAGATTATTAAATTTTTTGTGTAGATGAGTTGATTAATTATGTACATAATTGTATCAAAAACCGAAAATTGAGCAAGTTTTGCTTGCGATTTTTTTTGAGGAAAGGGCTCGATATGTATATTTAAATAGATTAATGATGAGCATTAATAGAATTCTGAAACCCGCTAAATTGGCTGCTCTAACGTATGCTGAAAAGAGAGCCCAAGAAAAAGCGAAAGAAAGGGGAATATGTATGTAGAGAAAGAGAGAGAGAGAGCGCAAACGAACGGTTCTTAAATCCTAAATCGCTGCATACAACAACAACATGTTAATTTTAACTTGTGCCGCCGTATTTCGTGGAAGAGTTAAGAGCACGAAAGTATGAATTACAACTGATGCGAAAAATTGAAGAACCGCCAAACCGGGGCAACGGACGAATGAGCAAACAAAAGGAACCGTTTTTAACAGAGCACTTGCAATTAGTCTGTCCCTCTTCCCGGTCTTCCCAGTTGCGGACCCGTAGAAGAAGTGTTTGCCCCATCTTATGATATGGTATACTGATAGATGCTGTGGTGAATAAGGGAGAGGCTTTTAGTGTTAAATTTGTGGTATTGAATTATATTCAGTTTTATTTATAACAGGCGTAATTCTATTTAATCATAACCTTGCTTCAAATGTTGTTAATTTATTTCATTTTTGTTCTATTTGTCTTCTATAATCTTATATAACTCCTCATTAAAGATTATTTAACAAAATATTGTACTACTTATATTATTATATTAAATTTATCAAACATTTATTTACTTTTCTTTAAATTTAATTATTTGTTTAAATATAGTTCTTAGATGAAATTATTGTAATGAGTAAATTCTTAACTAATTATTATATTTTGTTCAATTTTTTTATGTATTTTATTCTAGATTTTAGATAAAATTATGGCTGTGAGTATATTTCTTAATTAATTTATACAATATACTTAATTATTTGACGTACATATATTATTCTAGTCTTATAAATATAGATTTTTTTTTTAATTTTGCTTGATATAAGTATTCTTAGCTTAGGTTTGATTGGCTTATTGTCATCCAATTCTGTATTATTTTAATACATTTGTATGTTCTCTACTTTATTTCAACTGCAGTTTACTCTTTTTACAGACACATAATTCTATATCAGCTTACAAAGGGCATGAGATAGAGTCCCGCTGGGCTATGCGGCAAAGTGTCGTTGCACTTTCGCATCTCTGCCGAAAATTTACACTGACACTGGGATCTGGGATGGAGATGGGACTGCCCCGATAAGCTAATGACGACAGCATTCGGAGTTAGTCAGCGATCCGTGGACATGGATACTTGGCAAGTGCATGCTAAAAGGCAGACATTTTTTCGCCGCTTTTTTCTGATGAACTGCTATTGGAGCTACAAATTACGGTTATGCATATATATACATAACTTATTTGCTCTTATGATGAGCAGGAAGTTGAAAACGAGAGAGAGACGCAATGAGATTGCGAGCAAATATGAAGCGATAAATTGAAATTTCAGGCTGCAGCAGAGCAAATAAAAATGGCAGTGATAACACACAGACAGTTGATAAAGAGCAGAGTGTGCTGGAGTGTGGGGGGCGGGGCAGGAGGCGGGGCTGTGGTTTAGTTGAAAGCGTTGCTTAATGCACTGCAACGTTAAATGCTTTTACCAAGGATTTGACGCCCAAATCCCAAGGCAACAACAATGTCGGGAAAAGCGATTTAATGCTAGAACCAGCGTTGGCAGTTTGGCCTATTATAAGCTAGATTTGGCATATTTCAAAATGCAAAAGTTTATAAATTTGGCATATAATTTATAGCTAAGAGTCTATCAATTTTTTTAATTTTATAGAGATCGCTCTTTACAATATTTTAACAATATTTCAACTATTTAACATTTTAACTATTTATGGCTTTTTTTTTGTTAAGCGTAACTGCCTAAAATCTGGCAACACTGGCCAGAACCAAGGCTTAAGAATGGGGCTGCTTTGGGGGCATTCAAGAGGGAGCAGAGTTGAGAGAAATAGCTCGTTGCTCGTTGCCAGTTGGCGACTCTCTTTTGTGCGACATTGAAATTGATGATGTTGCCGTTGCTCTTGCCACTTGCCGCTTGCCACTTGCCACTTGTCACAGACGTAGTTTTTACTGCTTTCACTTTTTTGTTGTTGTTGTTGTTGTTCTGGCCAGACACGCAAAAACTTCCCTTTTGGCCGCGTGTTTGTTATTGTTGGCGCTTCCCCACTTTTTGGGGTGGCAAGGCGCCAGAGCATGCGACAGTTGCCGCTGTCTGCTTGGCTCTCTTTTGGCCCGGTTGCTGTTTGCATAGCCTTAGCGCTGGTTGCACTTGATCCCCTAAAGTGAAATTAGGAGGAATTTCAATTAAAAAGCATTTAAGTAATCCACACTTAATGCCACTGCAAAAACGCTTTCATTTTGGGGTGGCTTTCACACGCTTCACCACTCAAATGGGGGCAGACTGGGGTGGAGTCAAGCGTTGTTTGTGTGCCACTTTGGTGCAATTGTTTGGCTGGTCGGTCTATGCTGCCCCAACGGGTCACTGCAGTTTATTGAGAATGTTGCTAATGAAGCAAGCTCTACGCTATGCCGATGAAATTGATGTTGCTGTTGAAGTTGAAGATGTGTTGACAGCTCGCTGTAAAGTTAATTGAATTGTAAATTGAATTTGCATTCACTTGGGCTAATTGACGTTTGTTTTGCCAAGGAATGAAAGGAAATAACCTGTTTGAACCCACTGCGATTTGTTATGTCCGATAGCAGGTGCCATAGGGAATATTAATAGCCGGTGATTTGATCAAACAATATACTTGTTGCACATAGTTCTTCATGTGCAGCCGATACGATCTGAAGTATCGCTAACAAGGTGTTTGACGCAGCATAGAACTCGTAACTGGCATTTGAAAACAAACAAGCTAAATTGGCAATAGTTTATGAATTTTAGCGAATTTTTTGCTTCGAATTTTTAGTCATCTAATAATATTTGCACTCTTAAACAGTTCAAATCAGAATAACAATTTAACACTAAAATATAATAGATTTTATAAAGAAATACTTTAAATCAATTAAATGGAGATAAAATAAAAATAAAATAAAAATAGATAATAATTTCTTTGTTTAGTTCTATTTTTTCTCAAATTTAGTATTTTAAGTAACCTAAAGTATTATAAAAGATAAATCCAACTAATAACAATCATTCTCAACTACCAGAAACTAAAGACTTTATCATATCCTAACCAACTACATACCAATATTTTTTAGACAATTTTCATTTCTAAGGTCACTGATGAGAATGCTTGGCACATTCGAAATACATAGTACTATCTGACCAAAGCCAAATGTTTCCATTAAAAATCTCCCATTGCTAGACGTAGAGCCCGAATTTCTCACCTTCAGTTATCGCATTATACGCCGCTTTCAATTGTAAAAATTTAAAAAAATGAAAATCTTTATTATAAATATTTAAAATTAAATAATAAAAATTAAAAACTATAAGAAATATATCTGCAATTTTCATTAGCTATACAAACAAATAAAAATGATTATGTTTGAAAAAATTAATAAAAATAATTTTGAATTAGAAGAAATGTTTTGAACTTTTTGAACTTTGAAGTGCATTTCATTTGGATAATAATTCTCTGAGAATGCGTTTTTGCCTAGCTTTATATATAAAAGAGATTTAGTTGGTGGTAGGCATATCTAATTATTTTAATTAAAACTGGGCGTAATTTCAGTGTGGCTGATGCCCGTGCATAGCCTGGAAATTAACTGTATATGATCCTGCGGCTATATTACCACTATGCAGCACACAGATACCCATCTTCAGCGTTCATAGAGTTTCCCAGGCATACAGGCTTGACTTGGTTGCCCTTTTCTGCACATATCCAAACAAACTGCTCGAGGGTAATTGAAAACGCACGCATTCAATGCTGTTTTCGTGCCACACCCCCCTCCCCCTCACAAACCTCTTGGTGCTGAAAAGAAAATCAAGAATAGAGAAAAGAAACACTTTTCGCCAGCGCGTTGAAAAATTGAAAACCAAAACAGCCAACGAGCATAAATTCCCTCGACGAAAATGAATACTGGCCAGGCGGAGGCGCGAGTTCTATAGAGTCGTACTACTACGTACATGGGCAAGTGCAGTGTGCAACACTGCAACAGTGCAACAGTGCCACATTGCAACATGAGCAAGTGAAACAGGCGCATTAGAAATGCAACAAATCACAGTCGTTGGCGGTGCATAAGGCATAGTAGAAGCCGAGGTAGAGGCAGGCGAGTGTGGCATGGGCATACAGATGCAGGAAAGAACCAGTAAGAAAAGAGCTGATCAGTCGGACGTAACGAACAGAACAAGACCCAGTGCCTGGACAGTCAATAATCTCACACAGAGGCAAGCTATTCACAAATCACATTTGCCATATCAAGCGATTAGTCTGTTGTATATCTTCACTGTTTCTTATACGATTCTAATGTTATTCACAACATTTATGAATAATAATTTTGATCAAGAATATATATACCTACTTTTATTTGCACCAACTTAATAGACCCTTTTGCACCTTCTTGAAGTACAGGGTCTAACCAGCATCGACTGGGGCAGGCAGCAGACATATGAGTACAAGTACGCACTATGGGTGCAACCAGGCAACAAGCCGCAACAACCAGTCACAAATAAACGAGGGAGACTGCAACGACGACGTCTGCATTGAGTTGCCCGGCAGCGTTTTTCCTTCCTGCAATAAGTCAGCGTTGTGGCAGTGGCAGTGGCAGTGGCAGAGGTTCTGTGGCACTGACTGTGGCAGCAGCGAACAAAGCCACGCACACAAACTGTGCTACAAATTGTATCTAGTTACAATTTGCAAACTACAAACAGAGTTGCGTCGCGTCGACTCCAGTTGTGGCAAGAGCAGACGCGGCGAGGCGTGGCAAGTTCAAGCCAAACTTGCACACGCAATGGCAATTGGAGCAGCTGCAGCAAGAGATGGCAGTGGGGGAAGATGGGGCATGAAGCAGAGTAGCTGCCGTGCGTGTTGAAGCGCAGTTTTTGTTTGCTCTCTGCTTGTTGCAACAATTTAATGTTTGTTGTGTGTTGTGTGCTGTGTGCTGTGTCTTGTGTGCGCTGGCAAACGCGTCGTATGCGCAATTTATACCAAAAGCCAAGTAATTTGCAATGGCAGTTGTTAAGACTGCTTTTGCTGTCGCTGCGCGTTCTGGCCAATTCCCCAAACAGCCTTGCCAAATTGGCCACTGACTGACTGCCAACTGCCAACTGCCAACTGACGACTCTGGACTGAAGCTGAAGCAGTAGCTGAAGCTGAAGCTGAAGCTGAGCTCCTGAGTGGCCGGCAAGTCTAATGCGCTTGTTAACGCCAATTGCACAAGATGTTTGGCTTTTTGCTTTTGCCCCTATGCAATTTGGCCAACGGTAGCATTTAATGTCCAATTCGTTATGCTGCACCAAGTGGAAAATCAACTTGTCGCCGTTTGTGCGAAACAGAAATTTCAATTAAAGTGCGCGTTTGCTACCATGCAGCATGAGCATCATCAACTGCTAAAGCCAGGCCAAAACTTATTGTTAACAAAAGCTGTCACAGGCAGCAGCAGCAGCAGCAGCAGCAGCAGCAGCAGACGCACTCAAGCAGCCGTAGACAGATCCTAGCCAGTCCCAAAAATTGTTAATGGGCTCTGCCAAGTGTAGTGAAGTGTGCTGCCGCTGCTGTCTGCCCCTTTGCCCCTCTGCCCCTTGGTTCATCTGCCACAGCCCGGGCTTTGAGGCGCGTCAGACTGTAAACGTGAAAAAGCCAAAAATTTAAGCATTAAATGTTATGTATGGCACAGACGACGCACGCCACAAGCGGAGCAGACAGACAGATAGATAGATAGATAGAGATACACTTGGAACAAAAATCTTGATCTATACGAAATTGCAACCGAACTTAACTTAATTTAATTATGATAATTAGTTGTGTTTAATGCTATAATTTATGTTCATATATTTTGAACCATTAGGAATACATATCTTAAATAAATAAATATAAATATTAGTCTTGTAATATAAATACTATAAGATTCAAATCTGTCAAGGGACTATTTAAATTTTAGAAACTTCATACATATGTGACTTCCAAAAAATGTAATTTAGACGTGCCAAAAAAGGGTAAAATGGAATTAACCCAGAATGTAATTTGCCTCAGAATCGGCTACTAAAATTTCTGGAAATTATTTAATTTAGTTGTATTTTAGCTTAGTTTTTAGCCGAATTTACTCGGTTGTAAGACAAATTT
Organism: Hypselothyrea guttata; assembly: GCA_035045125.1. NCBI lineage: Eukaryota > Metazoa > Arthropoda > Insecta > Diptera > Drosophilidae > Hypselothyrea > Hypselothyrea guttata. The sequence goes on along the minus strand of JAWNNJ010000778.1, from coordinate 107,801 downwards.
CTGATGTTTTTTCTCAGTGCATGTATGTGTATTTATATAGAGTCTGCAGATATGGCATGGCCCAAAAATGAAGCAGTTGAAAAATAGCCTGCAGTCATTTGGCGAGAAATTCAATTCCCGCCTGCGCTGACATGAAAATCGCTGTTTGCCCTCACAGTCCTGGCAGGCTTGATAATGATGTTACACTTGATGCTGATGCTGATGGTGATGTACATGTTAATGATAATGATGTTGCTGTGAATGTGGATGATGATGATTTGCTTGTTTGGTTCGCTTGTTGTTGGTTGACGCTATCGAAAGCATTTTTGACTCTAGCCACATGTGTGATATGCTTTATGCTTTATGCCTTGTGTGCGTAAATATGTATGGTAAACATGGCGTATGCGCAATCTGTGCGTTCGGCGCGTACCGAAACGTGACTGTCGCGACGGGAGCTCAGCTGCTCTGCTGCTCTGCTCTGTTCATCTCTACCTATGTCTGCACCTCTCTCTCCTCTCCCAACTCTCCCAACTCTTCCGATTCTACGATTCACCAGTTCGCCGGTTCTCTGGGCCCTTTCGCAAATATTTATGCTTTACATTTCGTTCGGCACATTGTTTGAATTTATTTGTTGGCATTGTCGTTGTTGCAACGTTGTTTGTGAGTTGTGAGTTGTGAGTGTGATGATGATTATTGTTGTTGCTGCTGCTGCTGCTGCTGCCAGACGTGCTCATACGTGTATGGCCAGAACAGAAATGCTGTTGCTATTGGGGCATTGTGGTTTATGCCAACGATTTGCAACAGATTCAAAACTTTTGTGACCTGTTTTATTTATTGTTGCTTTGTGCGCAGAACTTTTTGTGAAAAGCTACTTCCAAAGTGATAAACATAATGTGCTTTATTTTGTTGCACTGTCTGATAAGACAAGTTTACATGCCAGACATAAATAAAGCACTTCAGAGTAAAGTTTGCGATTTATTCGCTTCATTTTGCAATGATTTACATATTTGGCTTTGTTTTAAGTAAGTTTTTCATAAAGTTCGAATTATTTGAGATATCTTATACATATAGGAGTACACTACACAAAACTCTTCATCCTAACTGACATACAATATTAAAAATAATTAAACTTGAAGAAAATAAAGAGTTTTCTTACTCGAATCGAGAAATTCCGTATTCAATAGTTCAGAATAATGAAACAGCCAGAATAATACTTGATCCAAGAACTCAATTCTTTATTAAAAAGCGTTTTCAACTTATTTTTATTTTAATTTACTCATGATTCTTTTCCCATTTGTACTTACGTTTTAAAACAAAACAAGATTAATTGAATATAATTCAAGACAGTGTTACTGAAGAGTTTGCTTATGATCTAATAAGAGATAATACTGTAGATCATAATTTGAGTCAGATCATAATTATAGCTAGACTATAATGAGCTTAGTCTTCAGCTGTATTTAGTGTATTTATTCTGTTCACTATACCGAATATGCTCGTATATATCCTGTATTTACCCACTCTACGGGTTAAGTATGATTTCACTCTTGACATTTTTATTTGCCCACCTGTATATATGTGCATATTCTTGTACCTGAGTCTGCGTGGCTCGTTGCAAATGATATTTTCAATTTTTGACTTTTATTTACAGTTAACTGACGTTAGGGCCTGAAACATTAATGCAAATTTAATTAACTGTGCCGACTGATTTCAGCAGGCTCGCAACTCCTGAAAATGCAAACGAGTTTGTGGCCTTGAGCAAGTTTTGCTTATGCAAATTGCAAAAAATTATTTACTCCAGGGGGATGGCGGGGGAGAAGCGTAAAAGCAAAACTTTTCACGGCAATTGCAAGTGAATTTTTTATATCATCTGCTTGGTATAAATAGCTAAAATTGCTGTTATTGTTGTTGCTCGCTTGGCTATATTTGTTGGCAATTGACAAATGTTTGCACAAAATTTAAATTCATGCGCAATGCAAGTGCTCAAAAAGTTGCCAAAATAAGACAATGAGCTAGCTAAATAACTTCTAATTGTTGTGCAAATAGGCAAGTTGAATTAGCATAGGGGCTTGGGACCCCAACAGCTTTAGCCTAGGTGCCAACGAATAAACAACAACAAATTCGAGACAAAAACAAAAAAAGAGTAAACGATCAAAATGTGTTAAATCGTTAAACAATGGTTTGAAAAATTATACAAAATGCTATGCAGCTGGGTTTTGTGTCGAATCAAACGGACGAAAACGAAAGGGGCCAAGTGAAAAGGTTTACAAGTCTCATAGAAATGTATGGTCAGTGCCAACAATACACACGCGACAATCATCCATCAATCATCAATCATCAATTGGAGACAGCCAACAAGCGTTTGTCTGCGCTTTTACAGTTATACACGAGCTCAATCAAATTGGGTTTTGGGCGACAAACTTGACCCTGAAATGCATTTATAATAGAGTGACCATATGCTAATTATACCGCTTACTACCACTACACCCCTGAGCTATTGATCCGCACAATTTGGCCATAAACATGTCACACTTGTTATATATATATTGATATGTTGCAATTTGCATTTGACCCTCACATTGCTACTTGTAATTGTTGCCTTTCATTACAAACACTTGGCGACTTGTACGTGCCTTAGCGCCTTTTTTGGCTCTGCCTACGTTTGGGTTATTAATTTATTTTTTTCGCCATTATTATATATTATTTTTTGGCAGTTTTTGATGCCCTAACACCTCGAGTGCTCATATCTGGCTGCCTGCATCTGAGCAAAGAGTCAACGAGCCGTGTAAACAGCGTGAGAATTTTATTCAAGATTATCACAAATTTTGATGTGCCTGCCTTTATTTCTCATTCTCAGTTCCAACTCTCTCGTTCGCTATCTTGATTTGATTTGATTTCTTTCTATGCGTTTCCTTTGTGTGTACCTTTTCTCTCTGGTATTTGTTCTAGCGATTTCCGCAGTTTTAACTCTGATTGTTCTACTTGTCATCCCCCTCAGGCCACGCTGGCAAATAAAGCAATAAAGCAAACTTATTACAGCATTCGATTGTGTCCGTACATTCGTGCACTTGGAACTTGGAACTTGGAAACGAAATTAACAATCAGCACACAAGAGATTAAGTCTCAGCTGTCCGAAAAAGATAACTTTTGATATTTGGAAATGTTTTCTTAATTGTTATAGCAAATTTGATCAATACAATTAAAATCAGAAATTAAATTTCTGAGAGATTATTTTTTATGTCTCATAATTTTTATGTAATTCTAAAAATTTTGTATAATTAAAAAAAAATCAGTAAGAATGAAGCCGATCAGTCGGTAGGGAGACTATAGTCGTACGTGACTGACATTAGTAATTAAATTAATATAAACCAAATCTAAAATTATTGAGAAATTGCAAAACATTTTCGTTTTTTAAATAATAATTGTGTTCAAGAAAAGCATGAATTCCTTACCATAATTTCTTTAAGCAATAAATTGATTTTATACTTGATAAGTCTTTTAATGTAAAGATACAACTAAATTAAAGATGACCTATTTTTCTGAGTGTACTAAGTACAGAAACGTAGGACAACAAACAAACAGACAGCAAAGCTGATAGATCGACAAACAGACAGACAGACATTTGAGCAAAAATAACAACCAAACAAACTTCAAGACACGAGTGCAATTATGTCGCTATCCAGTTAGGAGCGTGTGTTCCAATTCCAAACAGACAGACAGACAGACCTCACAAGTATACATACTATATAGAGACATATAGAGACATATAGACAATAGTTAAACAAGTATATCCCAAGTGTTGTTCTTTGGGCTTTCAATATGGGGAGAAAGCAGATGCCGCTAAGGGTCCGTGGCTGTTATCATCAGGCAATCGCAGCTTGTCTGGTTTTTATGAGTTACTCACTCCCAACTAATTGGGTCAAAGACGTCCAACATATTTTCAAATCAAAGATGCTAATTTTAGTTGAGGCTGTCGCTAATGCTGCTGCTGCTGCTGCTGCTGCTGCTGCTGCTGCTGCTGCTGCTGCTGCTGCTGCTGCTGCTGTTAGACATTTTGGGATTTAAGTAGCAGTAAACGAGCTGAGCTGTTGCTGTCTATAAATGGGTCTCTCTTAATTTGTTAAACTACAATACATAAAATTTGGATAGTAAAAATGTTATTTGCCGTTTCACTAATTTATTGCAAGGCGTGGTGCCATTTTAACGACTTCTGCTCAGACATAAATCTAGTGCAATGAGCAGCCCAACTTGCTCTGTTTTCGATTTTCATTTGAAGCAGGCGCCAGTTTTTGCATAATTATGTATAACCGCTTACTTCTTAAGATATGTCAATATGCATATTCTATCTACTATCCAGAATGGGTGGAGCTGATCATTTCGACAAGTCCGACTGTATAATACCCTGTATTTTATATACAAAAGATAATTTTCAAATATTTATAAATCGTCATACGATGTCTAAATAATGCTTTAATGGCAAAGCTGTCAAAAGGCGAGCGAGGCAAAGCGTGAAATATTGTTTCGTTAATATCTTCAGTGTTTATTAATCGATTTTAATGAGCTTTTTAGGGTAGTTAAATATAATAGTAGAGAGTATATATTCTGAATACCAAACTTTTACGTTCAATATTGCACTGGTTATTCGGCTTTGAATTGGATGAAGAATATGTATACTTTGTAAAGTCTACCATGTCTTCTTCTGCCTGTTACATATTTTTGCACAAAGCTATTAACCCTGTTTTTGCCCATCTCATCGTTGCAGGGTATAAAAAACACCCTCAACCAATGCTGTAGACTCTTAAACCCATGCAGTGGAACCGACTTTGGAGCTCGGCCATTCATTAAAAAACTGACTGGGCGCCTGTTTTATATGCACTTTGCATTGCAATTGCTTGTAGTTGTTGTTGTTGTTGTTGTTGCTGTTAATATTATGCTTATCCGATCTGTTTTGCTAATTCGTAGCACATTCAAGGCGCCAAAGCAAACCAAAACTTGTCCCGTCGCGTCGCCCGAACGTGTCAGAAATTGGCAACATTTTCAAGTTTGTGGCACAACATGATGGCAACATTTTACTACTGGAAAATCGCTTTTCCTACCACATAAACATAGCAACATGATTTATGAATGACGCTGCGCAGTCTTAGTATTGATGTTAACTGTAAAACAGTAAACAGTTTTGTGGCAGAATAAACCGAAAAAGCAGATCATTTTTGTTGTTTAGTTTGGCTTCAAATCGAATGATCTGATTTATAGTAATTAAATCAGGAATGCAGGCGCATAAATGGTTGGAAATAGAGTAGTCAGAGTGTGTCGAAAGTTCGACATTTTTTTTAGATCTCAATATTGAGATGTTGACAGAAATGAACCTAATTGTGCACCCATAAAATTGTGCAGAGCGAAAGAAAGCAGTATGTTAAATTGATTTGTTTTCCGGTTCCAATTTCGATATGTATAGAACTGATACTATATCTATTTATTTTTATCCCATTCAGTTAATATAAGTGAGACCAACTTACTTAAGGAGTGAAAATCCACCCATGATACCAATATTGGTCCTAGAATCTAAATTTTTTGACCAAATACTGTCATATTTGGATTTCTCTGCATAGGTTTGCAATACAATTCTTTTGCGCATTAATTCTTTGGATTTTAAAACAGCAAATTTTTTCTCCGAAAATTGTATATTTTTTAGGGGAAGGGCTTAAAATTTTTGCAAAAATTATAAATCTATTTTTCTTTGATATGATGTTTGAATTTTAATTGCAAGCTTGAATGATTAAGGAAAAAGCAAACCGTTTTAACATCGGTTGAGTTTTGGTGAAGTTATGCACGTTCAAAGTGTGTGATAATTGAGATTTTTAAACATAGACATTGAAAACCATCTTTCTTCAAGATAATGCTGAAAATAATTATTTTGTAGTCTTAAGCCTGGGTTGAATTTACTTTTAAAATTCTCAGCCTATAAAATTTATTACTTTATTAAGTTTCTTGCATTACATTTTTTTAATGGAATTTAAAACAATTTTATTATTATCATGCTTATAAATCTTAACATTTTGTTTGGTTACCACAACATAAATAAATAATTAATGTTAATTTGATGAGGCTTGTCAGCAGCTAAGCAGTTTGATTCTGCTGCAATTTTCCTGTAACATAATTAGCTGAATTAATTTGTCGAGATTGTTATGGGCTCACTTAGCAGTTCCTCTTAACTGTTGGTCATTGACGGCTAATTGCATTTTCGCATGGTTCCCAGTTGGTTAGAGCTGGAAGCCAACTAACTTGGCTTATAAGCGATGCAGTTGGCGTAGGCTAGTTAGATGTTGTTCTGCATGTTGTTGTGGTTGTTGGTTGTTGTTGTTGCTTGTTGTTGGTGTTGTTGGTTGTTGCGTGGTTTAGAGACCACGACGAAGAGTAGCCTTTTGTTATGCACGGGCTGTGGCGCTTGTCTGGGGCACATTAAAGGCGCATGAATGGCCTGGCAATAAATATTACAAAAAAGTTTAACTTTGTGGCATGCTAAACGTGCTGCAGCGGCAGCAACAGCAACAACAATTGCGACACTAAGCCACCATAAGCCTATTATTTAATTTGCGAAAAGCAGACGAATGCATGAAGAGGGGAATGAAGGGGGGGCAGTTCGTGCAAATGAACTTTTAAAGTGCCCGAAAAGTAGACAACAAAAAAGAAAAACGGTTTTCCAGCAACTTGGCGAAATGTTGCAGGCGACGCATCGATGCCGTAGACACTGGGTGGGAGGGGGGCGGAGCTGCCAGCGTGGAGACGAAGGCAGTGCCAAAGGCCAAAGAGCTGGCGACGGATGTGGGTTGTTGGTTGTTGGTTGTGGACATGGTAGATAGCCGAGCATCATCAGTCATCACCCTCGCAGTTTTTGCGAGGGTTGCAAAACGACAACAGCAACAAGAAAGTTGGCAAATAGACGGCAGACCGTCGACTCGCTACAGATACTTTTGGCAAATAACAACTACAAGCATAATACCAACAACATCGATAGCAACAACAACAACTGGAGCAGCTCAGAACAAGCGCCATTCGTTACGGTCAGCTACAGATACAAATAAAAGATACAGATACAAATGTAGTTGCAGGATACAAAAATATACACACATCCTGTCGCTGCCCCCTGAACCTGCCCCTGCCAACACTTGCGAATGCTTGGCAACAGCATATAAAACTTTGATGCGTTGTTGTTGCTGCCAATACGACTGTTGTTGTTGTTGTTGTTCCTTCGCGTTGTTGTTGGCGACTTGAAGAGCTCGTTGCTTGCCAAAAGTTAAGAATTTCCACAAAAATCAATTTACCGAGCTACACTTTCATGTTAAATCAATTGAACTCAGGCGTGCCAGGACTGTCATTGTCATGCCGCAAGACAAAGGACAAGCGACAGAGACAGAGATGGACTGAGAGAGAGAGAGAGAGAGAGAGATGGATAGCCAGGTAGATACATAGCTGCCAGATGCCGTTAGCTCAACTGGCCCATTGCCGTACCCATAGTTTATCTCTCACTAACAAGGCTAATTGGTCATGATGCTTGAATCGCCGCTGCTTGTGTCGTCCATGGCCTGACATTGCCACACGCCACAAATGCTGCTGCCGCTGCCTCTGCCTCTGTTGTTACCTCTGCTGCTCTGCCTCTGCTGCTTTTCCTGTTTCTGCGCAGATATTCGTGCTCATCCTCGTGCACGTTTCATGTCCGCCCACCGTCGACACGCGGTGACACCTGTCACATCACACAATGAAAATCACTCGACGTCCCCCTCCCACACCCCCTTCTTCCTCTCCTCATCTCTCTTAACTGCAAAATATTGTCGCTTGTACTTCTATTTGGCTATTTATTTAGCTGGTCAGGCTTTTGTCTCTCTGCCTAGTTGGCCAGTTGTTTGCGCTGCCTGGCCAACAGGAGTGGCACACAGCTGACAATGATGATGATCATCATCAAGCAGCAGCATGGCTAGGGGGCAGGGGCAGGGGCAGGGCAGGGGCAGACAGGCTACATAATTTGAGTAGTCAATCAGCTGGGTAACTGTTCAAGTGATTTTCAAACTGTAAACTTTGTTGCCAAACGGTTCATAAAGCACGACATAAGCGCTGGCGATGTTTGGCGTTATTTTGTGGCAATAAAATTTATTTCAATTATTGATTGAACTTTGAAAAAGAAATGTTAAAACATTGGGTTTTTCTATAAGTTAAATAATATTCAATATAAATCAATCAAGTTTCAAGAATTTAAATTAAGATTTAATATAACAAATACGATATTTCTTAAGTATATAAATCTCTGTAATTTAAATAATATTTATCTAAAATTATTTGAACTTGAATTATGCTGATATAACACAATTATGGATAGTACATTTTTTAAGCTTTATTATTTTGAATTATTTTATTTATTATTGCAATAATATATTTGAATTTCATGTATTCAGTATTTTATTAAATAAGTCTCGTATACTTTGTAAGTAAAACTTAAATACATAAAATTTAGTCGACTGTAAATTTGAAATCTACAAAAAATTCTGACTGCTTTGCCAATGTTTTCAATCGATTATAGCCAACTTAGCTTATCAATAAGCCAAATTGCAAGTGGCAGCTTCAACATGTAAGGGCTTTGGCCCATCTGACAAGTGGACCCTGTTTCAAGAGCAAAAACCTCTGTGACTCAATTCAAACTGGCAAACATAACAAAACATGGCAAATACTATTCAGAGCCAGAACCAGAAACAGAAACAGAAGAAGCAGCAGCAGCCAAGCTAACACAATGCAAAAAGCAGTCAAAAAACTGCAAAACACACAAGCTTACAGCAATGCACAGCAAAAAATCTAACGTTTCATACGGACAACAGACAGATGGACAGATGGATATGGCTATATTGACTTAGCTTATCGTCCTGACGAACAATAAACATACTTTGTAGAATCTGTCACGCCTTCTTTTGGATGTTAGAAACATTTCTCATTTGTCCCAACTTAATAAACTCATTTATACTTTTTTACAAATCAAAATACTTAATAATAAAATCTTTTTAAATTCCAATAACATTGCAGATGCTGATTTAAGCTGTAAAACCAGCTTAGCTTTTGATGGGAATGTGCAGTAATTGTTTGCAGTGTAGCTGTTGCTGTTGTCGTTCGTTCGGTGCTCGATTCTGCATGTCCGGCATTTCGCACCAATTGTTGCCATTAAATTTGCACGTATAAAGCGAAAAATGCCAAAAAATATTGCACGCCAAAGAGAAGAGGGAACAGAGAACAGGGAACAAGGAACAGGGAACAGATAAACACACACACACACACACACTTACACTCAATGGAACACACACAAAGGAAGAACGACAAGCGACAAATGCCGGCAACACGTAGCCGGCAATCACTACAATTGCCATGGCCCACGAGAGAGGAAAAAGAGAGAGAGAGTGGGAAATGAGAGCGGAGAGCGCAGAGAGACGAGTGAACAGGTAAGTGGGAACAGTGTGCACTGGGAACGGTTGGGAGGCTGCGGGTGGATTGTATGCTGCTTTTACTCCTGCTTTTTTGACAGTGCTGCCAATTTTCATTGAGAATAAAGCTGTATTTGGTAAAAAAGGCAACAAAATAAACTTGACAAAATTTGCAAAATGATTTCGAAAACAGTAGAGTTATTTTAAAGATTTTTCACGGTATTCCTCAACTCTTGAGATCACAATCTTACGAATCTCTCAAGCTATTCGTAAAATTTACTTTTACTATAAATATTAGATTATCTTTCGGATGTATCACAGAAATTCTTAAAATTTGGGCTATTTATTTTTTAACAGTCTTTTGATGGAATTAAGGCGGGAAATAAGAACTAAAGATACTGTTCTGCGTCCGGCTGATCGTCTACGTCCTTACTGATTTTCAAATTCTTCAAAAGCATAACATAATAGTTGTTTTGACTCCAAAATCAACAATTTGACTAATAAATCAGTTCTTTAAACAAAGTTATTAACCCTGTTTTTCCCATTTTCAATGGGTACAGGGTATAATAACAAATATATCGGTAGCAAAAAAAAAAGCTACAAAATTATGAATTTTCAAGAAACTGACGATTTTGTGTCTTAAATTAAAGGTGTGATTTGCAAATAGCGATCAAAATAACGACACTAGACCTATAATTGTTTCTTATTTTAGGATTAATTTTCATCAATAAAAATTAATTTAAAAAATATTACAAAAATCTTTAGTATTTGTGAAACACATTTTGAAATTTTTTCTAGGAAATGTCTTTCAAAAATAGCCAGATTTGGCGGAAAAATAGCGGATTTGGCAGCAGTGGCTGCTGTTGAGTTTCATTTTCCTATGCGGTGACAAATTGTGCGCTCAAATGTTTGACGCGCGTCGGCGCACTGCGTTGGCCGGCAGCATCCACCGAGCGGAGCAGAGCAGAGCAGAGCAGAGCAGAGCGGAGCGTCAGGAGCCTTAAAGGATGCCGGCAAGAAGCGGAAATGTTCAGTTCATTAGCGAAGCGTGCGCGTCGTGTAACGGACGTGTTTAGTCCACTTCGTTCAGCTCAATTTGAAGCTTGTAAGTCGCGCTCTTAGTTGTTGTTGGTTCTAGCTGCTGTTGTTGTTGTTGCTGTTGGTGTTGCAAGTTTGCTTTGTTCCTGCCACGCCGTCGCCAGTGCAAGTTAATGAGAAACGGTGTGTGAGGCATGGAGAGCGCGCGCGCGACGTCTGCGTTAATGTCTTTGGAGCGAAGCGAACAAAGTCACAGCCAGAGTCACAGTCGGAGTCACAGTCGGAGTCCGAGCCAAGTGCAAAAATCCGCAAAATTGCCAGCTTCAAGTGTAATTAAATAATTAATTAAATCAAACAAAAGGCGTCAAAAAGGAATTTCGCAAACAATTAGGCGCAAATCAAAGAAGAAAACAACAAAAAAACTCAAGTCCGGCTGGCGCGATGCTCGTAGGCTGATTGTTTTCTGTCTGTTCTTGGCTGGGTTCTTAGGCTGTTTACTAGCCACAAGAAAGGTCAATAATCAGCTTGGCTTGGAGCACACAATACCACCCGTACCATCGCCCGTACCCATCCCGTACCCGCACCCGTACCTGTAACCGTACCCGCACTCGTACCCATCCCGTATCCGTACTCGTCATAGTACACCCCAAAACTGCTGAAGGGGACGTGGGCTAAACCGGTTGCGTCTTCTTGGCCATATACAATAATAACTATATATAAATATATATCTTCTTCTTCTTTTTTTGTGGTGCGTGCGATGCGTTGTGTGTTGTGTTGTGTGTTGTGTCTTGTGTCCAAATCGGCCAGCAACGAGTGCTGCTTAATTAGAAAACAACGCCGCCTGCCCAACACCTGTGCAAGAACTATGACCACTAGAGACAACAAAAACAAATACACAAAAAACAAAAAACAAAAAAAAACTAACAAATGAGAAACACACGTCTACACTCAGCAAAATAAAGAATGATTCTTTAAAAAAAAATCGCAAATGAATCTTGTTTTGTGCTAGAACTTAAACACAAGTCGGAATAGAATAGGAAATAAATTCGGTTAAAAATCGGTAAAGATAAGTGCGAAACATAATTAAATCAAGTACAAATTGTAAATAATTTTAATTTTAAAAGTTCATAATAATAGAAAGAAGAATTTCAACAACGGGCCTAAATTAAGAATTTCATTCTTGAATTAAGAATCAGACATACATATAAATATATATTTCATGTATGGAATCTGTCACGCCTCCGTCGGCCAATTGCATACATATTTTTACCCATTTTCCACGGGTACAGGGCTTACAAATTAAATTGATTTAATTTAAATTATTAAAACAGTCTTTAACTGTCCGTTACGTCCTACTGAAGCCTTCCGTCCGTCTGTTTGGCTTCATCCTTTTTATTTCTATCCAGTATTTTCTGTCTTATTGAACTTTTGGCAGCGCAAATTCTTGATTTAAGCAGGAAAGACCTTGATTTTTCTGTCAGTGTACATAGGTCTGTATATTTAGTCTGCAGAAAACCGCAAAGCGCCGCTTAATGGCCAACTGACTGACTGACTTTACAGAGCTTCAAGAATCTGCAGCAGCAGCGACTACCAGCATCATCATCTTCATATCAATCAGCATCATCATGAGTAGCAGCAACAGCCAAAGCAGCAGCAGCAGCAGCAGCCAAAGCAGCAGCAGCAACAACAGCCGCAGCAACAGCGCGAATTCTTCTTCGGCGTCTTGGCCATGGCCAAGAACTTGCCACCGTCGCCGCCAACACGAACATTGGCCAAAGAGCGTAGCGCGCGCCAGCGAAAGAGAGAGAGAGTTTGAGCGAGAGCGCACAAAGCTGCAAGCTTGTTGGCCAAAGTTACATGCGTCTCAGTCTCAGTCTCAGTCTCAGTCTCAGTCTCAGTCGTTGTCTCGGCCGCTGTCTCGGCCGCAGTCGGTCTCTCAGCCAACAATGCCGGCTGGTGCTCACGACGTCGCAGCCGCTGCGCTGCTAGCGTTATGCTGGGGACTGCCAACTTGCTGGCCTTTTGGCTTCTGCGAAAAATTCTGTGCCTGAGCGTGGGGAATTCTTGCAATGCATTGAAAATGCCAGCCGCAGCGCAGTCAGCGTATGCGTCAGCCGCGGCAGCGCACAATGGGAAAACCGAGATTTATGTAGACGATGTTTTTAAGAACAAATCAAAGCTGCACTGAGAGAAAAATCAAGAGCTATAATACTTGAATTAAGAATTAAGAAATATAAGAATAGACAAATTTTGCCTTGAATTACATTTTTTTTAAATTTAAACTCAGTTTTATTTATATTTGCAATTGAATAAAAGAACAAAATACGATTTATTATAGAACTTTAGTTTGTTAAACGTTATATTTTCGAGTGTATACGCTGAGAGAAAAATCTAGAGATTTCGAACTTGAGTCACGAATTTCCGGTGTCAAAAGTTCAATAAGATAAAAAATTATTGATTCAAGAATGCTTTTTTTTATTTAAGCACATTCTTCAAGATCTATCAATTTTTAAGTTTAAAATAATTTACGAATCGTACTTAATTCAATAATTTGTTGCACTTTATTTTAACTAAATCCCAATTTTTGCCATATGTAATTGATCTGAATTGATTCAGGATACAATTTCGATTTAAACTTGAACTCTAGAACAAAACAACATTCCTTATAGAGCTTTAGCTTTTAGAACGAATCATTCTGTATTTTTCCGAGTGTATAGTGGTATCAATGGTACAATGAAATTTAAGTTCTATATTTAAATGTTGAGCAGTTTAAACCGCCGCATTTTGTGGCGTTTGGCTTAAACTTTCGTTGAATAAAGCTCTGATTTAAATGATATTTAACTTTGATTTCCTCATTTATGTCGATTCACGTATGGTAAATTACGAATTTTGATTTATTATCGCGCTTATTTCAATTACTGCAACCGATGCCCACTGTGCGCTTAATGCGAGATCAAAATGATGAGCAAGTTTGTGGTCTCAAGTGCTGAGCATTTGAGTGTGTTTGCTGCCTGTATCTGTGTGTGTCCGTATCTGTGTGTGTTTGTATGTTTGTATCTGTGTCTGTTCCTATGCCGCTGTCGCTGCTGCTGCCTCTGTCGCTGCCGCTGCCTCTGCCTGTGTGTGCTTGCGTTCACGTGTCGCTGTCGCAGTCGCTGCCGCTGCCGACGTCAACGTCCACTGTCTGTGTGTGTGTGAAGTTCTCTTTTGCTCTCAGCTTATTCACTTGGCATGTTCGTTTGCTGCTGTCGCTGCTGCCGTTAGCGTCGCAGCTGACGCCGACGCCGACGCTGACGCTGGCGTTGTCTCTGTCGCGATGTTTCGTACGCTCGTTTCGTTTGATTTTCACCGACGTAGGCTATATAAATAAGCGCTGAGAAGTATTGGGTCCGAGTCTCTTTGAATTTTATGAAGCGGTTGTATCTTGGTGGTGCCCCAAACAGAGCCCAGCCAAGTCAAGCCGCCAGCCGCCAGCCGTTAGCAACCCAGCAGCCCAGCAGCCCAGCAGCCCAGCAACCCAGCAACCCAACGTGCCACCTAGAACCCGAGTTGGCATCGTTGTCGTCTGCAGCAGCTTCACCTCGAATTGTCCAAAATCATTTCAGACAATCTGAGCCCCAAGAAGCAACGAACTTTTTAAACAGTGGATTATTTAAACTAAAAAAAAAAGAATTTTTAACTTACTAAAAGTGAATTGTAATCAACAATTAAAAACAGCAAAAGTTAAAAAACTAACAAAACTGCAAAATCTGTGCGTGTTAATAACACTAAAAACTAAATATAAACTGTGCGAAAAGTGAAAACGAAACTTACAAATTATTAATAAATAATTTAACAAAAACTGCAGCAAAAGTGGCAAAGTGTTGAAACAGAATCCAGCAAAGTTCTTTTCAATAAATTAATCGTGCTGTTTCTTAAATATTAAAGGTGAGTTTCGAGTGTCCTTTGAGTTGTAAAAAACAACTGCAAAAATTATAATAATAGTGATTGAAGTTTGACCAAATTTTAAAAAATAAAAAAATAATTAAAAATGCCTAACGTTTTATAAATCTGAAATAAATTTAAATACGCATTTTTCGGCTAGAACATTTAAAAAGCATAAAAAATTTAAAATAAAAATACGAAAAAGTTTAATTTTGTTTTTGAAGTTTGCAATTTAAAAATATTTTTTCGTTTTATAAAATGAATTTAAATTTATGTGCAAAAAAAAAGTTTACAGTTTATAAGTTCAACTTTCTTAGTTGAGCCAAATTTTTGCAAATTAAAATGATAATTTCATAAAATTTGTTTTTTTTTATAAATTTCATATTCAGTTTTATTTGGATTTCTATGTAAATTTTGAATACGAGTTTCACATTCTGTTTTATTTTATGTTTATTAATATTTTGTTGACTAGTTGTTAATTTGATTACATATTCAAATTTATTTTAATTTTATGCAAATTTTACATGCGAATTTGAAATTCTGTTTTATTTTATTTGTGCCAATAAAAATAGTTAAAATATTATTTAATAAAATTGGTAGAAATATGTAATGCTAATTTTATGCCAATTTTATATTTGAATTTCAAATTATTTTATTTCTACCAATATTGTTAATTAGATTATTTTTCAAATATCACTTTTTGTTTAAGCTAATTTTTGTGCTGTAAAAACAGAGAAATATTATATACATTGTAAAATTAAAGTGATTTGATTAGGTAGAAAATTTTATAATGCGATCTATAGTTTAATTGCAATTGAAAATTGTATGCAAATGCGATGCATTATTTATTTAAACAAGTTTAGCCAATTGTGCACTTCCTTAACAAGTTTTTGCGATTGCAGCTACTGTGGGTTTGTTTGGATATTTAATGGCGCCTATTAAGGGCTGAAATACTAATTGAAATATTTAACAGAAACTAATAATAATAACTGGAATCTAGGAAACTTTTATTTGTCACTAAAAATGCTTACCATTTTCTCGGAGCAGATTTTAATTATGCATTGTTTAAAGCTGCCCATTAATAAAAATATATTGTTTAACGAAAATTAAACAAAAACTCAACCAGGCGTTAAAACGGCCAACAGGCAGAAGCAGCCAGAGGAGGAGGAGGAGGAGATGAAGGTAGCTGGAGGGGATTACCAGACAAGGCAGTTAATGCTCAAAGTTATTCATTCATAAAAACCGCTCAGCTCGGTGGCTACTGCAGCTGTTGGCGCAAATTGCAAAACATTCATTCATTCATTTGCTTCACTCATTCATTCATTCATTCATACACAATTGTTGAGCGAGACGCCGCGGGCTGTTGCACAACACGCGCCTTGACTCCGACTCCGACTTGGACTCCTACTCCCACTTCTACTCCTACGCCCATTTGCACTTCCACTTCCCCTTTGGCTGCCTCATGCCCTTTGTGGCAAATAGTAGTTTTTGCTGGCCATTTAATTTATGAAAGCCCATTTGCTGGGCACTTGGCCGAGTCACGGCCTGCAGTCCTGGCCAAAAACTTTCGAGTGCAATTCTAATTAGAATTTATGCCTCACACCACAGTTGCAGCAGCGCCATGGAGCGGGGCAGGGGCAGGAATTGGGGCCGGGGCAGGTGGCATCCTGTGGAGCGGCGTTTGTCATACTCGTAAAAACTAAAATTGCTCGCATGTAAAAGCTTTTAGTTGGCCATAAATAATACAAACTATGGCAGCAAAAAAGCGAAATAAAAGCCAAAACGTTATATTTATAGTACGTAGTTAGAGTCGGAGCTGGAGTTGGAGCTGAACTTGGAGCTGGAGTTGGGCTTGTCTGTGGGCCAATAAAAAAATGCAAATAAAATGCCGCAATATGTGACCAGAGTCCTTTTCCCCGCTCCGCTCCCCTTGGCTATTTTTTTGCACGCTTTTAATATGCGCTATGCCAGGCAGGCTGTCCGAAATCGAAATGACTTTGAGTGTTATTTGGTTTGGCCAGAGATTTCATTGGCAGCTGTCCAGGACAAGGACAAGGACCACGAAAAGCGGCAGCAGCAGGTGTTTGGGGCATTATGGGGTTGTTCTGGCCATGTCTGTTGCACTTTATGCCAAACTGTCCCCAGGCGAATGTTGCACGGAAGTGTGTGTGATTTATAGACAAATTTTTGGGGTTTTAGTTTTGCTTTTTGCTTTTGGCCTGTGTCTGCAGCGCAGCTTTACAGATTTATTGATGAGGCCAACAAAACGAACCGACCAAAAATAACATTGGCAAATGCTGGTAGAAGTTTCAGCTCTATCATTCTGTGGTTTTCTCTGCATCTTTTTCTTTTTTTTTTTTGCTTTTTTGCTGCACAGCTGCTGCAGATTTTTAATTAAAACGATTCCTGTTCGTATTCGATCTGGTGTGGCACTGTGGTTGCTGTGGTTTCCTCCATCAAATTGCAGCACCACACTGCGTATGCTTGATGTGCGTCAGCCACGCGTGCGGGCCAAGGAATTTTAATGAGCTGATATCGTCAACTGATAGCGATGCCAATGACCATTTGGGGACTTTCTATAAATGCTTTCATCAGCGAGCTATAGATAGAAATAGAAACAGTTTATGATGCTATTTTCTATTTTTATTTTTATTTGTGTGGTTCTTTTCTTTGGCTGTTGATTATGCGATTTGCAAGCCAAGGCTAACACCGACTTGTTGTTTGTCGCCTTTCTTTTGTGGCCAGGTTATAATTTAATACACTGAGCGCAACTGAGACATTGTTGGGTTTCCTTTACAGCTTTTGCTCACATTATCATAACAATTAAACGCGATTGCAGCCGAGGCCACAAAACACTTTTAGCCAGAACGCAACAAAAAAAACCACACTCAAAATTATGATGTGGTTCTTTGACTTTATGTTAATTTATTTTAATTTGCGCGTCTTTTTGCCGCTTGTTTCTTAGAAAGAAAGATGCAAAGCAACTGTTGAGAATTCTCCCTGCTGCCGTGCTTGTTATTGTACCTTACCATCGAATAAAACACGAGTATAAAGAATCTCAAATACTTAATTGACTGCCATGAAACTCTTCTCTGCCAGTCTTGACTATTTTAAGTTATGATGATGGGCTGACATCAGCAGCCCAGCTGAAGGAGCCTCTGCCACTGAGAACCTGACAAATTACATAATAATAGGCTGGTCACGAGCTGCGTTCCGTTAGATGAGCCGTAATTAAATTAGACATCGCAGATTATGCAAATCATAAACTGCGCTAATTGAGCGACAAGAAGCTGCATTAATACCATCTGCAAAATGTATCTGAAAATGTGTTTACTCGCTGCAGATAACACAACAACACAACAAGTGCTTGATGCATGTTCAAGCACTTTTTATTGATTCGAATTTTGTATTTTGTATTTTGGCCACAATTCAATTGTGCCTGAAACGCTGACGGTCGCTGGCATTTTTCAATAAATTAATACAAATAAATTTAGCAATAAATAGTTGCAAACCTTGAAAGAGCTGGAGGTATTTCTTTTTTGTTTAGTGTTTTCTTCTTTTTTGTTTTTCCTAGTTTTTAGAGCCTGTATTTTTAAAAGTACAAAGGGGTATATTAGGTTGGTACAAATAGCAAATATGGAGGCATGATAGACTCCACAAAATAGATATATATTCTTGATCGGGCAGCAAACAGATCAATACCTTTTATGCTTTGAATTACATTACGATCGATTAAGAAACATTCGAGATATGCAACAGACAATTATTATTATTGAACTACAAAATACAGGGTCTCCCACTTGTCGGTTACATACGACTATAGCCTTCCGTTCGACTGATCTGCTTACAGCTTTTCTTTTATTGTTGTCTCTTTTAGTTTATTTTTTGTGGGCTTTATTGTTTGGCACCCACGCCACAAAGGCCGCGTCTTTTTTGTGATTTTAAAGTTTATAATTGAGTAAATCGGTTTATGTGCAGCATTAGCGCATTGTTGTTGGCCATTCTAGTTGGCCAACAGTCGGCAAAGAAAGTAAGCGCAACTAAGCACATTACGAGTACGGGCAAGAGCAAGAGCAACTCGCTAAGCGACACTTGCCGCGCATTACGCCCAAGTGGCAAGAGGCAGACGCCAGCAAATAGCCAAGGTTAAAGCGTGGCATAGAACCAAGCAGAGCCATAGCCATATATATAATTGTATTTGTATTTGTATTGGTATCTTTGCCTGCCACAAGAACTTGACTGCGGCAGCTAAGTGTGTCGCGGGGCGCAAATTTCTCTAACCCAAATTGTTGGCAGTGCCGCCTCGTTGTTTGTTTCGGGGCGGCGATCTGGTTTGTTGTTGCCACTGCAGATGCTTTTAAGTTCAATAGCCAAAGAAAGTGTCTGGCCAATAGAAAGAAAAAGTGCGCAACTTGCTGCGGCTCTAACTGCGACACAGTTTTAACTGCAGTTGCATTTATTCTGCAGCGTTGCAGCGTGGGCCCACCTGTCGTATACGTAATGCCAGTTATCAGCAGCTGCCGCAAACGCTGCAATTTGCATTAGGCTTAAACGGTTTTATGAGCCGCAAGGATCACAATGCTTGCCACAACAGAAAACCCTTTAAAAGTCAGAAAATATAATTGGCTTTGTAGTAGCTGGCATTAAGGCCAATAAGGCCAGACGCAGACAGCTTGTGGAATTCAATAAGCCAATGCGGTCAAGGTGTCAAGACAGCTACTATATACCTATTTATACCTATATAGATAACTGCCTGCATTCGTTTGTTTGTTCGCTGTAATTTGGATTTTTCTCTTGCGTTTTTTTGGCCAATTATTTGCTGCTTATTAGCTGTCAAGCTAATAATGCCTTTGCTCGAATCGGGCCAAAAAAAAGAAGTAGAAAAAAGCGTAAACAGTTATGTTGGCCATAATTAAGCCAACGGCGCTGTGACTTTAAAAAATCACCAATAGAAATGGCATAGCTGCAAAATGCCAGCCGAAAGCCCATAAATTAATTCAATCTGCAATTGACCCTCCAGCTAAATCTCAGGCGATCGCAGATCGTAACTCAATATAAAATCGAGAAATTCTTTTATGTGAAAAATGCGCATGGCCTCCCTCTTCCTCTCTCTCTCTTTCTCTACACTCTCTATGTTGCTTGCTAGGTTTCTCTGTTGCCCAAAATATTTATCAAACTAAACAAGTTGTGAACGGAGTTCGATTTCAGTCTCGAGCATCTGCTGCTGGAGCTGCTGTTGTTTTGTTTCTTGAATGAAATTAATTTCCATTGTATAAAAAAAGTAAATAAAGCCAAAGTTGTGTTAAAGCACAGTTACTTTTGGATGGCCGGGCTTAGAGACTTCTTGAGGCTAAACATGAATCCTAGCTGCAGCTGATAAATACTTTCTCTTTTCATAGAGAGAAGCTATTTTACAAATTTATAAAAGTCAATAGAAGATGTGCATAAATACCACAAATATTTTACATTGTAAACCGTCTTTATTTTAATTATAACGCATTTGAATAGAAGAGGAAACAAATATTCTGAGCTGTAAAAAATTCCCCCTGCTCATTGGCTTACTCAGCAGCTGAAGTGACAAATAAATAAATAAATACATAAATAAATAAATATTTGTTTGCTGCTTAAATCAGTTCAATTAAACAATGTGCATAGCCTGCATGACGTGTTCTGACACACGTTTAACTCGAATTCTTGTAGTTGTTGTGGTTGTTGTGGCTGTTGTTAGCTTGTTTCGGTTGCTGACCCAAATTCGTGGACTTGACTCTTGTTTTCTACTCTGTGTGGTGTCGTTGTTTGTTGTTTGTTGTCATTTCTGTTGCTGTCGGCATGATTTACATTTCAGTTTTGTCAAGTTGATATTTCATACGCCCTCTCGAGTGCCGGCTTAGTGTCGGCTAATGACTCGCCATAAACAATAAACAAACGCTAAATCAACATTAAACAATGCACACTAGCCAGCGTTAATGCCATCTCTAAGTGCTCTCCCTTCCCTCCCCCCTGCAGTTATGTAAATCAACTGGCAAATTGGCAACAAGCAAATTGCAGACGCGACAATTGAGCCATCAGAACTTTGGCGCTGCCCATAAAAGTATGCAATGATAAATTGCTGCAATCTACAGGGGAAGGATGATGAGAGGGGGTGAAGAGGGGGAAGTGGCTTGTGACAGTGGCAAACTGCACTTTTTGTGCCCGGACTGCGACTGCTTTGATTTAACTGCTTCAATTTGCATAAATAAATAATTTAACAGCGCAAAACAATAAAGCCAGCAAATTGAGTCGCAAAAGAAATGCAGCTTGCAAATGCAGCGGTAGCAAGAGGCGTGGCAGCAGCAGCAGCCATGGCATCTAATTTATGCAACATGGGGCAAAACAAGAGCACAGCGTAGGGCCAAGTCGAGCAGGGGTAAGAGCCAGCGACGTGCTGCAAGGTGCGTGCCTCAGCCAGCGCCTCGAGTGGCCAACGACAGCAGATTCACACAGACAGCGCAGAGCTTCAGAGCATTTTTATGTGGCAACAAAGAGTGGCAACGTTGTCGTTGGCTTTCATGCACAGACGCCCCCAAATGACAACGGCAACAACAACAGCAATTGCAACAACAATATGTCTCTCATTATTGAAGTCCGTGTCATCAGCCACGTTCCAGGTTCAGTTTGCCGCTGCACAGTGGTCGCTTCCAAAAAAAAAAAAACGAAAAAGAATCAAAGAACCTAAATTTTTAACCTGTCTAAAAATCTAAAATAAAAAAGTCTTCTTGGCTAATTATTTTTAATTTTCTTTAAGCTTTTAGTTGTGCTTTCCACCGATTTTAAGAATAATAATTTTTTCGATAATAAATTTATATCTTCAGATTATGTAGGAATTATTTGCTTGAAATTATTTTTATCGGAACGCCGATTTTGGTGTTTTTGAGACCCTGTACTTTGAAATAGTGTAGCAGCTACAGTTTCAAAGCTATAGACTTGAGATTTGGCGTGTACGTAGCCTGTAGCATTCTCTATCGATCAGATAAGAAACTGCGCAGATATGCAACAGACAATTTAGACGACAGGGCCGTCACATGCAAACACCAGACTACAGCATTTTCTACTGTCCAACTATTGTTTATATTTATTATTTCTGTAATATAATTTTATTTCAAGACCACTGTGCGCTGCCCAGGTTATCCTGCTGGCGTCTGCTTTCTTTGTTATCATATATCCTGCTAACCAGCTTGTGGAAATTCCGTAGCTTGTGCCGCTGCATTGTTTGCATACTTGACTCCATTGCCCTCAAGTGCCTCTCCTGTGGCATTTCCTCCCTCCGCTTGGCCAGAGCTGGCACAGCTTTAAGCATTATGAACATTCAATTAAACATTCATTCATAGAGCTATAGACAGAGCATAGACAATGCATTCGAAATAAATGTGCTGCCATTTGCCGTTGGACAGTTTTAGCCGTTTTTCTCTTACCAATTTTGTTGTTTTATTGAATTTGCATTCAAAAGTCAGGCAAACAAAACTAAACTGAATTGAATGCCATGTGCAAAATGTCACAGTTCGAACGCAACTTCACTTTTTGGCATGTCAGCAGTAAATCCATTTATGCAATTAATTATGGCAAAAAAAAAAAAAATCAATTTAAAGCCAATTTGCCTGGCGCTAATAAATTAAAAATGCCAAAATAAACTCCCTTTTAATATGCCAAATTGCCAACCCTCAACCCTCAGAACCCTCCACTTGACTCGACTCGCCTTGACACCGCCTCAATCCAGGCAGTTCATCAATCACTCCAGCTCATAAATTGTGGCAGGGGCAGTGTGGCACGAATATTAGATTGTTGTATATTAGATTGCTTTACGATGTGCAGCAAAATTTAAAACGATTCAGCCTTTGGCCTCACCATACACCATCTATTTAGAACCAGAAAAATTCCCAATTTTATGGCAAATACGAAAAAAGTTTACGACAAACCATATAAAATCTACTGGGACAGCATAGTTCAAACTAAGTCATACTGTGGGCGCATACCGGACATGCTCTTTAATTAGGCACGCCTCCCCCCCACTCCACGACTTCCACATCAGGCCCATAACAATGCGGAAAACCTGCTCATCTATGTGTGTGTGTGTGTGTGTGTGTGTGTGAAAGAGTTCTAAGAACCCGCCACATTTTAATAGGCCCGAACGAAAACTTGTTGACTCGTTTTAATGGCCACTTGCTGCTCGTCTCGTAATAAGCGAACCCGAAATCTAGGGAACAAAAAATGACAGCCATGAAATTCAATTTGATTTCATTTAATTTTCATTTTTTTGTTTTGTTTAAAAACGTAATGAGCATGCTGTGGTAGAGTGTGCTCGTTTAGCATTTGATGTGTACTTAATTTCGGGAATGTATTAACACCTAGAGACACGCACAGCCAGACATCAAATTACACAGAGAGAAAATATAGGGAGTTTTGTTCTTGCATTTCGAACATAACTTAAATCAATGCAACAAAAATTCAAAATTCAAATCTTAAAATAATAAAATCAACAATATAATTATCTTCAGCTATTTAATTTTCATTATTTTATTATTCTAGCTTCAAGTCTGGATCAACTATAAAAGAAAACTTATAAAATTAACAGCAAATTATTTTCAAAGATTTAATTTGTATTCTTATTTTTCTCTCTGTATAAAATTAAGCAGAGGCACGGTTGGGAACTGGGATCTAAGATCACACCATTGAGAGGAAGTAGAGGCAGCTAAAAAACGAGAGACGGAACAACAACAGAAAGAAGATACTAAAAAGTAATGCTAGTAGAGCAGAGTGTTTTATTGAAACTAAAATTGTAGAGAATTTTCCAGAGGCTGTTCCTCTTTGCAGTAAAGATACATTCTTGGAAGCTGTTTTTAATGCCAAACCCTAGTGTAATCGTAATTAAACCAAGCAAACAAAAACAAAAACTCTGGCCCATAGAACCCTTTGGAGCAGCCGAGCTTTGGTTGAAATGTTCCATAGTACCGTCCGGCTGTAGCACTTTCCTTTTTACAGTTGTGCCCAGGCACGGAGGGCTTTTAACTAATTTTAATAGCATTTAGCCGCGAGAACACTTTCATTTGCATTACATGAACAAATAAACGAAACTTGTTTCAAACACACATTTCGGCCAAAATAAAAGTGAAACTGGCCCACGACTTGAGATACTTGTGTACACAGTGCGTACTTTCTTGTGTGGCCAAATCTCACGTTCATCTCTTAATGATGGCGCATGATTTTTAATTATGCCGTTGAACGTGCAACAATTTTCACGAAATGAAAATACATCTATGCATGTCTATACATTTCATACGGGTCTCTCTGTCTCTCTATGCCAGCAGAATTTTAATCGGTTCTGTAGCAGAGTGTAAAAGATTTGTGCCTTTTTGCTGCTGGCTGATTAATATTTTCATATTTCGCTTGGGGCAAACACCTGCGATATTTGCAATTTGTTGCAAGCAGCTTGAGTGGAAAAGACTGGCAAGAGACCAGATGAAAAGATGAAAAGATGCATCTGATGAATCTGACCGCAGGCGCCGTTTAGTCCGTCGATCTTTGAATTATTATTTTTCAAGTGGAGGAGGCTTCGGTTTTTATTTTGGCTGGCTTTTCCTTTTCGGCATTTACGAGTATGAACTCGTACCCACACTCATACCCACACTCACACTCATACTCATACTCATACTCATACGCGCACTCGCACTTGTATTTGTATTTGTATTTGTGTGGAAATGAGCAGCTAACGGTATATGAATCATGACTTTGGCAGGCAGCATGATTTAAAACACTCACTCATATGAGGCAGCGGCGAGACGAAGAAGTCCCAATCTCAGTCAGAGTCTACAGTTCACAGTACCCAGTTCCAATCCCAGTCCACAGTCCAAGTTCCAGTCAGAGTCCCAGTACCAGTCCCAGTCTGAGTCCCAGTCCCGGTCCTGAGTGCCCAAGCTTGGGTTAGTTGGCTCTCTTCGCTTCGCATCGGTTCCTTAGCTGTTTATGCATATTTTAGCACATTTTGTGCTGTCCGTCCAGCCAAAGGCAGTCGACAGATGGGAGGGAGAAGGTAGGGAGGGAGGGACAGTAGGGACAGCCGGACGCTGGACGCTGGCTGGGCCCGATCGGCGAGGCGACTTTGTAGCGCGTAGAAAAACGTGCGATTTCAAGTTGACAGAGACAGCTTTAGAACCCTGCCCAAGCTCCGCTATAGCAGACCCTCTCCCACTCTACAATGCAAGCTCTCTTTCTCTCTCTCTTTCCTCACTGCTGCCACATCAGCTTTTTTCACGCCAGATCTGGCTGTTTTTGAAAAACTATTGAACTGCCAGAGGCGGAAACTTTGACTTATTTTTAATAATTTAGTACTCAAAATAGATATACAGAGATCTCCATAACCCCACAAAAAGATCAAAACTCTGGTCGAAATGTACAAATAGACCTTAAAAAAAAATAATAATAATAATACTAATTTAGTATTCTTAAATTTTATAATATTAAAACTAGAATGATTGTCATTATTTTGATAGAAATTTGATCTCCTATTTAAAGCACATAATCAATAATAATTAATCTAAGTAATTTTTGTGCTATTTCCGCTAAAAAAAAGCTTTAATTTCTCGACAAAAATTGGCAACACTGTCTCTTTCCATCTCTCTTTTGCCCTCCCTCTCTCACTCTCTCTTCTCTCGTCTCTGGTATCAGCTGAAAAAGGCAACGTTTTACATTTTCTACATTTTAATGCAATATTTAATTTATTTGTTTTGGCCGAGGCAGAGGCCGGGGCCGCTGTCGCCGCGTCTGTTGCAACTTACAGCTTGCAACTTGCAACTTGCCAGTTGCAACTTGTGGCTGGCAAGTCGTAACTCGTCTAGTGCTCTGAGGCTTCTCCGTATCAAAGACTGAAGCAGGCAGCAGGCAGAACGCATATTCGCCATTGATTGGCATTTCCTGGTTACAGCATTAGACTGGCCAAGTCAAGTGAATTCCTCGAAGCGAGTGGAGTAGCATGTGGAGCTAGGGACTAGGGACTAGGGACAGCTCCGACTGTCTAAAGACAGTTTCTGCTGCTTCTTCTTCTACTGCTGCTTGTTTGCTCAATTGTCGATTTGAGCAGTTTAACATCTTCATATTAAAGATATTAGAGCACTGGCCTAACTGGCCAATCAATGACTCAGTTTAGTTCTCATGATCTGCAGCGATCGGATGAGTATTTAGTGTTGAGTATTGAGTGTTGAGTATTGGGTACTGAGTGCTGGCTGACTTGCAGATTAAAGTATCTAGAGTCCATGACATCACAGCGCTTGAAATAAAGCATCAACGTATCCGGGCATTTCCCCATTTGTCCGCCTGTCTGGCAACCCCATCAGCAGTTTAGTTTTTTGGCATACACTTCAGTTACTTTGTGTTTATGAGTGTATTCATTTGCGAATTACATAGTCATGAGTAATCATATTAATGAAGCCCCGAAGTGCGCGCTTTATGTTCCACATTTGGCTCAAATTGAGCTGGCAAATCACGTAGCTCGATTTGACTAACTGTTTCAAATTTCCAAACGCTTCTCTGTCTCCGGGCAACTATTTTGCTCCTATTGTAATTGGGCATTGCGGTTCGGCAAGGGGAACTGGCATAATTAGAACCAGTTTGCTCATCGCGGCCAAAACCAAATCAAGTCCATTTATTGTTTTTCGTTTGCAATTCGCCAATGGAATTGTTTATTGTATAACATTG
The DNA here is from genome assembly GCA_035045125.1 of Hypselothyrea guttata. Classification (NCBI taxonomy): domain Eukaryota; kingdom Metazoa; phylum Arthropoda; class Insecta; order Diptera; family Drosophilidae; genus Hypselothyrea; species Hypselothyrea guttata. The sequence continues at coordinate 81,681 of JAWNNJ010000778.1, read as the reverse complement.
ACAACTGATACGTGTGGGCGTCAGCAGCTGAACAAAAACCTTTTGTATTTATTTTGGGGTTCCAATTGAGCTTAAAGCGAGGTTTCAGCTTCGCCAACACGTAGGCCATGCCACATGCCCCATGCCACAACTGCAGCTGGCTGCTTAATCTTGTTTTATGGCATTTAATTAAAAGAAAAAGCATTGCCCATTAGTCACAGCCAGCGACAAATACAAAAAGCGTCAACTAAAATGCAGCTGCAGCAGTGAAATTAGAACGCTTCTGCTTCTGCTGCTGCCTGCCAACAAACTTGACCCCAAGAAAAAGAGAAACTTTGTGGCAAAAGCTGCACACAAAAACGACAAAAAAAGCGACAAAAAACAAAAGCGAAACAAAAAAATGATGCTGACATAAAATCAGCACACGATCTGCTAACTGACCCAACACTAAGCCGCAGCCACAGCCACAGCCTCTAGACTCTAGTCTATGCCACGCCATATGTGGCAGTTGCATGCTGCAGGCAACAATACAAACACACACACACACACACAGATGCACTCTCATGGCGCAGCTTCTTGCATCAAGATTTGTCACAAATCAAAGCAGGCAGCCAACTAATCCAGTTCAAGTGTTGGCCAACCAGGCACCAGAATCAAAGCCAAAAGACCAAGCAGGCCAAAATGGCAAATTGCCTGCAAGTTGCAAGTTGCTGCTGCTGTTGTTGCTGCTGCTGTTGCTGTTGTTGATGATGTTGGTCTTTGGCGTTGGCGGCACTGGGCATGTTGCCGTCGTGCCAAGCAGCTTGAGCAGCAGCAACAGCTTCCGCATTGTCGCCACGGAGCTGACAAGTGACTCAGACACAGAGGCAGAGACGCAGATGGTGGCAGAGACGCAGACTGCGACTGAGGCATAGTTTACATTTGGCGCGATTGTTTGTTTGGCCTGGCTTTGCCACTGCAAACCGTTATGTTTGTGGATCGTGCACAGCGTTTTATTAATTTTCTGCACAAACCCAAAAAAACAAAAGCAAAAAAGCAACGCGACTCAACTCAATTGGCTAATGCCGTTGCTGTGCGGCTGTTGCAAGGTCGCTTAGCGACCGAATCTCATATGAAGTTCAAGCCAGTTCAATGTCTTGAGTTCAATTTTCTCTATTTAGTTTTTATGCTTCCAATCTGTTTTCCCTTACACTTAAAAGAAATACATTAGGGTCTAAATTAAACTACAAATTTAAGATATTATTGCTTTTTTAATTCGTTTGCAATTTAAATAAGTTTTTAACTTTATATTATATTTATATTTATATATGAAAAAAAACAAATAATTCTAAATAATTTTTTTAAAATTTTCTTTATAAAAATTATTTATTTTAAATTTAAATTCTATAAATCTTTGCTTTGTTTTATTGGCTACCTATAATCAATAATTTTTTTAGTCACGTTCACATCAGCTTAAAGCGAACAACTAAAAATTGAGCACAATCTTTTTGATGAAGGTTTGATTTCGGGTCATTCTAGCTAGAAAGGTTTTTAGCGTGTACTTTTCAAAAAGAAATTGGTGCCGACAATTGGCCAGAATTAGTACAAATTGTGTGAAATTCTTGTAGACAAAGTTCTGCAGGTTCAAGCCACAACAATTTGCAGTACAATTGGCCAAAACTATGCGTTAGTTCGTGCTGTGTTAGGTGTGAGGGCAACGTGGCAACGTGGCAACGTGGCAATTGTGGATTTATGACGATGTCTTTGACGTGGCCAATTGGCTAAAGAAAAATTGCAATTTGCAATTGCTGCCGCACCGTTAAATGGCTGTCCAAGAACACAAAACCAAATTAACGCCAAAGCCAAAGCCAACAACAGCAACAGCATCAACAACAGCAACAGCAGCAGCAATCAAAGCGTAATGCGATAAGCTGGCAATTGCAATTGGCAACTGGGATGCGAATTCCAAACTCTGATTGGCCCCCCTCCTCTTGGCCATGAAGCCTGCCCGTCTTGGCCAAGGCTGATCGAACGCATGAGGTTAGGTCAGGCAGCTGCCAGTGTTGCTGTTGCTGTTGCTGTTGCTGTTGATGGGGATCGGGATCGCTATTGGTATCGGGCATCGGGTTCTTCGTACTCGCATTGTGTGCTAAATGTCAATTTGATAGCGCAGCAGTAGAATCCAATTAAAGCTGCAACCGTGAGGCAGTTGCAGTTGCAAATTGCCATGCAGCAGAAGCGCGCTCTGCCATCGATGCATCTGCTGGGTCGTCGTTAGATGCGTGCGCCTAAGTATATTTGTGGGTCATGGTACAAATCTCAAGTTGCAACTGTCGACAGTCGGCAACAGACAACAGACAACAGACAAGACAGCGCACAGGCAGACAACACACAGCATTCAACAGACACAAGACACAAGACAACAGACAACAGACAGCTCTCAGTTCGCAGTTCTCAGTTCGCAGTGCGCTCTAACAAGAGACACCTTTTGATACATATGCTAACGAAGTTTTTACCAAGATTTTCCCCCCCTTCCGTCCCTCTCGTCCCTCTCGTCTTGCCGCCTGTCAAAATGTTGCGCATGTGAAATTTTCCCACCCTCCATTGAGCCGAGCTCGCCTTTTGCAGAATGCAAATTTCTGCACACCGTCTGCTGCTATACATTTATATTAGTGTCGAGCTGCTGCTGTGCTTCACCTGCTCCCTCTGCTCCCCCTGCTCCCCCTGCTCCTGCTGCTCCCTCCAGCTCCTCCTCCTGCTGATGGACTGACAGACTGCCTAAGCTGGCCACGCATGCGCCCCAGCCGACAATCAGCACAATCACAATGCGGCCCCGCACAGACAACGCTCTGTAATTTTTCAAAACCTTAAACAGTTGCCTGTCCAGTGCTTACCCTTTTGTGCGCATCCAGCAGGAGTTGCACTCCCATTTCCCATTCCCATTCCCGTTCCCATTCCCACTGCACAGTGGGCTGCATCGCATACTTAAGTTGAAAAGTTGAAATTGTATACAATTGATTGGGAAAATATTATTAAATACTAGCAGAAATAAGTTGCAAGACGATCACATCAAATCTTTAAAAAGTAAAGGGCAATAAAAGTGATGCCCCTTGCGGTATGCAACAAAAATATGCATTCAGTGAATTATTGCTATAACTTCTAAAGTATTTGTTTAAATTAAAATCGAATTGATTTTTTGTACAGACAACAACTATATCTAAAGTTGATTCCAACAAAGTTTTTCACAACCAACAATATTTAAAAAGGTATAATACCGTTTTTGTAGTAATTGCTTGGAAATTGTCTCAAATTTAGTTATGAATTCTCTCACAAAAATCGACTGTTTGATCGCTAAATATTTCTGTTGAATTTATTTACATAAAATGTATAAATTTATGCCACTTTTCTGGCGTTCTAGCCCATGGTGCACTGGCATTCCCATTGCCAGTTCCACTGCCTTTGGCGTGTTCCCATTCCAATTCCTGGGCCCATTGGCCAGGCCCACCGTGCCGGCCGCTGCCTAGGCAAACATTTGCATTCGCTCTGCCTGCGATCGTCGCGACGCGTCGCTTCACGCATCAGCCGCAGCTGTCGACGCCTGCGTCGGCGTCTGCGTCAGCTGCGCAGCTGGCTGCGTTGCCTGCATGCATTTCTCATAACGCATATCAACGTTGTGCCATTGTTGGTCAAGAGGCTGCGCCTGACGATGATACATTGCCATTGGCCCTAAGCTGGCGGCATTTGCAAATTTCCCATGACCGATATTCTGCTCTATTCCCTGCATCTCTCTCGCTCTCTCTATCTGCCTCTCTTTCTCAGTGCGCTTCTCATGCTTATTCTCTAGTTTTGGCTGCTTCATTCACAAATTGTATGTGTGTCACACACTTGGCTGCTGCAGCTGGCTGACCACCCCTTTATTTGGTCTTAACCCAAATACTGAAAAAATTGTTTACTATTTAGCCATGCACAGCAGCAACATCCACAACATTCGCAACAACATCCACAACAGCGGCAGCAACAGCAACTTGCAGCATAATTACTTTGCAACAAGTTGCCAGCAGACAGAGGCACATGTTGCTGGCTGGATGCTGCGTGTGTTGCTAATAGCTTTAGAACAAGTGCCATTTTGGCCAACAACTAATAGCCAGTTTGTGTCGCTTCCGTTGTCAGTGTCAGCGGCAACAGCCGCAGCAACAGCACACTCAGAGAAATAACATAGTAACTTTGATTATTTTGTAGTTGAATTGACAATTTATGGGATTTATTTGGAATTTAAAATAATATGATTTAAAGAAGTTTATAGAAACATTTTTTCTGTTCAACATGAGTTCATCAACGAACAGCTGCACAATTTTTATGAATCCTGTTTGTTTGTAAAAAGATAGATTCTAGAAGAAACCCAACATTATGCGGCACATCTTCCGCTTCATTAATTTAAATATTTTTTATTTTTTCCAATAACAATTTTATTATTTTATTTATCTTCTCTGGCTGCTGTTTCAAAACCAATTTAAAGATGTTTTCTTAACTGCCCGCATAGTTACTGTAACTTTTACGACGTCTTTTTTCTGAGTGCAGCAACATCGGTTTTAACTCCATCATCATCAGCAGCAACAGCATCATTATTAACTGCAATGGACGGCCCGTGTGAGATTATCATTATTGTTATTGTCGCTCGTCATGTCAACTCGTCATCAAAATGCCGCAACTAAAGCCGTGGCAGCCGCATCTCAGCGGAGCAATCTTTCAGCCAGGTTTCAACTGTTGCCCATGTTGCTGTAAGTAGTTGGAGTTGATGTTGCTGCTGTTGCTGCTGCTGCTGTTGCTGCTGCTGCTGCTGACATTGTTGTCTTGCAAGGCAATTTGTGGCTCCAGGGGGCTGCAACTTCAGCTTCAACTTCAACTTCACTCGGGGATTCGAGCTGTGCCGTTTCCCTGCATTTTAATGAGCACATTTCGCGCATTTATGATGAGCCCCAGCTTGGCATTAGCTCATTTTATTTGCTTGTTTCGTTAGCGAGCAAACGATACTGCATGCAGTCAGGCAAAAGCAAAAGCTGAAGCAAAAGCACTCAGATTTCAGCAGCGATCGGTGTTAGGGATCATGTTGACCCCCCACAATGAGCTAGAAACATGAACAGAACTTAAACTCAGCCAATAAATCAACCAGAATACACACTCCTATTTCTAGTACACTACTAAAAAACAAGCCATCAAAGCAGTTTTTATTCGAATTTATTAAAGCTCCAGTTTTAATGATAAATAAAATAAGACTTTTAAAACTTAAATGCATCATTATAGTTTTTAGATCTTGATTGCAGATTTTTAGTTTGCTAGCAGCTCTTTTTTTTGCAGCGTAAATCGCACTGTTGTTCCATAGTGCGTTTCGATTACACATTTTTTTATTGCCTTTTTGAAATTGTATAACTTACGCCTCCAACTCTCACTCCAACTCCAACTCCAACTCTAGCTCCATCTCCGATTGCTACACCCTCGATAGACACGTCTTGAGGCAGCAACCCTCCGAATGTAAAAATATGTTGGGCACTCACGTGTTGCATCTCCTGGGACTTGATTAAAGGCGCATAAAAGCAAATAAAAAACTTGGCTAATAAATGAAAATATGTAAGGTATAGCATGACTCGGCTAATAGTATATACAGGCTCATAAATAAGTCGGGCTTTTATGGCATTATGTGCTTATAGAGTGGATACAGTTGTCAACTGATATAGGCTCTGATATTTGCCACAGCTAATTACAACTGAAGGGGCAGCAGGGAAGGGAAGGAAGTGACTGGCAGCCTTCGTATAGTAAAGTTTTTTTTTTCCTGGCGTGTGCCTGACATTTTCAATCAAAAACATGGAGGGGGCCCCGAAAGTTGATAGAACTATATATAGTATACATGGCCACAAAACATGAGCAAAACTTTTAACATTTGCTGACCTTTTGGGTGTATGTGCGGATGATGGAGAGGGGGAGAGGGGGATGGGGGATGGGGATGGGAGCTGGGAGCCGCTGTCAGCCAACAATTGAGCCTGCGAGCCATGTCAGGGAAAATTGCACATCTGTCAAATCAGCAAACAAGTGATTTCCGCAAACAATTCAAGAAAAACAGCCAGTCAGGAGGGCTGCTCTGACCACCACCATGCCATGCTGTATGCCTGAGGTGTGGGTGAGGTTGAGGATGAAGATGAGGAAGGGGATGGGGGTGCTGCCTCGACTGGTGGTGGTGGTGGTGGCAGCTCTTGCTGTCAACAGTCAACCCAAACCACCCGAAATTTGTAGCCCGTCGCTGCTGTTTGTGCACGTAAATTGCTTTTGTCGAGGCTATTGAAATATATTTTTTAACAGACTGCCAAGGAAAGCACAACAAAAAGAACCAAATTACGAGTACGTGAAGCAGGACAGGACAGGACAGGACATGTGCCTTGTCATGCTTTTTTAATGAAGTGCCGTCGTTTAAGAAACATATTGTGGCTCGATTTGATTGTTGTTTTCGCTTCTCCCAAAAAAAGGGGTTAAGCGAGCGAGTGTCAAACGTCTAATGGATCAATCGAGCGTACACCCAAAACAATACCAGGGCAAACAGCATACTAAAGATATCCCCTTTTCCCTTCTCTCTCTTGCAGTTACACACACAAGCGAAGCCATGACAAGAAAACGTTCGAGTCCGCTGGGACTCGAGGAGCTGGCCTGGTCTGTTTTGGCCGTGGTGCTGATGATGCTGCCAGCGTTAACGCAAGCCGGTAAGTGGTTTATTATGTCAACATAAATTACAGTTAGGCTGCTAAGTACCGCAGTGCTTAAAGCTAGACCACAATCCTCCTTCGCAACGAGATGCTCACATATGCGCTTATTATCCACACTGTCTATTATGATTCTATGCCCATAAATTCTACGCACTTGTCGATATTTTATTATTTTTGTATACGAGTCGAGCTAATTAAAGCCGACTGCAATGCTCCTGTGACAAATTACCATCAGCTGGTCATTGCCTTTGCCAGTTTGTCCGGGGTCAGGGGTGGTCATCGTCATCGTCAGCGTCATGGCACACCATCCGAGTTTCAGGGAAAAATTCAATTACGCGAAATGTGCGAAATGTGCGAAATGCATGGGGGTGTACGAAATTCAATTGAGTCATGCGTTGCCATTTAAATTGAAATTGAAATAAAGGCGGCAAATGACACTGGCCGGACAGTGAGGGGTGCCAGAGGTACAGAGATACAGATCTGAAATGCATCAAGAAATGCACGCAGTTGCAGAATGAGATACACATCTGGATATGGTCAAGGTACAGATATGAATGAAGTTCTTTAAGGCAAAGAATACAGAAAAGAATGCAGCTAAAGTTTATTAAATGTATCTATTTGTAGTTGCTATTAATAGAGGTGGGTGTTAATAGACCCACTGAGGATACCCTAATGGGTGGGCCAAGAATTTGAGCTGCATCAGCTGAAATGAGGTGTTAACTTTCACATTCTCCACGCTGCGGCAGTTGGAGTTGCAGTTGGAGCTGGAGTTGGGGAGCTGGAGTCGAAGGTGCAGCAATAAAAGTCGCATGTCTAACGGCTTCGTCTTCGCAGCGAGTGCATATAACAATTTAACGACTAAGTTAAACAAAAGTTTATGGCAAATAAACCAAAAGAAACACAGAAATATAGGCGGGCAGCTGCTAGAACCGAGTACCATTTCTCATGGCTAGGGAATATCGGTCAGAGATAGAGAGAGAGAGGGAGAGACAGAGATACTTCTGGTGGCACTTCCACTTCTGTAGGCACTGGCCTCTGGTAATCACATGCATAGACATAACGAAAGCCTAAAACCAAAACCAAAACCAAAACCGAAACCCAAAGTCAAACCTTAAAAGTGGGATGGATGTGGCATTGTAGCATTCTTTAATGGGCATTCAATAAACAAACTGCGACTGCGGCTCTCTCGCTGACTGACTTGGCCGGCTGACTGATTTGGCCTAGTCAAAACGATAGCCAAACGATAGACGACAATAGTCAGAGTTGGGAGTCGAGTCTGGAGTCTGGAGTCTGGAGTCAGAGTTGGAGTCGGAGTTGGAGTCAGTCAGAGCTTGTTGACCCACATTTAGCACCGTTCAATGCAGCATTGAGTTCTTGGAATTTTCATTAACACCATGCCACAGTCTGAGACGCTGCATATGGAAATCGTTTGAAAATAGATGAAAAATGAAGTGAAAAATGAAAAAAAAAAAAAAGAAAAAAACTATGCTGTGATGATGATATTTTGTGAATGGCAGAAACAGAGCGTGGAGCGAAGCGTAGAACTTTTTCGAGAGCTGGGAACTGTTTATAGCCATAGCCCTGGGGGCTTTTCTGGCACTTTTCTCGCCTACTTTGGAACATTGTATATAGTATATAGTATATTGTATCTGCACGCACACTGGCGCAAACAAATCTGTTACACTAACAAGCAAACAAAACGGCCCAATGGATGTCGAGAGTTCAGCACTCGAGTTTGATGAACTTACAGAGTTATAATATGTGAGCTGGGGCAGGGGAAGGGGAAGAGGAAGGTGCAGGGACAGGGCAGCTCAGGTTACTCAAGCAGCATGTTAACAAGAATTTCAGTTAGTGCTGGACTGAGGGATGCTGGTGGTAATTGAATTGTTCCATTATTATAATACATACTCATATACGCTGCCAATGACTCAACATATGTGGCCAAGTATCTGTGCGATACATTTGTATCTCATTTTGCTTTCGACAGCTGACCGCGGCTTCTACGGACAGCAGGACAGACTGACGGACGGATGGACGGACAGTTGTGAACACATGTACATCTAATAAATCAATAAAGCTAGTGTCGAGTGCCTGTATATAGCCATGATTAATACGCGCCGATCGCCGCCAAGTCGAAACATGTACAAATACTTCATAACAAGTGGCATTTTGCGTCATAACAATGGCCCATTCGCAAATGCCAACTGCCAACTTCCAATCGCCAATTGCCAGTCAAATAATTGTAGTTTGTTTTAAGCTCGGCTATAATTTTGGCAACTTATCTTGGCCATGTCTGGCTGCAGCCGCGAGCCTCTTATGCAATTTTCAAGCGCTGCCCAAGTTCAAGATACAATTCAAGCTCAAGGTCGCCACAGGTGAAGAGCAAGCGATTACAGTCGCAGCCAATATTACAGTCACAGTCACTGTCACAGTCACAGCTTCCAGCTACAGTCGCTTCCAGCGTGTCGTGATCGTCATCGTCTGTCAGCAGCCACGGTAGCCGCAACACATTATCATTATTTTATAAGCCACAAAACGAAGACGGCAATTTCAGTGCCCCAACTCTGGCTGCCCCACACTCCGGCAGCTTGCCCCTACCGCTGTTGCCTGGCCGCGTCTGTACGCTGATATTTGTGGGGCGTTTTCATCAATCAATTTTGAACATGAGTTGAGTTGAGTTCCTTTTTTTCTCCCATGCCTGAGCTGTGAGCCACAGGTGTTGGGTTTCTGCTTTACAGCTTTTTTTTGGGTTTTTTGTTTTTTGTATTTTTTTTGGTTGCTTCTCACTTGGTACTTAGCTGTGGCTGTTGCTGTGGGCAGGGCAATTGACACCAATGAAAGTACTTGTATCTAGATTCGCACTCTTTTAAACTGATAAGTCACAGTCAGTGAACTTCCATGTCTAATTGTTTACCCACACTAACTAGCCTGCTCATATTTTTTGGCTATTAATACAACAATATATTCTCAGAGTTTGCTGATGATGACTTACTGATTGCTTAATTTATAACCAATTACAAAGGCATTAGAGTAAGCTTCAGTTTTTTTTTTTTATTGTTTATTGCGCATATAAATCGCTGTTTATGGCTAACTGAAGCTCAAATAAAACTGGCGGAAGTCAAAAGGCATTTGGATTTTTATTGCCACTTGCTGCGCCTAATTAACTTGTACCAACTACACTTGAAAAAATGCATAGTTTTAATAGCGAAAAAAAAAAAAAAAAAATTTGCTTTATTTATGAGAAGTCTCGCTAGTCTCAGTGGGATGCGAACTCGTAAAGCTCAGTTTAAAAGTCGAATGACTTTCGAAGCATCGCGTTAACTAACTGTGAACATTAATAAACCCTTCTGCATAATTCTAAGTCTAGCTTCAAATTTCTTTCCCTTTTAAAAAAGATTAATTCAATTTTAAATTCAATTGAATTTTCCTAAGATTTTTTTTTCTGAGTGTAGCTTTTGTTAGCCCACAACTATTGACCAAAAAGCGACTCTGGAGAGGCTCATCTTAAAAACGGGCACACATCATTATGCTGCGCTATTAATTGCACGATGATATCAGAGCTCTGAGCACGAGCGTTGATCAAGATTGGGCTTTGGGCATATAATTAACATTTTGGCCAGGTTCAATGTCAAGAGGCTTATCAATACTCGTACAATGCCAACGGTATTCGACAAGAGTAGGCGTCTGGGCGTATGGGCGTATAGGTGTAGGGGCGTTGGGGCGTTGGGGCTTCTAGGTGTAGAGGCGGTAGAGGCGTGTCTGCTGGCTGCAATCTTAAATATTTCGTATGCAAACATGCTGACACTGTCGCTACCTGTACACGTACTTATGGCAGCTGCTGTGGCTGCAGCTATTGATGCCGATGCTGCTGTTACCTGTACCACATACCAATGGCCAGACATTGTAGTCGAAGTTGACGTAGTTGTTGGCAGGCTTATTTGCCTGGCAAACAACGGGCCAAAGACGCTGACCATTGACCGATATGGCCAACTCGCATTGGTAGTGAGAGAAGTCAGCGTCTCTTGACTGTCGACTTGGCTGCGTAGCTGTGGAATTTCCTAGCCACTTGAGCAGCCACAGGCAGAGATCACGAACTTGCGGGTTAAGCGGCCCACACGATGCCGTTGGCATCTCTGGAGGCTTCTTTCTGGTCTCTCACAGGATGTGTGATCATGCTGATTTCTAATCGCATGCATGTGTACGTATTTGTTTGGCCAACTTTCGACGTTGACACAATTAGAAACTGTTTTTCGTTTTGGCCATAAATACACGTAAGCATCGAGCATTGAGCATTATGAGTTACGACTTTCATTTCGGTTTCGGGCCACCCAACGTGCTTTCAAACGTACATCTATTTGTCAAAAGCCAAAAAAGAGAACTCTCAACTCAACTCAACTCAACTCAAGTCGAATCAAAAGTGTGTCTCTGCTATTTGTATGATAAATTGACCATGACTTTGAGCCAAGAGAACAACAGCTAGCCATAATGTATAACGAGCAGCATAAAGCAGACACATTTATACTACTTAGAGCAGGCCAAAGAGCCACTTAATTTGTTTTGATTTAACCCACGCGAGCCACATTTTGTTATGACTTATGAGGCCATTGACCAGATTTAGCTGCTGGCCAAAAGGGCCCCCAGCATGAGGCACAGCGCTGACTGCACTTGATTTCAATTAAATGAAGAATCTCTAGATGTATCGCAGATGCTATCGTGTGAACCTGAACTTCAACTTCAACTTCAACTTCAACTGAAGCTAAACCGAGCTTTGCTCTGTGCTCTGTGGTGTTTGGCGGATGCGCAGTTGGCGCGATTCGATTTTTATCAGCTTTAAAATGTTCAACTTCCTGCGACAAGGTCGGGGGCTAATTTCATTTCAAAAGCAAATAATCAGTGAGCGAGTGGCATTCTCTGCGGTTAACTGCTGGCAATTTGAATTTGTAACGGTAACACGGCAAAAAGGCAAATCCACATCAGGCCGAACCACAGAAATTACACAATTTGGCCATTAACGCCTTTGCCTTTTCCTTTGCCTTTACTATTGCCTGTGCCTGGAGGCACTGCCTGCTGGCTCTTTGCCAGGGCCGTTTTCTGATGGGCCCTAGGTACTATTGAACGAGGGGCCCCTTTTAAGGCTAATTTACACATTTTTAGACTCATTACTTTGAAATATGTTTGCAGGAGGCGTGGTAGACCCCAAAACAATTATCCATGTATGCTTAATCAGGACAATGAGCTAAGTACTTTTACCCATGTTCGTCTGTCCTTGAATTGCATTACGATCGCATAAGAAACAGCGAAGATATGCATGAGGCAATTTGCTTAGCTGTAAGTGTATGATTTGGTTAAGTCCAACTGTAACCTTCAATCCAACTGATCTGCTTCGTTCTTACTGATTATTAGTATTTGAAAACTAGTATGCCTAATTTTAGGGCCCTGATCGGTCCTAGCGTACTCAGAGTTAAATCCGGCCCTGCTGCTTGCCTTGACAATGAAAATGGTAGCTGTGATTGCAGTAATTCAGTTTCTGCAGTTGCAGTTGCAGTTGCAGTTGCAGTTGCAGCTGGGCCAGATTGTATGCAAATGCAAATGAAATTCTGTTTAGTAGAGCAAAACGACGTCAGACAAAAGTTAAGTAACAATTCTCAGATTTCCCATTGCGATACCACAGAGACGAGGCACCTACAAAACAGACAGACAGACAGACAAATAGACATTGAGACAGACTCTATGCCATAACCATAGCTCATATTATGTGCGCTGGTTTTGTTTTTGTTTTGTTTTGGTTTTGTTGTTATTGTTTGGTGTCATTGAACTTGAACCTGTTGGCCAGGCCCGCGATACGTCACTTTGTAGCGTTGTCTATTTATATTTATACTATATTTGTGCTGTTATTTCAATTTGAATTTTCTCGCTTTTTTTTGGCATTTTATGCAACCTCTTGGCGTGAATATGCTAATTTTTTTCCGATATGTACAACACGTTATTTGTGCGTCTGTCTGTTGTCAGTTGTCTGTTGCCTGGTTGTTGTTTGTCGTCGGTCGAAAAACGTGTTCAAAATGCTAATTAATAGCGAGCGTTTAGTGTGTTTTGATTCATATTTATGGCAATTAGTCGATATCTGACCCAATTTGCTGCCGCTGTCTGTTTGTTGACATGCCTAATTAGTCTTTGTGTTAGCGGCAATTTGAACACTTAATCGAAGTACGCCTTATATCGAAGGCAAGTCAATGACCAAATTGGCGCCATCGACCAGCCAGATGGGTCGGCTAAACTAACTGACCAAATGCGGTTCGCTTGGCTGCGTGTTAGAATTCATTTTGACACTATTAAGACGAAAGTCTTGCAGCTAAAGAATGGTAATTAGGCATGTCTTGTCTTGTCTTGTCTTCGTACTTTGTTAGTTTCTGGTTTTTCTACTCTCCACGGAGATCGCTATCTTTATCACATGGTGCAATGACTTCCCACAGCTTTTCAATTGTGTAACGTTAGCTCAAACTCTCTACCGTAGGGTCCATTAATGCCTGGCCAAGCAGTGGGTTCAATCAACTCGCAGCCTGGCACCTTTACGCATGGCAAACATACCAGAGTCTCCAACTGTGGGTCATGTTAAGTCACTTAGCAACGGCCACTAACTACGCAGAAAACGAGAGAGAAAGAGGCACAGAGAGAAAGAGAGAGAGAACGAGCTTGAACTAATACTTTGTATAATTATCGCTTTGCTGATCTTTTGTTCTATGCTCTTGTGCGTTTTTCGCCAGCCACATTTTATAGCTGCGGTGGCTTCTGCCAGCAATTCTGCACTTGGCCAACACGCAACTGTTCCTGCTGAGTCTGGCTAATCATTAGCTAAATGCCATGCCTTGTCGTGGGAGTACGACCAGATACAAATCAGTTGGGTATCACTGGAGGCGGGGCAGGCCAAGCAATTAGCGCTCGGATGCCACGTGAATGTTTTACTAAATGAGCCAAGCACACTCGCATCTACACTCAGAAATATCAGAACAAGAAATTTAAACTTAATTCCCAATTGATTTTGAATATATTAAATTTGAGAAACTCAGTAAGGACGGAAGGCTACTAACGAACGTAACTAACGTCAGGAGACCCTGAACTTTGGGTTTCAATAATACACACATATTGGAGAAAATTGTCTGTTGCATATCTTTGTTGTTTCTTATCCAATCGAAATGAAATTCACAGCATCGATGGAGATGGGGTCCAATTAAGCCAAGTTTGATCGTGTTCGTTTTTTTCCGAGTGTAATTGAAACGGCCCGAAACGTGAGAATTGGCTGTGGACATTATCATCAATCTTGCATTGGCTGCCATGTCAACAGAGTCAGCTGTGACCCGCTGGCCAGCTGTTTTCTAAGCCGCTCAAGTTTAAGCTCAAATTAATAAACAGTTACGCATGCGCAGTGGAAAACTTGTTGCACTGATTGTTAGCTGGCAGCAGATGCAACGCTTGTCAGTAGCCAGATCGGGAGGCTATGGCCAAGTCGTTGATTATATGGCTGGTATGTTATTTTGGCAAACTCAAACTCCCCAACTCCTCATCCCAACTCCACTCAACTGCACTCGACTGGACTCGACTTGACTGCAATTGCAGTAATCAATGCGCTGTTATCAATAACAGCTAGCGGTGTAATAATTGAATGCCAGGCAGAGAGATAGAAATAGAGATGAATGCAGTAGGCAGTGCCAGAGACAATTTGTTTGTCTGCATCCGTTAGGAGCCATAAGAATTTGTCTAAAATTGCACAAACAATGTTATGATATATCTCTGGCAGCAGTAAATCTGTGATTAGCTTTTTAGCCGGCAGAAAGAATTTACTTATACAACTGGCAGAAGAACAGACAGACAGACAGACAGACAGACTGGCAGATAGACATTGCCAGATTGATGTTACGATAGGTGCTCATTAAAGCCACGCAGAGAGAGAGAAAGAGCGTTGCTGCAATCAAAACAAATCAAGCCCAGGACCGTACAGGACACATAAAAAACCAAGCAAAGTCTGTCTAGCTGCATGACTAGGATGGCAGAACTGTGGGAAACGCAGCTTCGGCTTTGTCTGTCGCACTCCGCCTTTAACTGCTTAATTACAGCGCCTCAAGGCCAAGCGGCGGAGTCAACTGCCACTGCAACTGCAACATCGATTGCAACTCAGCACGGCCCAAGTTAAGCCTCAGACTCATTATTATCTATTAAGCAGTCAGATTTGCAGTCGATGCAAGCAGAACGAAGCCAACCTGACAAACGGACAACCCGACAAACGAACAAACGGACAACCCGACTCTGACTGACTCTCTAATGACATTGCCTGGATCCCTGCAGATCCATCCCTCCAGATCGCCGGCATAAATATGCATATGAGTTGCCCAGGCTGCCTGCGGTGGAGAGCAATTACAATGCCCATACATATGTATGTGTGCACTGAGAGAAAAAACACTTGTCATACAACCATGACTAGTAGGAAACCAAAGTAGCGAAATCCATTTGAAATACCGAATTTAGATTTCGGATAAGATTAATAATCAATAGCCATAAAAATCTACATTGAAGTCGAATTAAAATATACCAGTTTTTTAGGATTACTTCATGAATGTTTCAATAAAGCAACAAATATGAAATCAAGTTCAAATTCTGATATTTAGATTAAGAAATGAACACTTAGTATATCATGCGATCCATAAGAGCCAGCTCCTTTTTGGTATCCAAAGCTACAGACTTGTGATTCGGCATTAAAGGGGCCTATTGCATTCTTTATCGGTGCTGTAAATTGCATTACTATCCGACAAGAAACAGTGAAGATATTCAACAGGCAATTTTTATTATTAAAACACAAAGTAGAGGGTCTCCCACTGTCAATTACGTCCGGCTGTAGCCTACTGGAGGACTAACCTACTACCTTCTTACGGGTTTCAAAGTAAGATTATTGCTATTATAATGCCTATTTTACAATTTCTTGTTCAAAATCTGGAATTAAAATTTGTATTTATTTTGTTCAGTGTATGCATGCCAAGGATTGCCTAGACCTAGGCCCATGTGCCCCATGTATTGGTAATTGTTTCATATGCATAGCTGCTGCTCCTGCATCAACAACAGCAGCAATTTCACGGCATTCTCGTCATGACCATCGGGCATAATTTACTTAGAACGAATCATGTCTAGCTCTGCCTGGTAATAAAACACAGCGTCACGCCAAACTCTTCCTTGCGCAACTGCGTCCAATTTGGCTGGCAAGGAGCAGAGCAGCTAACAACAACGACGACGACGACGGCGACGACGGCGACGACGACGACGACGACGTCTACATTGCTACCTTGTCCTCGACATAATCATGTTAAATTACTCGCAAATTCATTTGGTGTGCGCGGCTGCTGCTGCTGTTGCTGCCTTCGTTGAGCGCATTGTTAGGGCGCCTTCCGTTCACAGTCTTCCGTCTCCCGTCTCCCGTCTTCAATCTCCCGTCTTCAGTCTTCAGTCTGCGGTCTTCAGTCTGCAGTCTTCAGTCTCCTCCATTTGCCTGGCGGTGGCTCTGACTGTGGCTGCTTTCAACGCTGATGCATAGACATGATACGGCGGCACACACATGATGTAAGACTGTAGAGAGAGAGAGAGAGAAGGAGAGAGTGTGTGAGCGAGAGGCAAGAGGGACTGGGTTTGGGTTTGGTCTGAACATGGGTTTGGCCATGGTTATGGGTTGTTAGCTTGTCGCTCACTCCATATTGATCGGCTCGGCATTATGGAAATTATGTGATCAAGGCCATAGAAAATGGAAATTGTTTTTACAACAACAAAAATTTGCATGCCTCTTTGCTGCTGCTGCTGCTGTTGCTGCTGTTGTTGTTGTTGCTGCAGCATAATTTCTGTTTTCCTGCCATTGCATAATTGAGCTAGGCAGTGCAATTATAGATCGATTTATTGCATGTGCACTCATAAGGCCCCACAGGGTATTGTTCTAGTCGCATTGGGACTTGACTCTGGGCTCTAATTACGCGGCAGCAACTAGCAACAGCAACTGGCAACAGCAACTGGCAACAGCAACTGGCAACAGCAACTGGCAACAACTGTCCATTGTCAGCCAAAGTAAGGAGTTGCCATTGAAACTGCGTATAAGCCTTATCAATTGGCCATATATCTTTGTTTTGGTGGGTGTACGACTGGCCGCAACTGCAGCTGTTGCTGCTGGGTCGCCGAGTAGCGGTAAAGTAGCCAATGTTGCTGTTGCTGCTGCTGCTGTTGCCGCCTCGTTTGGCAACGCACAGCGCATTAGGGGCCATGGCTGCAGCCAAAGCAAGATTTGTGTTTATTTTGTAATCTTTGAAATATTTGTGGCATGGCAAATATTTCACTAGCTGCGTTTCCGCGTACCACAGCAAAACAAAGACAAAGACAAAGAGCTAGGAGAGAGACGGGAGAGTAGTATTGGCAAAAGCAACGATGGCTATCAACAAAATATTTAGCAAAACTTCTACTTTTCACATGCCTGCTGTACGTCTGTCCGCACTGTCTATCCGTCTGTCTGTCCTTCTGTCCGTCGGCTAGCCTCAGCTGCCCCCGCAGCCGCAGAGCATATCCACCTACAGCACTAAATAATAAAGCGTAACCAGCAAAAGGCGTGCCCGCTGCCTTTAGCCTGGTCAAAGCTGGAAGTCGCAGTCGGAGACAGAGACCAAGACCAAGACCAAAACGAAGTCCAAGTCGAAGTCGAAGTCGAGGCTACGGCACCTAGGCCTACTTATGTAAGTAAAGCCTAGTGCCTGGTGTCTTGTATTTTATGGTTTGTGTACACATTTTTGCACACATGCGCGACCGGGTCATTCAACTTGCTGCTGCAACAGCAACAGCAACAGCAACAACAGCAACCAACCAGCCATGGCCATGGTCGGGATGTAATGCGACGCGCGCGCGCTTTCCTAGAATAAACAAAATGCACGACTCTCGCGACAGCAGCAGCAACAGCAGCAGCAGCAACCAACGCCGCCAACAACTTTGGTTTGGGCCAAAGCTTTAGCCATGTGAATGTAGCTGTTAGCCAAATCAACACCAACAACAACGGCAGCAGCAGCAGCAGCAGCAGCAACAACTGACTGACTGACTGACTAACTGACTTCTGTTTGTTGGACCGACACGAGCATGTTTGATGTGTAGCATCAGCGGCTGGCAACCGTCGACTCATGCGTCTTGGCCATCCTCATCGTCATCATCATCGTCATACTGATAATCATCGTCATTGTTGCTGTTGCTGCTCGTATGTTTAGCTTGTTTTAGTTGTTGCACTTGCTGCGCAAAATTGTTGCATAAGTTTGCATTACAAGGCGGGCAACTGGGAATTGGGGAAACGGACAGACGGACAGACGGACGGATGGACGGACAACTGGAATGGGAGGCGAACCGAACCGGCTATATGATTGACTTCCCTGGCTGGTGCAGGCCAATGTCGTTGCCGCTGCAGCCTAATGCTATGCGCTGCCAACTCAAGAGTCTAGCTGCCTCTCTCCTCCTCTCTCTCCCCCTCTCTCTCCGTCTCTCTCTCCTCTCATTGCCTGCAAATCCTTAACAGTTAATGTGTGAATTTTTATGCGTTGCCAGGTTCGGTCGTGGCTGTTGTTGTTCTTGCCGCATAAAATGTAATTTACATCCGTTACTTTTGACTGAGTAAGACGTAGCAAGCCAGCGCTGCACAGCTCCATGGCCCATGCCACATGCCACATGCCGCATGCAACTGCAATTGTTTGGCCACTGAAATTGCTACTCTGATTTGCTGTTATTGCAGCTCCTTGCCGTTAGAATTTACATTGTTAGCTCGTTGGCATTTCGCTGCCCAATTGCAGGGCAGACTATAAATAGCTCCGCAGCAGCCGGAAATTAATACATGTTCTATGAAATATATGCAGAAGATTGTCAACCCTTCAACTGGAAGCTATTAATCAAACTTAGTTGCACCATTCATAATAAAATGCCATTTGTCAAATCACAGTTTAGCGCATGTTGCTGCTGTTGTTGCTGTTGTTGCTGCATGTTGCTCTCGTGCTGTTAAACGCCACCGCAGCAACAAGTGACCGGCCTGTGGATGCAACTCGCATTTTGCCGGCTAACTGTCAGCTTAAACAATTTGTTTAAGCCATTTTTCAACGGCTCTTGCCACAGCTGGCCTCACGGGGGGGAATGGAGGGAATACACACCAGGCTGCAATCCTCAGGGCAGATAGTCATCCATGCCCACAACTAGCTACGTGCCATTATTTCTACGTTGCTCTGCTGCTGCTGTTGCCGCTGCTGCTTGTGCTGTTGTGGCTCTGCTGAATTTTGATTATGTGGTAATAACACGTTGCACGCACACACAATGCCCAGCACAGCAACAGTTGCTCTTGTTGCAATTTGCTGCTGTTGTTAGTTGCCTGTTGCCAGTTGCCAGTTGCCAGTTGCAAGTTGCAAGTTGCATGCTGGCCAGCGGCAGTCGGGCCCTGTTATCAGACAAACACTGGCCTATCAACGACAGCAGAGAGTCGACTGAACTTGGCTTGTCGGCCTACGCAAAGCGTTTGAAGTTGGCTCTAATTTCAATTGCATGCAGACACAATTAGACTCTGGCATTTGCCCGTAATAGATAAATTAATTTATTATAGTCTCGACTAACGGATATGGTCATCATAAAATTCTGTCGTAATAGAGCTGCATAACTTGCGCATTTCGTAAAACAATATAAATTAATTTGTTTCTTCTGTTTGTCTTATCTCTTACAGCCCCACTGCAAGAATATACCGAAGTCCAACAGTATCCAGGTAAGTTATAAATGAGTTATTATTGTTTTCAGTGAAAAATCAAAGCCTCAAAAAAGATCTACAACTTAAAATCCAGTTATATTAAAATTTATAGGGCTTATAGAATTTAATGTTCGCTGCATTTATCGCTCAATTTATAACCGCAAATTAAACGTAATTCAGTTGCTAATCAGATAATTATGATCCGACCAATACTTGACCCACAGCTAAAGATCAATGGGGCGACGCATATTATTAGGCAGTCAACCGAAGTGTGAAAAACACACAAATAGCACTAAAAATCACAGAAAAAAAACACAGAAAAATAAAATGAAACATAAAAAAATAAACGCTGTTTTATGAGGTTTATGCTCAAAACGTGAGCGCCAGACAGCGACACAAAGACAAAGATTTCAATCAAAAATTGTCTAGCCAAGCGACGCGTTGCCACAAACCTGTCAGAGACGTAGACAAAGCGGGGGGAAGTGGAAAGAAACGTATATGGCTACTGCAAGTCGCGCTTAACGTGTTAATAATGTTATGTGAAATTTATTGCGGGTGGACGTCACTAAATTAGCTAGTTCAGTAGCCTGTACCGAGTACCGGGTGCTCGGTACTCAGAGCCCAGTTCGTATGTTAAACGGCCTGTGCTGTGTCTTTAACGACTCGGATGAGCAATAAAACTAATCTATTGCCGCTTGTATTATGACATTTGATGGCGCTTGGCTTAATTTATGGCCGAGGCGACACAGTAGCCCACATGAGCTTGGCTTGCATGCATAACTGGAGCCAGTACCAACTGAATAAGTAGTCATTGTTTAAGAGATTTTTTCCCAGAAGTGCTCCAGTTCTAGTAGTGAGTTAAGTGAGCTAGGTCGAGTTAGTAATGAATCGCAACTTTCTTTTGGCTCATTGCAGAAGGCTGTTACTATAACTATGCCCACTACAATGAGGGTGATCGCATCATGACCAATGAGCCGTGTCTTAACTGCACCTGCCACAATCGTATGCTCATGTGCTACCTGCGTGTCTGTCCATTCACCAAGCCAATTGGTCACGATTGCATTGTGGAGAAGCGCGAGGATCAGTGCTGTCCAATCATTACTTGTCCAGAAGGTAAGTAAATATAACAAGAAACCATACACAAATACATTAGCTACAATTTATTGGTACGTGCTGTTATTCTAGTACCAGTGGATGTGCCCTATCACACACCTGAACCAGGTACCGAGTTGAGCATACCTGAGAAGTTTGGCTGCAGCATCGAGGAGAAGTTCTACCCGGAAGGTGCTCAGGTCCCATCGAATCCCAACAAGCCTTGCGAGCTCTGTTACTGCATCAACAACCAGACCAAGTGCGTCATGCAGGAGTGCACCTTGCATGTGGATGGCTGCACACCAATCTACAACAAGGGATCTTGTTGCCCCGTGCGGTACAGTTGTGGTAAGTTCTTCAAACTTTGAGATTCAACGAATCGCAACTAATATAAGCGACCTTTATTGTTGCAGACCATGAGAATGATGTTTTGGAGCTGGAGGATCAATCCACGACAACAACCACTGTACGTCCAACACCTGGTTTCATTCTGACCACAACCGCGACTCCGGCCGTGTCCACGGATTGTATGCATAATGGCGATCTTTATGCCGATGGTGCATCTCTCAAGGGCAAGAACGCTTGCGAGCACTGCTATTGCATGCGTGGCGATATTGTCTGTGCCGTTCAAGAATGCGAGATGCCAATGAGCACGGCCAGTGGAACCGTGTGCCGTGCCATGCCAGCAGCTGAAGGCGAGTGCTGTCCCAGCAACTACATTTGCGAGGATGACAGTGCCACCACTGAGATTGTTGAAGTCACTACCCAAGAAACCATTGTTACCACAGGAGCACCAGCCAAGGATATACATGGCGAGATACCTAAGGAAGATGTCGATCTGCAAGAGCACATTGACGACGAAGAGAAGAACAAGGACGTTGCCACAGAAACACCATCTGAGGATACTGATTCCACCACACTTGTTCCCGAGCATGACGATAAGAAGAAGGAGAAGGAACCTGAGACCTCAACTGTTTCTGCTGATTCAAGAATTGATATTCCTGTGGAATCTTCAACGGCCACTTCTGATGAGGAAGGCAGTGGCGAGGAGGATATGGTTAAGGTCACAACACCACCAGTTCAAGATGCTGAGAAGCCTTTGGAGCCAACTAAGGAAGGTAGCGGTGAAGATACTAAACCTATTCCAGAAGAAGGTAGTGGCGAAGACGAAGAAGTCAAGGGCACAACCCCGTCGCCACCTAAGGAGACTAGTAGCGAGTCAGAGGAAGACATCTCCAAACCAACAGCTTCTGTGTCGGCTGAAGAAGATAGCGATAAGGCCACAACTCCATCTGAGATGGAGGATAAGGACGATACGGCTAAGTTGCCAACACCTGCTACTGACGTCACCGTTGAAGAAGATGCACTCAAGCCGACTACTCCATCTAAGGAAGTTGATTCGGACGAAGACATCGTTAAGCCAACAACTCCATCAAAGGAAATCAGCGGTGAGGAAGATGCTGAGAAGCCCACAACGCCATCTGAAGAAGAGGGCATTAAAAAGGGAGAGGCTGATGAAGATGTCGTTAAGCCAACAACTCCTGCCGGAGAAAAGGATGTCAGTGCCGAAGATGAAGCTGAACTCACAACTCCTGCTGCAGATAAGGATGTTAAGGCAGAAGATGAAATTGAAAAGCCTACCACTCCTGCTGGAGATAAGAAGATTGTTGCTGATGATGAAATCGAAAAGCTCACCACTCCTGCAGCAGACAAGGATGTATCTTCTGAAGACGACACCATCAAACCTACAACTCCTGCTGAAGATATCAGTGCTGAAGATGAAAGCGCCAAGCCGACAACTCCTGCTAAGGATATTACTGGTGAAGAGGAAACCGTCAAGCCAACCACGCCAGCAGCTGAAGAACCCACTAAACATGATGACGACAAAGCAACAACATCTGCCGAACCGTCTAGCGAAGAGGAAGAGACAGTTTCAGCTACCACTCCTGTCACGACTAAGGATGATAAAATTAAACCCAGCGAAGATGTCACTGACGAAGAAGAAGTCATTCCAGCCACAACAACAGCTGAGGGTATTGCAAGCGAAGAGGATACCCCCAAGACTACAATCCCAGTTAAACCAGCTGATGAGGTTGAAAAGGTTACAGCTAAGCCTGAAAGTCAAACTGAAGCAGCTGAGATCTCTACAGAATCCACAGAGGACAAAGACGCTGAAAAAGAAAAGGACGAACATACCACAATTTCGAGCCTACCAATTCCTTCCTCTAGTGCTAAACCCCAGGAGAGTTCAGAAGACACATCCGATGAAAAGAAACCTGCAGAAGAGAGCACTACAGTTAAGACCCCTGTTGACAGTGATAAAACAGAAACAGACGATGAACGTACAGAAGAACCCAAAGAAGATGCAGTGGTCCCAACTACAGAAAAAGCACCTGAGAAACCTGATCAAGATACAGCAGAAAAGGTTACACCAGCAGATAAGGAAGTCGTCGCATCCACTACGACACCACTTGACGACTCCGAGCAGACTGCTGAAGGCGATGATGAAGATAAGACTCAAGAACAACCTACTGAAGCAGCTCCTGCCAAATCTGATATCGCTCCTGGTATTCCTGAAGCTGATGAAAGTACTGCGCAGCCCGATACAAGTGAAGAAGAATCAACTGATAAGCCGCCTGCAGCATATTTGCCGCCCTCATCTGAGCATGCAGACTCCACAGAATCTATTGACACCAGCACTGAAATCGCAGATAAAACTGAAGAAGAAACCACTGCTTCAATTGCTGAGAAGGAATCACCAAAACCGGTGGAGGCTACATCTTTACCTCCTGTCGAAACACGTCTCGACTTCGGTCCACCAAAAACCACCGCTGCCCCCAGTTCAGGAGAAGACACTACTGTCGAAGCAATGCCAGATATGCAGCTCCCAGCTGTCATACCAGGAGAAGGAGATTGCTTGGTGGAAGGCAGGACCTATGCCAACAACAGCGACGTACCGGCAACAACTCCCTGTGATGTTTCCTGCAAGTGCATCAGCAGCATTGTCTCCTGCAAGCCCATGGAATGTAAAATTCCCGAGGATAGAGAGAAATGCGTTCTGGCAACTGATCTTCTTGATGGTTGCTGTCCAACTTATATTTGTGAGACTGATTCGTCGACTGACAAAGCTGACGATACTATTGAGGAGGACAAATTTACAACTGTTAAGCCTGAAACAAGTGAGAAACCTGTCGATAGGATCGATGTTGATAGCGGTGAGCCAACCAGTACTGAGGAAATACCAAAGGATGTCATCATGCCTACTGGTATTACTGAGCAGCCACTGTCACACATTAAGCCTGACGAAGAAACACCGTCTGTAGTCACAACCCTTCCTGAATCTGAGGAGACAACCACACCTAAGGACATTAAGAAGCCGGCTGTTGAAGAGCGTCCTTCAGAAGAGGAGGATGATCAAATGGTATCTGCCACAAGCGCTCCTGAAATTAAGAAAGACACTCAAAAACCAGTTGAAACAAAACCATCAGAGAAGGATGAAGATGAAACAGTTGAGGACGTTAAGAAACCTTCTGAGGAAAGAACGACCACTCCTGCTTCGATTACGGATGACACACAAAAATCAACTGAAGCTGTCACAACCATTTCCCCTATTTCTGAGGATGAGGAGAAGCCAACCAAGGAAGGCAAGCCTACAGATACAAAGACTGAAGCTCCTGAGCAAGACACTGAGGATAAGATTTCTGCAACCACTCTTAGCCCAACATCTGAGGAAGAGGTTCCATCTACTGAAATACCTGCTGATGGTCTCGATAAAAAACCAGTTGAAGATGTTGAAAAGATTCCCGCGTCATCCACCATTTCTCCGGCTGAAACTGATATATCAGATAAGACCTCAACACAGCTGCCTTCTGATGTTACTTCTAAGCCTGCTGACGAAAAGGAATCATCGGCAGAAGATGAAAGCACAGAGGAGACCATTGTTACAACGCCACCCCTCCCTGAATCCGAGGAAGACCAAGGATTCAAGAAATCGCCTAGTGAAGTCGTACAGCCAACTTCTGCAACGCCTGATGAAGCTGAAAAAGAAACGAGCACCAAGGCTAGTATCGAGAAAGAACCTTCGGAGGAAACAGATACTACAGCTAAGACACCAGTTTCTGAGGAAGACAAGGAAACACCAGATGATGTTTCCACATCTGCTCCCAGCAAAGAAGATGAAATTATTATTCCAACTGTGCTACCACATGTTGATGAAGATTCGAGTACTGAAAAGGAATCAGATGAAATTGGACATGAAGCCACTACCGTTCCCTCATCTACAGAAGAGGATGAATCACCTGTGTCTCCCACAACACAAGAAGGCGTCAAGAAACCGATCGATATTAAACCTGAAAGTACTACTCCCACTTCTGCGGAAAATGAAATTGAGACCGATTCCGAACCCACAGCTACAGCGCGTCCAGCCATCGAGAAAGAGCCAACAGTATCCGAAAGCGACGAAGATAAATCAGGTCCTACTACCATTATTCCAGCGCCTGAGAAGGAAGATAAACTTGATGAAGAATCAACTGCAACTCCTGGTGCCATTGCTGACGACTCAAAAACTCCAGCGGAAACTGTGCCATCCTCAACAGAGGCTGACGTCGAAAAGAAAACTGAAACTCCTGCCATCGCAACATCACCCTCAATTGATGAAAAACCTGATGATGGAGAAACTGATACTGCTACTGATGCTGTACCTACTGACGAGGAAATACCATCTTCAACAGATAAATCAATTCCTGAAGAAGAAGCTCAATCTACTGATAAGCCGCATGTTCCAGAAGACACAATTACAACATCTGCACCAACTGCTGCCGACGACTTACCTAAAGGTCCAGCTGATGAATCGAAAGAAAGTTTGCCTGCAACAACCGCCACTCCAGAAGGACCTAAGGAGACATCTGAAGAAGACATTGATGTGGATTCTAAGGTTCCTACTACAATTTCCCCACGCACTGATGCCGAAAAAGAAAAGAAGCCCGCAGCCCCATCTGCCGAAGAAGAAAAAGAAACTCCAGAGGACAAACTTGATGTTACAACTATTGTTCCAGATTCTGATGAGAAACCAACAGACAAAAAGAAACCAACTGACATCGGAGAGCCTGTTGAAACAACTGATGTACCAGTTTTGGAAGACACTTCTACAGAATCTGAACAGAAGCTTGAAGATAAACCCTCCTCAACCACAGCTCAAATACCTGTTGATAAGGTCACAGAATCATCTACCGAAATTCCAACAGACGAAGAGTCTGTCGAATTGGACAAATATACTACAGTTGCGCCCTTCTCCGAGGAACCATCATCTAAACCCAGTGACGACAAGACTACACCAACCTCAGGTGAAAAAGAAACCGAGGAAGAAGAGCAAGATGCAACAACTCCTGTACCAGAAGTTGCAGATGGCGAAAAGAAATTATTATTCCCTCCAATTCCAACTACACCTAAGCCAAAGGTGGATATCAAGGAACCGTCTGAGGGTATTGAACCTGGTAAAGAAACCGAATCTACTACGCAGCTTCCATCTTCAGAAGAAGAAATTGAACATGAGGATGTTTCAACAAGTAAATCATCTGATGACAAGCAGAAAGAAGAAGATAAATCTGAATCAACCACGATTGCTCCAGCTGAAAAAGATATTGCTAAAGAGCCAACCGAAGCTGAAACTAAACCAGAAGATGGTTTGGAGATCACCACGGTGGCTCAACCATCAGAAAGTGGTAAGCCATCTGAGAAGGAGCCGTCATCCACTACTAAGCCTTCTGAAGGTACATCCGAAGAGGCTGTACCTACCACAGAACAGCCATCCGAAGAGGAAGATAAAAAGGTTGCACCTACCTCGGCACCTTTCGAAGAGGAATCTGCGCAACCAACAACAACTGCAGCTTCTTCGATTAAGGTTGATTCTACCAGTCCATCTACTGAAGATAAGGCGGACGTCAGTAGCACCACCTCACCTGCCATCGTTGCTCAAGATGATGATACCGAGGATATTACCGCCCGGCCAGCTGGCGAAGAGCCCACAGCTACAGAATCTCCTATCGTTGAAGAACCTATTGCTACCACAGATAAATCTGAGGCTGACAAAGAACATGCGCCAATTCCTACCACGCCCAAAACTCCAATTGCTGCCGACACTACTGTTGCTCCCGTTCATGTTCCTGGTGCAGAAGAAGTCGATAAGAAGCCAATCGATGATGTTATGTCTCAAACAATTTCACCCGAATCTGAGGAAGAACCAGCCACAACTTCTGCTGAAGATACTGACAAAACTCCAGTTACAGTTGCTCCTGTTGCTCATGACATTGAAGCAAGCAGTGAAGTTACGAAGAAGCCATCTGCTACAGAAGATGTGGGAGAGGAAACCACAGAGCCCAGTGCAGCTGCACCCGAAGACACTACTGATCAATCTCCTGATGCCAAACTGAAACCACCAACTCCAGCGCCTACAACAGATGAAACTGCATCCAAAACACCTGAAGCAGAAACTGGCAAACCAGAGGTTGAGAGTGAAACAACAGCATCACCCGCTGAAGTGCACACCGATAAGCCAACTACTGCAGCTCCAGCTGTGGTGCCTGGCTTGGATTCCGACGAAGAGGGTGGTGAGTCTGTTGAATCGGAAGAAGAGCACACACCCGCTACTGAAGATGCGCATAAGGGAGAAGATAGTGCAGAATCTACCGAAGCCGAAGAGCCAATTACTGAGGCTGGAGACAAGAAGTCAGAGCAACCCGAACAGCCGGAGGTTCCAGCTGTTGTATCAGAGCTGCCACCACAAACAACAGCTGCATCTGTTGCCCACGACGAGACAGCCACCGAATCCGCCAGCGAGGAAGCAGTCACTGATCAGGCCGATATTGATAGTATTACAACTGTGCATCCATTGTTTGCCCAGCACTTCACTAGCTCTACAAAGGCACCAGTAATCGACGATAGAATTGGCGAAGATGACAAGGAAACCGAGCCAGCGAAACAGACGCCAGAGACTACGACAACAACAACGACAGAAACTCCACTGACAACTACGGTAGCCTCCAGCACACACCAGGAACCAATCACACCGCCTTCGTACGGCCATCAGCCACAGTATCCGTCCTATCCCGAAGACGAATACGACGAGGAGGAGGTATTTGGTCCAGGCACCTGTCGCTATGCTGGCAAGATCTACGTGTCTGCCCAGCAAATTCCACGCGACGATCCTTGCGATTTCTGCTTCTGTTTCAGAAGCGATATCATCTGCTTGCAACAATCTTGCCCGCCACCCATCTCTGGCTGTCACGAGGAGCCCATCTCTGGCTTCTGTTGTCCACGTTACGAGTGTCCCGTGTCCATGGCCGCAGTGCTTAATGTCACGACAAGCACAACAACCACAAGCACCACACTGCCACCACATTTCATGAACTACTCCCACGGTGATGCCGTGCAACACACTGGCTGCCTCATCAATGGCCGTTCGTACAAGGTGGGCGAGCCCATCGAATCCACGAGTGGTCCATGCATCAGCTGCACGTAAGTATCTCGACACCCACATTCTATAATATGATTTTGGATTAATGGAGCTTATCGTCTAATAAACTGTTTGTCATTATTCAATTCCAGCTGTGGCGGCGATGGCAACATGAAGTGCGACCCACAACAATGCGTTCCAGAGCCAACGATGGCGCAAATGTTGGCCGTCACTGCGTCCCACCGCAGAAGATGAACCACCAGCCATGCCCACTAAATATAATTTTAACTAATTTTTAAGCCCTGCAAACAAACAATCACAAAACACAAACAACATAGAACAGAACATAACAGAACAGAACAGAACACAAGAAGAAACAGCCCAAATTGCACCCA
Organism: Hypselothyrea guttata; assembly: GCA_035045125.1. NCBI lineage: Eukaryota > Metazoa > Arthropoda > Insecta > Diptera > Drosophilidae > Hypselothyrea > Hypselothyrea guttata. The sequence goes on along the minus strand of JAWNNJ010000778.1, from coordinate 53,265 downwards.
CAGAGCTGCATTCCTCACGTTTATTTGATGGAACAATAGAAAAGAATATAGACTCAGAAATACCGTAGACAACAGAATCATATGAAATAATTAATTATATACTAAGGTGCCAAAAACTGGTGAAAATAATGCGACCCACTTGAATAGATCCGATTTAATAGAGTGTATTAGATCGAATAACCATTTTACGTTTTGACAATTCACACTTGCACTTTACCCCCAATTTGTTTCGGATTAGGTTACGTGACGAAGCAACCAGTGATATTGTACTGTATACATAGTATAGGTGCAATTAATTTAGAACGCGCTCACTTAAAAAAAATGAATTACTTACAATGTATTCGAAGCCCCGAGTAATAGCCCATAGATGACCACGTACGCCGAGCCTTGTAAAGTCGTTCTTTGAGCGATAACATACTATATAAATGCAACCGCTTTCAGGAGACTCAACCCTAACCCAATATTATGGATCGTACAATTAATGATTTTACGAAGCTGCGACGTGTGTTGGTCTATGGGAGAACCGTTTCTATTTGTTTGTTTTAATAGCAATACTTTTCTTCAATGCGCTTTTATAGTATTTTAGTCACTTTATTTTAAACATTATTATTTTTTGTGTATAATTGTTGCTTCTAGTCTTCTTTTGTTGTAAGAGCAACGAAATCCGCTTAACACACGCGCACAATGAGATCAAATCCGATCACATCAGATCGGATGCGATCAGTTGGAATTTGAGAGATAATCATATGTATCTTCTATATACTTTTCCAAGCTTTTATACTTTTATATACAATATGTGTAAAATGAAGAACCGAACGAAACTAGTTTTTATAGCAATTTTACAAACGAACCACGAATTGCATAGTTTTTAATGGATTGAATTTAAATTTTACGACATTGCATTTGCGCCACCCACGCACAAATCCATCTGTGGTAGGAAAAAAAAAGTAACAGTAAAAGTAAAGTAATTTAACTAGTGTTTTTTAGGTCAACTGATGACGGATACTAAACCCGCTATTAAATTTAGTTTAGGCTGTTTTTATTGCTCGACTGATTGAAAAGTGCCCGAAAACAATATAAATTCAACTAGTTGATAATTATTTTATAATATCACTAATGAAATAGCAAAACAAAACAAAAAAACGCAATCAATAATGCGAATTAAACACAATTAATGTCAGATTATTTCAATCGCTTGAGCTTTAGAAATACGCTTAGAATTTGAAGCGTTAAAACACACAAAATAAATATGAACAACAATTAGATTTATATAATCTCTAAATATAGTTACAGTTTTTAAGTATTTAACTATAAAAATAAATAAATAAATTTTAATGTAGAACTTATTTATTTTATATGTCTTTTAAGAACAGCTCTTGTGTTTCCATAATTATCGTAATTTATATGCAAGCTTTCTTTGTAATCTTATAAATAAATACAACGCTTTTTATTGAAATGTAATTGTTTGGTGTATTAATTCACAAGGTGCAACAATTATTCCAGATATTAAATCGAAAAGGTAGAAAGCGCTACCGTATAAAATTAAAAAAATTTCGGGGAGAAAACTGTCGATTAACAATCATAAGAATTGATGTTATATGGAATTATACTGCAAAATTATGCAGTAAAAGCCAAACAGACAGCATTTGAAAAAATGTAGATAGGGCCCAACTCTTGATGCAAATAAATCTTACTGATTTATGGATAATTTTGCCATAAAAATCGCTTTAGATCAAAATGTGCACATTAAGTTGAGCGAATATTTTTATAAAATATATTTTAGAACTGCTAGATGAAATGCTAGATGTATAGTTTTTACGGTTATATAATTTTCCGTTTATAAATTAATTAACTAAGCTAAACTGATTCTACATATAAACATTCACTTTTGCTCAAGTTTAAATATCCGTTAACAAGATAACAGGGTGTTGCAATTGCGATATACACATATCGATAATCATATCGTATCGTTTCGCTACTTCGCTGTGAATGCCTGAGCAATAATTGAAAGTCGTCCATCACCAGCCGTGGATATAAACATCTGAGAGGTGAACTGCAACACCTGCAGAAATTATTAATACCTTTAATATCATATGGCGTGACCTAGCTAGTCCAGATAGCACAAAACCTAGAATTAGTGTAACATAAATGAAAATGGCCATCATAACGAACGTCAACTGGTTGTTTGTGTGCGGTATTTGCTTCTGCCTAGGCGGCATTGCGGTTCTCAGCTTCATGCCGCTTACCTCAGGTATAATTTTGTCGATTTTGTTATGCACTTGAGGCAACTGAAATCTAAAAATAAAACAAACATCTGCCGCTTTTTTTAGACTGTGTGTGCCCGCTGAAAAACCCATTGAGCAGGCCGAACATCGCCGAGCAGCGGACGCCAAAGCCGCTGGTCAAATCGCCGCATAAAATGGCAGTTTTGGTTCCGTTTCGGGATCGTTTCGAGGAGCTGCTGCAGTTTGTGCCACATCTGACCAAGTTCCTGCATCGACAAGGCATCGAGCATCGAATATTCGTGCTGAATCAGGTGGACAGATACCGCTTCAATCGCGCCTCGCTGATCAACGTGGGCTTCCACTTCACCAGCGAGGTCTACGACTATATTGCCATGCACGACGTGGATCTTTTACCGCTCAACAACGATCTGCTCTACGAGTATCCCAGCAGCCTGGGACCGCTGCACATTGCCGGGCCCAAGCTGCATCCCAAATACCACTACGAGAACTTCGTTGGGGGCATTCTGCTGGTGCGGAAGGAGCACTTCCAGCAAATGGACGGCATGTCGAACCAGTACTGGGGCTGGGGCCTAGAGGACGACGAGTTCTTCGTCCGCATCAGAGACGCAGGGTTGCAAGTAACGCGACCGCAGAACATTAAGACTGGCATCAACGATACTTTTAGGTACTTACTTTTGTAGCAGATTTCCACGAGCTCATTTTGCGTCATTTTGAATGACACTCACTTGTAAAATGTAAGCCAGCAAATCATTCAAATGACGTTGGTATTTTTCTATTGAATGCACTGCTTCGTCATTTGAATGAAGTGGCTCGTCATTTGGATGAAGTGATTCGTCATTTGGTTAAAGGTGTTCATTTGAATGAATTTGGTAGAAGTGGTTCATCATTTGTATAAAATGGTTCGCCATTTGGTTGAAGTGATTCGTCATTTGGTCATCTTGTTTAATTTAAATGAGTTAGCTCGTCTTTGGATAATAGGGCATATTTGAGCACGTGGAAATAAGTTATTAGACAGTTTAGTCAACGTTTCCATCTATTAACTTGGCTTGTCTTTCAGTCATATTCACAATCGCCACCATCGCAAGAGGGACACACAGAAGTGCTTCAACCAGAAGGAGATGACGCGCAGAAGGGACCACAACACGGGCCTTAAGAACGTAAATTACAAGATTCTGAAGGTGCACGACATGCTGATCGACGGCATAGGCCTGACCGTTATAAACATATTGCTGGAATGTGATGTTAAGACGACGCCTTGGTGCGATTGCTCCGGAACAGCAGCCGCTGCATCCGCCGTACAAACTTAGTTGTTGTAAATAAAAGTAGATAATTGATCTTTGTACGTGTACATTTTGTTCTAATCGAATCTTAAGCTATCTTTATGTTTATTTGGCTAAAAGCACAGGGGAAACGTTAATACACGTGCACCATGCCGTACAAGAATGTCCAGAAGAGCACGTAGGTGCAAAGGCCGCCCATGAACTGGTTCGTCAGCAGATTTGTCCGGTTGATGAAGTATTTGCGCCACTGTGCGCCCGACTTCATCAGCACCATGAGCCACAGCACGAACACTGACACAAAATAGAACAGAAAGCCCAACAGTCCACTCAGCCCCAAAATTCCTAGGAATTGTTGAAAAATTAAAGTTTATAGGTCAATATATGCAAATGATCTGATAAATTAATTAATTTACCTGCAGCACAGCCCGAGATGGCGGCCATGGATGTGCGGCAGTATTCGACGGCGGAAATGTTTTTCCGTATGTTGCCCTCGCTGTACGCAATAATATCGCCGGTTTTTGACAAACGTGTTCGAACTCGATTCATGTTTATTAATTTTTTACTTTGGGTTGGAAATGGAAATTACAATTAGCCTGCTGTTGCTGCCAGTCACAAGGAAAAGTGTGAAAATGCCAGTCACAACCAGTGCTGCCAGCTTAGCCTATTAGAGGTTAGATTTAGCACTTATCAAAATAGCTATAAGTCCCGATTTTTTACATATTCAGTTTGCTCTGAATAAATACTACATATTTCATAAATATTAGTTATACTTAATTGAAACAAAAAATTATTTAAAATTTCACAGATTTTACTTTAGAGCAAAAACTGATAACGCTCATATAATTTGCCGAAAAAATCTGTAGATAAAATTGCAGCATATGATAAATTTAATAGCCAAAGGAAAAACAATATATATTAATATGTGCTACATAAAAAAAGCAAAAATCAATAATTTTCTTGTATATAATTTTGGAGAATATTAAAAAAATTTATATTCTAGCTAATTTTAGTTTATCCAGATTGAAATTCCTCAAATGATAAATCTAATAACTACAAGGAAAGCTATAGTAAAACACAATAATCAAACACTTTTTTTGTGTTTTTAGCTACTTTTAGCTTCTTTTTGCTTTAAATCTAGCTGAAGCGCATGCCCGAAACTGGGCAGCACTGGCCAGCACGTCAGCTGTGAGCTATCGATAGTTCGGTGTCGACGTAACAGGTGAACGGGCGTATCCCGAGCACGGTGCGAGCACAACACAGCAGAGGGCCCATTAATTAAAATATGTGGTGATAACGAAACCTGGTGATATTTCTACGTGTTAAAGTCGCAGCGCATGCGGTGCAGTTAAGCAGGACGCGCAATGCGTGAAATGTTGCAGGTGCGCAAACAGCCAAAAGCCAACTGAAAACAAACGATAAGAAGAGCGCAACTTCAGGCCAAAACAAAGCAAAGCGCTGAGCAATTAAAAAATCAATCAGAATTGTAATTGAAAGCTGCGAAGCAGAGGCAGAGGCGTAGGCGAAGGCTGAGGCAGGGAACGGGGTAGGGAACATGTCACCCCCTAAGAACTGCGCTGTGTGCGGCGACAAGGCCTTGGGATATAATTTCAATGCCGTGACCTGCGAGAGCTGCAAAGCGTTCTTCCGGCGGAATGCGCTGGCCAAGAAGCCCTTCACCTGCCCCTTCAACCAGAACTGTGAGATTACCGTGGTCACCAGGCGCTTCTGCCAGAAGTGCCGCCTGAAGAAATGCCTGGACATTGGCATGAAGAGCGAGAACATCATGTCCGAGGAGGACAAACTGATCAAACGCCGCAAGATCGAGAACAATCGCGCCAAGCGACGTATGATGGAAAACGGCACCTCGGACGCGGATGCCGATGCGGATGCCGATGCAGATGCGGATGATGGCAAAGTGGCCGGCGCTGTGGCGGACAGCAGCTGCAATCTGGAGCTGTACGGCGGATCGCAGGATTCCCACAGCTGTGGCTCACCGGACAGCGGCGCCAATGGAACAACTTCAGTCACAAACAGACCACCGACCAACGATCGCCTGGCTGAGCTCAATCCGCTGTTGATGACGGCCGACAAGCTGGTGGACGAGATTGTGGCGGATCCGGATCGTGCATCGCAGGCCATCAACCGGCTGATGCGCAACCAGAAGGAGGCTATATCGGCCATGGAGAAGATAATCGGTTCACAAAAAGATGCCTTAAAGCTAGTGTCACACTTGATTGACTATCCGGGTAAATAATTTTATGGTTTTCAAGTGCGATAATTTATTAATGTTGTCGCTTTCCATGCAGGTGACGCACTCAAGATAATCAGCAAAATTATGAACTCGCCATTCAACGCTTTAACAGTATTCACCAAGTTCATGAGCTCGCCCACGGATGGCCTCGAGATCATATCGAAGATCGTGGACTCGCCCAAGGATGTGGTCGAGTTCATGCAGAATCTGATGCGATCGCCAGAGAATGCCATAGACATAATGAACAAGTTCATGAACACACCCGCTGAGGCTCTCAAAATGCTGAACCACATCTTCAACGGCACCACAGACGGGCGCAACAAGCCGCCCGAAGCTGTGGAAGCTCCGGACGCTGAAGGAGCAGCTGAGAACCAACTGCAGCTCGAGAAGCAGGCGCAGCACGTGCGCGTGGACACTGTGATACACACGATGCTGAACGGAAGTCCCTCGGCCAGCAGCGTCAGCAGCGTCAATACACTGGACAACGGGGTGACGTCGCCGCTCAGCAGCGGCGTTGCAAGTCCGCCCAACAATGCGCCCATCGACTTGCACTATCAGTCGCCCAGAACGTACCACCGGCCGGAGGAGCAGCCCAGCACCTCCGGGAACTATCATCACGCCCACTACATGGCCAGCCCGCCCGAGTGCGACGTGAAGGGATTCATGGCGGGCAGCTATCGGGACGCACTGGGCATGGAGGACAGCCTGAGCATCAACTCCATAGAGTCGGTGCTCTCCGAGGTCATACGTCTGGAGTATCAGGCATTTAACGGCTTGCAGGCAAGCGGCTCCCACATCAAGAACGAGCGATATCATGCCGCTGGCGGCATGCCCCCATCGTACCTCAGCCACGACCAGGCCTACGCCGGCTGCAAGTCATCCAACCAGCAGCAGCAGCAGCAGCATCTGCAGCATCAGCAGCCCAGCTGTGCGCCCTCGAGCGTGTTCACGGAGCACGAGCTGAACGAGGCCGAGCAGATGAAGCTGCGCGAGCTGCGGCTGGCCAGCGAAGCCCTGTACGACCCCGTTGACGAAGATCTCAGCGCCCTGATGATGAACGACGAGCGCATTAAGGTGACCAAGACCCAAACACATTCCGTATTTACACACACACCTGCCCGCGTTTGCTCCCTTATCTAATCTCTGGCTCGCTGGCAGTCGAAGGCGATAGACAAATCAGTTAGCACCTGGTGCATGAGTCACAGCGTCGCTAGGTTTGCTGTGTGCCCAGCAGACGTCTCCTCCCCAATGTAAACAAAAACCACAAAGGCTGCAGTCGGACGTAACCGACAATAGGAGACCCTGTACTCTACCCGATCAAAACTTTTTATTTTCTATACGATCATAACGTAATACAACGTTGATAGAGCTAGAGAGTTAGCTAACAACATGCTAATGTAGATTATAGGTCCAGTATTGGTATCATGGGGGGATTATTACTCCTCAAACGAAAAAAAGCCATTTTTGCTGAACTTTGAATGCGCATAACTTTACCAAAACTTAACCGATTTTCAAGCGGTGTGGTTTTTTCTTCATCTTTTGAGGTCAAAATTGAAATTTAGGCATAAAATCAAAAGAAAAAATTTTGAAAATTTTGCGAAAATTTTAAGCTATCCCCCTTAAAAAATATGAAATTTTTGGGACAAAAATTTTTTGTCTTAAAATCTTAACAATTGATGCTTAAACGAATTGTATTGCAAAATTATGCAGAAAAAACCAAACATGACAGCATTTGGTCGGAAAATTTAGATTTTAGGGTAAATATTGGTATAATGGAGGGATTATCACTAATTAAACAACTTAATTAATTGAACTTTGAATGCGCATAACTTTACCAAAAATCCACATATTTTCAAGCGGTGTGGTTTTTTCTTCATCTTTTGAGGTTAAAATTGAAATTTGAGCATAAAATCAAAAGAAAAAAATTTTTAAATTTTTGCGAAAAGTGAAATTTTCGGAAACAATTTTTTTGTTTTAAGATCGTAAAAATTGATGCTTAAACGTATTGTATAGCAAAATTATGCAGAAAAAACCAAACATGACAGCATTTGGTTGAAAACTGTAGATTTTGGGGTCAATAATGGGGCAATTATCACTCCTAATAGACCCTTTTGTAGTTTTTGAAAGTACAGGGTCTAAACATTAAATACGCTCGCACACCTGTTGGATATTGGCAGCATATATAGCATTTAGAACACGGATGATGGCTTTATCAGTCGCATATCGCTGTCGCTATCAAACTGTGGTGGTGCTATCAACAGACCTAGCAGGCGCTCATAAGTCCAAAATGAATTTGATTTTGGTCGGCAGCCTGTATGACTATCGTGTTGACTGTTTACTGCTGCTGTTCCGACTCAATTAGCACGTTTGTTGTTGTTAATTAGGAAAACTGATACAGTTTCAAAAAATATGGAGCTGGCAGGTGTGCGGCGTTTTGATAAGTTTGATAAGCCACCCTTCACCTTATTTATGTTGGTTGAATCATCAATTTATTGGATAAATAATAATAAATGCGTTAATTGCTATTATTTTTGTACACAGCCCGACGATGCACGACAAAGTCCCAAGCTCTTGCAGCTTATCAATCTGACTGCGGTGGCAATTAAGCGGCTGATTAAGATGGCCAAGAAGATCAGCGCATTCCGTGACATGTGCCAGGAGGATCAGGTGGCGCTGCTCAAAGGAGGCTGCACCGAAATGATGATAATGCGCTCGGTGATCATATACGACAACGATCAAAGCGCATGGAAGGTCGGTTATATCTCATATATATTCATACCAAACCGATCTTAAGTCTATATATATTTACAGGTGCCGCATACCAAACAGAATATGGCCAATATTCGCACCGATCTGCTAAAGTTCGCCAAGGGCAATGTCTACGAGGAGCATCTGAAATTCATTACCAACTTTGATGAGAAATGGCGCATGGATGAGAATATCATACTGATCATGTGTGCCATTGTGCTCTTCACGCCTGCGCGTTCGCGTGTTGTACACAAGGACGCCATCAAATTGGACCAGGTAAATAATATCAGTACTACGTAAATAACCCATTTTAATCTATTAATTCTTGTAGAATTCCTATTTTTATCTTCTGCGAAGATATCTGGAGAGCGTTTATCCCGGCTGCGAGGCCAAGAACGCCTTCATACGGCTGATCCAAAAGATTTCGGATGTGGAGCGTCTGAACAAATTCATAATCAATGTCTATTTAAATGTGAACCCAACCCAGGTGGAGCCTTTACTGCGTGAAATATTTGATTTGAAAAATCACTGAAACCCAATTAAAACTCCTGCATTAAATGCTTCTATATAGAACTCTAAAAAAGATCGAAAAATTGTGAAAAGTGCAATCGCTGTGCTGCTATTGTTGTTGTTGTTTCTATAGTCTATCAGCCGCAATTTTGTTTTGTTTGTTTTCTTGCTTATAAAATTAGATTTTAAATCGAATGTGATTGTTAGATTTGCATACATATACATATATATATGACACATAGTTTTTATATTTCTACATCAAAGAGTATATATATATTTAAGGTACAAAATGCAAAACCGAACGCAACTAAATGTACACATTTTAATTAGTTTTTCAATAAACTAAACGTGAAACACACGCTCGACTTTCAATAAACCTTATCGGAGAATAAAGCCAGACAAATCAGATGCAATGCCCATGTATAAATTTTTAATAATCAACCAGTTTTCTGTACATAAGACGAATTTGGGAAGCAAAACGTTACGTTGATATGTCTGTCATGTCTGTGAGCTGCATCATTGGACCACGGCATGAACAGCAGCTCTGCCTAGAAGCGCAGCTGCAGCGCGTGGTTTTACGTGTGCTGAATGCCTCGTGTACACAACATACATCGTCAAATGCATACGGAAGTTTATAATGTAAGCCCAAGCACCCTGTTCTCCTGTTTGGCCGTGTTGAAGCGGAAGCGGAAGCCCAGCCTGAACCCGGAAGCGTTGTCTGTGTTTTGGAATTCCTAAACGTTGTTGTGTTGCCCCACTCAGGTTGATTCGCGGCAATCCTTGGCCCACTGCAAGAACTCGTCCAAAGCGCTTACAGCCAGATTGCGCGCCAAGGCCTTAACGCGCAGATTCCGATCGGTTGTGATCAGCACCAGCTCGGTGCGTATAAAACATTTGCCATCTGTAGAAGAATTTCGATTTTAAATAAGCCCAATAATTGTTTAGAGTGTAGCTTACCTTTGCACTGCTCGACGCCGGCGTTCTTGGAGACGGCAATTGCAGTGGCCAGAATCTTGTCGTCATTGGAGGCGTATCGCTCCTCCACCAGATCGAACAGCGAGGCGCTGATAATGGAGCCCTTTGTGGTTGCAAATCTAGCAGAGAAACTCGGTTAATACTGGATGAATTCGTTGTGGCAGCTATAGAGAACTTACTTAACATTGTTATTGGATGATTTGATAAACTCCAGCGACTTCTTGGCACGCGATGACACCTCGTCAAAGTGATGAATGCGCTGCGTCTGCTTGGAGCTGCGATACGAGTCCAGCTTGACGCCTTTCGAAAGACCGTCCAGCTCCTTGACCACGGTTAGCGGTATTATCACCGTATAGCGCTTGAATTCCATGGACAATTTCATAATGTCCTCCAGGCAATCGATGAAGCAGTTGGTGTCCGGCAGCAGATATCTGGGACGCACCTCGATATAAACCTTGGAGTCGACCAGCTTCAAAATATCGCCCAGCTTGTTATTGCAAATCTGCTTAACCTTCGCCTTGGCCTCCAGATATTTCTTCAGCTTGCACAGCTCCGTGACATCCGCACAAGCGTTGGCGTTAGCGATTGGCGCAGCAAGTTCATGCTCTTCAGCTAGCTTTGCAACGTCGCAGTCAACGGCAGCAACTGCAGCCTCGCAGCTGTCCGCATTGAAATCATTCAGCGCCACCTGCATGGCCGCATTCAAATCCTCAGCGGTGAAGCTGTCCTCCAGGGGCAGCTGCAGCGCATCCTGATGCTGATTGTAGATCTCCTGGAAGCGCGCTAGTTTGCGCAAACGTTCTATAAACTGTTCACGTTCGGAGCCACGTCGATTGCAGTCCTTTTTAGTGGCTTCCTGACCCAAAGGCTCAAAGCCGCTGAGCACAAGATCCTCCTCTAAAGCAACACGCGGCTGCTCACAGTCCGCATCATTGGTGAATTTTCTGCTTACGGCTTCGATGTGATCAAACAGCAGTTGCAGCTCAGCCCAGCAGTCGATGGTTGCGTGACTGCAATAGAAAACAAGTTAATACAAATACCAAAAGTTGTTAATACAAGTTGAAGACTTACTCCTCCGTGCGCACAGGCTCCCAGATTGCCACATTGTTGCTCAGCCACTGCGCATAGATTTTGGCAAACTGCAGATAGGTGTTGACACGTGTGTAGCTGCAGCAGATGAATGAGGCATGATTAAACTTAATAATTGGTTAATAAAGAGATGTGACTACTTACTCCTCTTCCGTGTAGCTGTGCAGTTTGCTTGACTCCTCTGCAAAATGCGCAAGCAATTGATTCGCCTTGCTTAGCATTATGCCAAACAATGAATTGGCAAAGTTGAAGCTATGATAACGCATCTCACGTCCATTGTCTGTCGAATAAACAAGCATTTAGACGAGCTACTTAAAGTTATATTTCCACTTTTGATAGTCATAATATAAATATAAATATAAATCGCAAATCTAGCTATTTTTGTTAATTTTTAGTTGGCCTGTTCTGCTATAATTGACAGCACTGACTACCGATAAGGCTTATCAGCTTATCAGCTTATCACCTACCCTTCAGCTTGTTATGCTCCAGCACAAACACATTTAATGCCACCATTTTCAGCAGTTTGGTGCGCGTCAGGAGATTGTCGTGCTTCATGGCAGCGCCGAGCAGCGTCAGCAGCTTGCCCAGCTGCTGATACAAGCATTCCAAGCTGCATATTAAAGAGAGAATTATAGTTTAATTTATGTCGAAATCAATCAATTGAGCAACTTACTCTGTGGCCGTAAATAGCTTGCCCACCAAGTACAGATACAACGACATGACACGCGGCATTAGCTCCTCGCAGGACATTTCATCGTAGCGCGTAACCTCAGCAATCGCAGCCTTGTTCTTTGGCTTGCCCTTGACATTGGAGCGATGTAGACGCCGCATGCCGTCCGGATATATCCAGACTTCTCTGCGCATTTGCTTGGACTTCTTTTGCTTGCCGGATGCGCAGTGCAGAGGCGATTGCTTCATCTCGGTCTCCTCGTACCTGCGCCGTATCTCATCGAACAGATCCAGCAGACTCTCCTTGGCCGATTGTATGCCGTTGGCCGTCAACAGGCTGCGCATGTAATAGTAAACCGCATCGAAGCGCTTGTGCTAAAGCAGAGAATTGACAGTTTAGTTGAATTCAACAAACATAAGCATTATTTAACGTACGCTGTGGATGGCAATAATGGCCAGTTGGTTGTAGGGAGCGGCATTCGCTGGCAGCAGCTCCTGCGCCCGCTGATAGTATCTGCTGGCGTCCACAAAGTCCGTGGATTGCAGCTGATTGGCGCGATAGCGCGCCAAGTCGCCCATGCAGAGCAGCAGACGCTGGGCAACCACTTTGACGGCGCTTTCGCAGCGGGCGGAGGCGTACTTCTCCATCAGCTTGTCGTAGAGGCTGCGATAGAACTTCAGCGACTGCTCGATCAGCAGCAGCATGTGCTTATGCGCCACCTCCGCGGGCTGGCGCTTGAGAAACTCGCGCACGTTGTAGAACAGTAGCTTCCAGAAGAACGCATCCACCTTGTGCTCGCAGACGAACTTCAGCTGCTCCAGCAGCAGCGAGTTAAAGCCAAGCTGCAGCTGCGCGTGCACGTTGCAGAAGTTGTGCCAGTTCTGTAAGCGAAACGGAAACGGAAACATGAGTCAGCAACGGAAGCAATGAGTTAGCTTGAATTACACCAGCTTACGATTAGAATAAGATTGCGCTGCTGCAGCACCATCAGCTGATCGTACAGCTGCACAATGATCTTGGCGTTGGGCATGGCCAGCAGCTGCTCAAACCACTCCGGATGGTCGGTGGTCAGGCGCAGCTGCGACAGCGGCGTCAATGCCGAATGCTGCTCCTGCTTGCGCACAGGATGCGAGCGTCCACGACGACGTGCGCCATTCAAGCACTTTGGCGCTGCTGTTGTTGCTGCTGCATTGGCATTAACCCGCAATAATCCCGGAATGCCCAGATCCCTCGGCTTCAGCTGCTGACCCTCGCACCCGCTGGTATCCAAAACGGGCGTCGATATTTTCGTTGTAACCCCAACATGCTCCTTTTGCTTGCTCAAGAGAGTTACTAAACGGAGATAATATAAATATAATATAATTTGTTGTTAATCGTGAGTCATTTGCTTTCACCTGGCCTTGTTGGCGTTGGTTCCGCGTTTTCCACATCCTCAGCTGCGTCGTGGCTGCGCTGCTGGCTGCAGCTGGCAGCGAACTTGTTCTGCAGCCGTTTCGGCAGCGTTCCAATGATCAGCGATATATCATTTTGTTCTTTTGTCCCCTTGCGACTCATATTTCGTTAGTTGTTGCTTTTCCAGCTGCATTTATTCCGTTTTTAATGGGCTTTCTACGTGGTTCGCCTTTGTTTTCTCCGTACCAAATCTCACTATCACTATCACAATGTTACGCAGAAAAGTCTAGGCAATGTGACCGTTTCCAGTTTTCAACTAAACACCTCAACTCGAAAATACAGCATGCAGTATTTTAAGCAGCTGAAATCACCGCTGTTAAACTCGCTTTTTCCCGCCAGATCTGGCATTTACGAGAAAATGCTAGAAACTCCGAAAAGCAGGAGTTTCGTTTTTGTTTCAGCTGTTGTTAGCTTTAGCTTAAATTATACAAAATTTATGCAAGTACAAAAAACAATTCTAAGCCTACTGTTTAATCAATAACCTTTAACTTGGCTGTGTTCTGTTATTTGTGCAAAATGTTGGTTTTGCTTTTTTTATGTTCTTTCCGGCCAAAACAGTTTTTTCTCGAAAAGAATTTGCAACACTAATTGTTGGCTTGCGTTGGTTTTATTTAATGTATGGCTGTTATTTATATATAAAATTAATGTATTTTGCTTTAGTACTTCTTGAACGTAAATAAAGCCAAGCAGTGTGACCATCGCGTGTCTTTTTAAAAAATGCATATTTTACGGCGAATTCATTTGCCATTCACACATTGCGTGTACAGAAAGTCTTTTAGTAAACAGCGAATTGAAGCAGAGTTTCAAGTTGCTCAACAAAATATTGTGAATTCTTTGTTTATATTTATATCAAAATGGCACAGGTTGCATTTCTGGATAACATGCTGCGGGAGTATCTCGTGTTTCGTGGTTATTCCAGCACACTCAAAGCGCTGGACGTGGAGCAGCGCAACGAAAAGGATCAATGTTTTCGAGCAGAACGTCTAATAGAGCACTTTAACAGCGCTGTCCAGAACTCCGACTTAACAGCGCTGCGCAGTCTGTGGCAACATCTCGATAACAGTCTGTTCAGCAAGCTGGATCACACCTACGCCTCAGGTAGATATTGATAAGATATTGATTAAACAACAAGTTGACTTCCATTTAATATTGATCTGTGACAGCCGTCAAGAAGCTGGAGAACAGTCTGCTCAAGTACTATCTGGTAACGGCGTACGGCAACAACAGGATGGAACGCATTTCGGAGTTCTTCAACAAACTGGCCAGCGAACTGCAGCAGCAGAGCGAGTGGAAGGATTGGTTCTGTAAGTCCAGAGCTAATTTATAGCAATGCCTATTTAACCGTATCCAAACTTAATCAGTATGTGTATGTCCCCGAGGCGAGAGTTCGGCCAGAGAGAATTGTGGCAGCGAGAATTGAGCCAGTGAGTGATGAGCCAATAAAAGTTTGACCAGTGAGAGTTCGGCCATACAAAGATTTCGGCTATCAAGTGTTGAGCCAGTGAGAGTTGAGCCAGTGAGAGTTCAACCAGTAAGAGTTTGGTCAGCAAGAGTTCGGAAGCGAGAATTCGGCTAGTGAGCGTTCGGCCATCCAAAGACTTCGGCTATTAAGTGTTGAGCCAGTGAGAGTTCGGCCAGCAAGAGTTGAGTCAGCAAGAGTTCAACCAGTCAGATTTCGGCCAGTGAGAGTTCGGTCAACGAGAGTTCAACCAGTGAGAGTTCGGCCAGCAAGAGTTCGGAAGCAAGCGTTCGGTTAGTGAGCGTTTGACCAACGAGAGTTCGGCCTGCAAGAGTTCGGCCAGTTTGAGTTCGGCTAACGAGAGCAAGAGTTCGTCTATCAAGTGAGAGTTCGGCTAGTGAGAGTTCGGCCAGCGAGATTTGGGTCAGCAAGAACTTGGCCAGAGAGAGTTCAGCTAGCAAGAGTTCGGCCAACGAGAGCAAGAGTTCGGCTATCAAGAGTTAAGCCAGTGGGAGTTCGGCTTGTGTGTTTAACTAAGTGGAGTCTGAGTGGAGTTCAGGATCTCCTGCTATCGGTTACGTCAGACTGTAGCCTTCCGCACGACTGATCTGCACCTTCCTTGCTGGTTTATATTTTATTTAATTATAGATTATTTATCTTTAAATTTCTTATCGATTATTAGTTGTAAAAATAATTTGCTCTGCCTTTACAGTTTTCTCGTTCTGCAAAAACGCTGAGGAGTCGCCCACATTCGCGCTGTACTTCAGCAAGCAGTGGCAGGACACGTTTCTGCTGTCGCTGCGCAACTTCCTGACCACGGTGTATCAGTGCCTGCCACAGCCGGCGTTCGTGCGTGCCGAGCAGGAGGCGGCGCACATGCAACGGCTGCAGGACGACAACACACGGCTGCGTGCGCGTCTGCTGCAGCTGCAGCAGGAGCAGCAGCAACAGTTGTCCGGCTCACAGAATCTCAGCGGGGGAGACAACGGCGGCGGCGGCAGCAGTCGGAGGCGCCCCGCCTACCGCCAGCAGCAGCTGAGCGATATACTGCCCTTCGACATCAGTCCGCCGGGTCACATTGTGGACGACTTCTGCATCATTGCCTCCGAGGCGAACAGCGTGTCGCAGGCCAGCGATGCGCAGGCACGTGGCCTCAAATCGCTCATACGCAACATTGGCTCCGGCTCGGGATCCCCCGTGCTGCCACGCAAGGACAACGGAGGCGACAAGCGCAGATCGGGCAGCGTGGGACGTAGCTGGATTTAGTTTAACTAATTGATAAGGAGAAACGCTGTTTTTTATTTTTAAATGCTTTGTTTTTATTTTTATTGATTTGCGCTTGCTCTTAAATGCGATTCCAAAATAGACGTACAAAGTAAGGTATTTTCAATTGCAATAAATAACGTAAAATTACAAAATAAATATTTGACGATTCGTGTAAAAAAGATTGCTCTCTCTCTATACAAGCGGCACAATTTAAAAAATAATTACAATTTGTATAGTTAATAATTGTATAATTGTATAGTATGCGTTCTAGATCTACAGTTGTGGCTATAGCTATAGCTATAGCCTTGCTTCATTTGTTTTTTGTTTGTTGAATTTTTTATGTAAATTTTGCATAAAGTAGCATCAATTGCTGACTATAAGTAAATGCATTTTCAGCTTTAGTTAGGGGTTTTTTTTTTAGTGGGAGTTGGGTTTAATTTAAGCCAAATGCGATTGCTTAACTCGATACGCTGCTTATGGAATACGTTTTATTATATATATATGTATTATTTATTATTATTATTATTATATATTATTTATTATTATTATGAGCCTTGCCGCGGCAACTTGCAACTTGCGGCGCAACAGCAGCGGGTTGGACCCGCCTTGATTGTTCCGCCCGCTTGCTACTTCTAGAACTTCTAGAGCGCCGTCTCGAACGCTGGCAGCGCTGTCGGCGCAGTTGCAAATTTGCTGCTGCTCTCTGCGTTGGTGGCGCCTCGGCCAAAGCTGGGCTTCAGCTCGCCGCGCATGAAATTGTTCTCCTCGTTCTGCAGAAAGAAGTTGCGCTTCAGATCAAAGCTGGCGGCGGACTTGGGGCTGGTGGCGGGATTCGCAATGCGTGCCTCCGATATCTCCAGGCTGGCACGTGAGCCGCCGCTGCCGCCGCTGCTGCTGTTGTTGCACTGATCCTCCTCGCTGTGCGCCTCTGGTATGGTGCTGGACATGATGTCCGTGCGTGGCACCACAGAGGCAACGGCCGCACTGGCGCCTGGCGCACGCATCTTGGGCGCAAAAGTCTTTGAGGGTGAGCCGAACTGCCCCTGACGCAGCATCCGGCGATTGGCAAAGGTCTTTGGCGAACCGCTCAGATCGAGCAGCTTCAAGCTGGAGTTCAACGTGGGCTTGGATGCCACCGGAGCGGTTTTTTGCTGTTGGGTTGGCTTCTGGCTGAGCATTGGCTGCTTCTTGAGCAGCTCCACGGCGGACACCTTGCGCTGCACGGGACTCGTTTTGGCCGACTTGGCCAGCAGCAGCTTCTTGAAGTCCAGCAGCGTCGTCTTGCTCTGCCCAATGCGATCCGCACAGGTGTTAAGACGCTCCGGAGAATTGTCGTTGTTCCAGTTGCGCGACGGCTGCTTCATGGGCGGCACGTTCTCCGACAGGCTGGCATCGCTCCTAGTGGGCGTGGAGGTCAGAAAGTTGCCGCTGCCGTTGCTACGCGGCACAATCGGCGATATGTTGCTGCGCCCCTCGACAGCGGGGGCGGCACGTGCCACACGATCGGCGCGTCGTATGGGCGTGGCATACAGATCATCCCGACAGCTGGCGGCGTTGCCATTGGCTGGCAGGGATTGCTTGGGCTGGCTGCGTCGGCTCTGCAGCGTCCAGTAGACGGGGGCCGTGCGCTGAAAGGGCGTGGCATCTGTGGGCGGTGTGTTCAACGGTGCTGGCTGCACTTGCTCATAGATATTAGAGAAACGTTGATACCCTGCGAAAACAGCAAAAAAGAGGTATGCCGATTAGTTGCATGCCTGCCAAGTTTATAGTTTATATATATCTCGATTAGACAAATTTCAAGTGTAATAACCAAAAGGAAAAGCTCAACTTTACTAGTTCACAAGCATTAACGTACGTACCTGCAAACGGTTAACCGTTTAACCGCTTAACCGTTTCGTTACCTGATCTGGCAGCCTTGACAAGTGATGTTATGTGGTGCGAGGTGCTAGGTGCAAGGTCGAATGCCCTTAAATGAGGTGTTGTGCTGGGTGCTTGGGGGAAATGTGGATGCTTATGATAGGTCAAGACGATTACGATATGGAATAACCACAGACCATTTAGCTCGGTTGATAATGCAGTCGATATTTATGATATATATATACACATAATGCCAATGATTCGATATTCGATGTCATGTTTTATTTTTTTATTCTTATTTTTATTTGCAAATTACTTACGATCGTTGGGTTTCATATGGAATGTGATGGAGCTTACGAGTTCTATGCAGCGTATGCCTTAATTTAATGCGAGTCAATTTCAATATCTTTTGTCAAATCATGCGCTAAGCTAGCAAAACTACTTTGAGAACGTATTAAGTGAGTTCATTGTTAGTTTGGGATCGGATAAGGTGCAAAAAACTACCACTACACAGACGATTAATACACATATACAATATAGATTATGCAATCGAAGCTTTTTGCACGTTCAATTCAATTCGATTTGTAGTTTTGATAGTTTAGCGTCATCATTTGTGCATTACTTAGTAGCTTAAAGTGCAGTAATTTGGGTGAATTTAAAATAATCATATTTAGAACAAAAACATAAATGGTGCAAAAAACTTTACAGAATTTACAAATATCGATTGTATATGTATCGATTGTTGTTTTAGTCAATAAAAACTTACAGTTAACAATTAGTTACAGTTAAATGGGGTTTCACAAACACAGAGACAAATACACACATATATATAGAGTAATATAGGCTATATAGATTAAGTACATACACAAAACACAAAAGTTAGTTAAAACAAACAAAATTTATAACAAGAATTATTTGCACTTAAAATAGAAAATATTTTTTTAAAAATTATTAAATTGTGAGTTGGGCAAAACAAGCATTTTTATTACACAATTCAGTTGGTTAATTGGTTGAAAAGTTTCTTCAATTGGGCAGCATTTCAAGTGTAGGTTGCTTTTACGTTGATCTGGCAGCACTGGCGTGAGTTTTTTTTAGATGTGGCTGCGTTTGCAGTTCTGTTGAACATGATTAGCGTTAAATCTGGCAACGCTGGCAGCTGTTTTGATTGTTGAATTGAGCAGCAAGCGAATTATTGTAAGTTAATCTGGCAACGCTGGCATTAAAGCTGCTTAATTGGAGAGATGAATGGTGGAAGGGAATGTTTTATCGCCGATATGGCAACGACGGATTATTTGTAGTTATTGTGATTGATGGGAAGCAGGAGAATTTAAATTAAAAGTGAGTATAACAGAAATAGTATAACAACACTATATTGTTGATCTGGCAACACTGACAGCGTTTTTATGCCAGGGAACTTGATTCAGTTGAAGTTTTTAGCTACAAATTGTAGCTTTTCCACACATGCCTGAGCATAAAAGCTGCAGTTGGGCCATTGAACCTGTGTGTTTTTTTATGTAGATGGGGCAACACTGGCTTCAGGCAACAACTAGTCCCATTGAACACGTACACAGCACAAGAAGGTCTGGCAGCGCGCCCATGTCTGAAGATTGACAATTACCCTCTAGTGTTTGCTGAGGACAAGACACTCGAGAGAGGGTAGAGGGTGGGACGTGGGAGGGAGCCTAAGATCTACTTAAGGAAAGGTTACCAGATTTCCGTAACTTCAAACTTTTGTAGGATACGGCGACGCCGTCCGCCATTATCCTCATTGGGCAGTATGATTTTCAATGGTCTTAGCAGTATGCTGTCGACAAAGGACTTGTGGTATCTGGCGGGGGGTGCCGAGGTTTCCAGCTCATCCGACTCATCCGACTCGCTGCCGGCGTCGTCAGTGTCTGGCGTTGCCACTGTGAGCAGAGCTGGTGAGTCATCAAAGTTCTCGAGGGATTTGTTCTTCAGGTAGCTGGAATCAATGCAGGTGGTCGAGAGCGAGAACTCATCGACCAGACGCTCAAAGGACTTGGCGATTTTGGAAACGGGCGGGGAGTTGAGTGAGGCAGCGTTGCCAGACTGCAGGTGGTTGCCGCGCAGGCGAAGCGAACTTGTTGCATGCTGCAGCGGGGGCATTGCACTGTCGCTGGCAAGCAGATTCTCTTTATTCATTTCCAGCCTGAGCTCGGCGTTGGCCAGGCGATAGCTGTTGTTGCGCTTGAGCGCGCGCGGGGCGGCAGGGGGCGTGGCAATGGGGGTGGGGGTGGGTGGGGGGTTGCCTGCAATTGCAGTTGAAATGGAAAACGGCGTTGCAACAATTGGGTCAATCGATAAAGCGCTGCCAGCAGTTGTTGCAGCTAGTTTGAGGCGTGGTGGCAGGGGAGGCGCGCTGGTAAGGAAGGGGGCGGGGTCGTCTGTTTGGGGGCTGTATTGTGGGGTTGTTGATGCTGCCGCTGTTGGGGGCGCAACCACCCCTAATGGCGACTTACAATCTTTGAGCACACTTGAAATGCTGCCCATTGATGCGAATTTTGACTCTCTCAGCAACAAATTGATGTTGTTGTTAATATTTGTTGTTGCTGCTGTTGCAGATGTTGCTGTTGTTGTTGTTGTAGTACTAGTAGAGAGTAGCGTGTTATTTACAATAGCTGAGGGGTTTGGGGGTTGGCAAGCGAGTGGAGTTTGTAGTTGTAGTTGTCGTTGTTGTTCATGTCGTAGTTGTTGCTGTTGCTGTTGTTGTGGTTGCTGTTGTTGCTGTGGTTGTGGTTGTTGCTGCTGCAGCGTCTTACCTTCTTCCGCCGAGTTGGCCGATGCGGTGGTTGCCGTGGATGAGCTGGTGGCCGTGGAGCCCGTGGATGAGTTCGATTTGCTGGATGGCGAGGGCAGCATGGCAGCAGGTGCGATGCTCTCATAGAAGGGATTCGATTGATTCGCCAGCAGTTGCTTCTGCTCCTGATAACTGGACATGTTGCTGCTGCTGTTGCAACTATTGCTGCTGCTGTTGCAACTATTGCTGCTCTTGCTAAGCGGAGATTTGGCTAGGATGGGACGCACATTGGCCACTTTGCGATGTGCGGTGTTGCCGCCGTTGAGCAGCAGAAACTTGGCGTGCTTGTTGGCGGCAGCTGCACTTTCGTCGTTGCCTCGTGTGGCACTGAGCAGGGCACTTTCGGTTTCCTTCACATGCGGCCCAGGTGCGAAGGTGGTGTGCGCACCCTTGCGTCGTTTCAGGCTATCCGAGTCGTAAATGACGCGTCCCTCCGCGTTCGTGCGCACCCGACGCGTCTCTCCGCCAGCCGAAGTCAGCAGCGATTTCTCCTCGCGCAGCTCGCCAATCTCCGCGTACATGGGCACGCTGTTGCCCTCCACCCCTGTGGCAGCATTGGTTGCAACAACCGAAGTCGAGGCAGCTGGCAGCTGCTCTTCGTTGGTGGCGAGTTGTGCGCATGCCGCATGCCGACGCAAATGCTGAGGCAGCTCGTTCAACGAGACGTACTCCGAGGGTGGGTTGCACCTCGGTTGCGACTGCGACTGCGATGCCGCACGTCGAACTATGTCATTGGAATAGTAGATGCCGAGGTTGCGCTTGTTGCCGTTGTTGCCACCGTTGCCGTTGTGGTTGTTGTTGTTGTTGCTGATGTCGGCAATGGTCACATACTCGCCCGCCAGGTCGTACAGCTTGTCGTCGTCCACGGCACTCGCTGTCGCCGGCTTGGGGGCGCCAGAGCTTTTGGGCGTGGCACGCTTGATAACGGGCAACACAACGCGCAGCTTTTCAAGCATGCCACCGAGAGCTTTTGTCGGCGTCTGCTTAAGCTCGTTCAGGTTGTGGTCCCTGCTATTGGTGGGCGTCAGCTGTTCCGCTTCCGCTTCCGTTTCCGCTTCGGCCAGATCCACCTGCAAGTGCAGCTCGGTGAGCGTGCGATCTGCCTCGTTCTCGGATTGCGACTGGCGCTCGTCGTCGTCGCTGGTGGTGGGCGTGATGATGCACATGGAGGGTATGCGCTTGGCATTGATGGCGGTCTTCTGCTTGATGCGCTCGATGCGCTCCACGCCCTCCAGATCCGAGCACTCCGAGTACTCCAGCTGCTGCTGCAACTGCGACTGTGCCTCATCCTGCAGCTGTTGTGGCTGCACCGCATCCTGTGGCAGCTTCACATTCCGCTTGATGGTGCCAGTTCTCTCGAGCGTGCTGCCGATGGTGCTGCTGCTGTAGCTGCGCTCCAAGGTGCTGCTGCTGGCGCTGTTGCTGTTGCTCTGGCTGTTGCGGCTGTGCTTGCCCAGCGAGCTGCTCCGCTCCGGCACATCGGGACCCGTGCAGATGGCGGCGTTCATCAGCGTGGTGCAGACGGTGCCCGCTGAGCTGGTGGTGGTGGAGGTGGAGCCACGCCCATACAGCTCGTACTCGTTCTCCGCATTGAGCACCGTCTGGTTGGACTGGCTGCCGAAGGAGTAGCTGCTGGTGTGCAGGCTCTGCTGCAGCGGCGTCATCGGCGGCTCCTCCTCCTTCAGCGTGCGCAACCCGCTGTCCATGTGGAAGGAGGTGTAATACCCCTCGGTGTCGCAGCTATAAGCGGAGCTGGTCTCGTCATCCAGATGATTGGGATAGGCGCCGGCATCGCTTTGCAGCTCTGGGGTGGCGGTGCCCTCGCTGGTCACGCTGCTGGAGGCGGAGGTGTTGAGGAAGCGCCGCCTGCTCAGCATGGAGGAGGGCGGGCCGCTGCTGCTGCACGGCTGGAAACTGGACACGTTGAGCGAGGTGTTCGAGGCGCTGGACTTGGGCTGCATGGTGATCTCGCTGCCGATCGAGGCGCGTCCCGACTCCGAGCTGGCGCTCCAGTTGCCACTGGAGGAATGCGGCTGCTCCTCCTTACCTGCGGCATCCAGCTGACGATGCATGCCATTCCGACGCTGTCGATTCAATGTTGCCGTCTCGCGCATCTTAACATGCGAGGCAGCGGAGGCAAGTTGCAGCTTGCCACGCAGCTGGCCGCTGCTGGAGACGCTCATGCTCTTCTCCGAGGAGGAATACGAGGGTTTTCGTTCATGCGAAAACCGAGATTCGCTCTTCTGGGCAATCAGCTCGTGCACCACGCACTCGTCATCAATGTCCCGACTCTGCTTGCTGTCGCCGCCGCCCGGCTGGGGCGCCTCCGGCTTGTCGCTGCCACTGTGCTGGGAGCTGCAGCCGCTGGTGTCCAGCTGGCTGGAGATGTCGTTGCACGGATCGCTGCGCTGCATAAACTTGAAGCGATTCCTGCCCCACTGCTTGAGGGAGTTGAGGCGGGTCAGCGTGCTCTTGCCCTTGTCGTAGGGCAAGGCAACAGATTCCTTTTTTAAGATGTCGCTCGACTTGCTGCGTCCAAATTTTTTGGATTTCCTTGTGGCATCCGCGGCCGCCGCCGCCGCCGCCGCCGGCGCCGGTGCCGGCGATGTGGCAAGTGTGCTATGTTTCGACTCCGCATTGCTAAAAATGTGTTTTTTTTTTTTTTGGGAATAGTTTGATTGTTGTTGTTGTGGTTGTTGGTGTTGTGTCGTTGTTGTGGTTGTTGTTGTTGTTGAAGTTGGGGGGAACATAAAAGAGAAATAAATATATAGACATGTTTTGGTATACGGTTAGCAAAATCAGTATTGTTTGTTGATGAAAATGTAGTGCGTTTAGGGTTAAGGTGTTGCAAGAGGCAGAGAGAAAATACGAGAAAATACGTGGCAGAGAAATAGTCGAAAGTTGTTGCCAATCTATACAAATTATTGTGATTCAATTTGATTTTTCTTGTTTATTTCAGACACAATGCACACACAGTTAAACAGAGGGGGGGGAGGAGATAGAGCGGGATTTCTGGATCTGTCAGAAAATGTAGATTAATTAATGGCACAGTTCAAAGTTGAATACGCAGGCGAACATTATTTCTGGCGCTCTGCTTTCGCCTCGGTTTGATTATTGCTGGCGATTACAACATCTAAATTCTTTTCGAGTGCCCCACAGCTGAAGTCTGTGTTTAGTGGGGCAGCTGCATGCACACACAGAGCGAGACAACATATAAAAAGACAGAGATAGAGCATACATATAGACAGCACATGGCTGGGTTGGCTAATTAGGCCCGATAAGCGACTTTTTCATTCATTTCTTTGGCATTCCTGGGGTCAGAAATTTTCAATTGACTGCCCACCGAGGGGGGTTTGGGAGGGAGTAGGGAGTGCACTATAAATTTGATATCAAAATCAGTTTGTACACAAATAAATTTGACATTTTCTAGCTCTCTATTTATTGTAGTTTTCATAGAAATTCGATTTGATTTTAAGCTCTAACTAAACTCAGCAAATTTTAAGTGTTGAAATTTTTACTGTGTAAAATCATATTCCCATTAGTATTCATATGTTTTATTTTTTATGCCTTTTTTGCTGTAATTAGCAAAAGCACGCCTTGACTCACACTCCAAGCAAAAAAAAACCGATTCTAAAAAGTTTTTCGAAACATTACGAAATCATTTCCTACGTGCTCATAATTATATTTTAGTTTACTTCTGCTTCAGCGAGGTGGGTTCTAGTGTTGTTCTGTTAAACAAATTTTTAAAAAATATATTTATGAATATATTTTAAATTTTTATTAAGTTCGTTTAGCAGCAACTTAAAAAAATAACTGAAGATGAAACCTGTTCAACATCAACTATTCGCTTTGGTTCAACAAAATTCGAAGTTTAATTTTAGTTTATTATCCTAAATTTAATGCTTGATACAATCAAATTTATAAATAAAATACATTTCAGTTTATTCTGATTTTTTTTTCTTCAGCTAGATCAAAAGGTTTTTAATATTTTAACCTCCAAACTATAGAAAAACTGCTATTTCTTTAGAATTAGTTTAATTTTATGTCTTCTATATAATTTTATAATATATTTCAACTTTTCTTTAACAGTTTGCTAAAATAATTTCTCAAATTTATATTATTAGACCCTTTACTTTAAAAAAGTAAAAAGGGTCTATTAGTTTAGTGCAAAGAGGAAATGTGTGTAACACCCAGAAGGAGGCGTGGCAGACCCCATAAAGTATATATATTCTTGATCAGGACGACAAGACGAGTCGATGTAGCCATGTCCGTCTGTCCGTCTGTCCGTCTGTCTGTCTGTCCGTCCGTATGAACACCTAGATCTCAGCAACTATAAGAGCTAGAGACACCATATTCGGGATTTAGATTCTCCTATTTCGCGAGCAGCACGAGTTTGTTTTAGATTTTGGATACCTTCCCCCCTTCCCCCGCAAACCGCAAAAAGCTACTGCAGCCACAGCTTTAAAGTTATTGCCTTGTAATTTAGTACGTAACTAGCTTATGACATTTTCTATTGACTCTGTGAATTTCGTTCCGATCGGATAAGAAACAGCGAAAATATGGAACGGACAATTTGCCGCACTAGGCAGAGGGGGGGTGGTGTGCCTTGCATACGCGTGTAGGTTAGTGTGCGTGCCTTTGACTGTGTTTGTATGTTCATACATTAGTAGTAGTAGTAAAGTAAAGGGTCTCCTACTGTCGGTTACGTCCGACTGTAGCTTCCGTCCCACTGATCTGCCCCGTCCATATATTTATATTGAATATTTCTTTTTTATACCCTGTACCCATTGAAAAATGAGATATACAGGGTTATTACTTATATTTCGGCTTTACTGTTCTACTAGGATACGCTATACTTTCTGAACCGCCCTCGCATTGCACAAATCTCTTACAGTTTGACGAGCAATTGGGTTCAGTTGAATTTGGCCTGCTTTGCGTTTTTAGTGCTGATCGCACAGATATTGAACAGCATTGGCATATATATATATACATACGTCTGTATATATGTATATATATGTATGTCCGTGTGTGTGCGTGTGCTTTGGCCGTCTCATGTTGCACATAAAGCGCAGTGAAACGGAATGACGACGATGTCGGATTTGTGGGCAGACGACGCCAACAAAAACAAATAAGATTTATGAAACTTTTAAGCAAAAGGCGTCAGACAAATGCACAAAAGAAGTACGAAAAAAATACAACTACAGCCACTAAGGCACAGAATGTTGTAGTTGTAGTTGTTGTTGCTGTTGTTGTTGGTTTTTGAATGTTTGGCAAATCCTACGGAGCTGCTCGTCTGATTTATGCTGATGATTCCCTAACTGCACATCGTGTGGGCTGCAATGTTGCTGGGCTACATGTATGACAGATGGCAGTTGGCAACAAATGTTGCTAGAAAAACGTTAGTGGGCCGCAATTTGTCGCTTGGCAACACGACAGGCGACAGGCGAGAACCAGCAACAAATGTTGCCAACAACTAGGCAAAGATGACAAACGACAATGTTGGCAACAAATGTTGCCAGGCAATTGCAACTTGCGTGTGGGTGGTTTGTGACTTGACTGAGTGCATGAGGTGAATGTATCGAATATGAATGAATTTTAAATGATATATGAGAGCAATGTATGCATGACTGTTGTATGTAAGTGTGGCTGGGTGTGTGTGTGTGTGTGATTGTATGTATGTATTTGAGTAATTTGTTAGGCTGTTTTCGTTGGCGTTTTGCAATTTTTCATTGGAAAAATAAGTTTTGAAATGGCTTTTAGCTGGAAAAGAAGATGTTGCTTGCTTGCTTTTGTTTTGCATTAGAGAAATGTACAAAAAACAAATAAATATTAAGCTAATTATGTATTGGCAAACACAAACAACAAGATTAACAAGATTATTTACAATTATTTTTCAATTTATGTATAGTACAACATTCATTTTAAAATTTTGAAATTCGTTTTTTTAGAGCTTATTTATTTTTGGGCATGCTGCTAACTTGGCAAACAAAAGTTAATTACAAATATAATCAAAATACACAATTGATATCGATTAATCAATTAATCAATTAATCGATAAATCATAACAAGACACGAATCTGTACAGTTTCGTCAAAATATATCAAATACTAAACAGCATAACAAATTTTGCAGCTAATTAAAAAAAAAATATTTTGAAAATAGTTTCACAATAATTGCATAGAGAAATAATGATACGAGTACAATTTGTATACAGCTGAGAAATGCTCTGTAAAAGTATTGTATTTGTATAGAGTATATAGTTTATAGTTTATAGAGTATAGGGTATAGTTTATAGGTGGACTTGGCCTCTCAGTATGCTTTTTATGTACAGTTTGAGAGGCACTGCCACTGTGAAAGTGTTGAGAGCAACTGTGGAAATGTACTTAGACGCTTTCCCATTGTCACAGTGAAAAACTACAGGGTATACAATGTGCAGCAGCTGTACATACCCATTGGCCGCATCCTGTATCTCCTTCTGATCCATTCCGGCTATGGTATTACGGCGCTTTCCACGCACCTTGCGCGACCTGGAACGCCTGCTAACAGTCTGAATATTATCATCCAGATTATTTGCCTCAGACTCCCCGTTCTCCTGGGGGCTGGCCGTGCTGGGCGTGGCACTGCCCGCTCCGCCCGCATAGCATCCTGTGGCGGATTTGCGAGCTGCACACATGCGCTGGAAGTGCTTGCCGGATGTGTTCACCGAGATCACCTCGGCGGGGTATCTGAAAATGAAAGGGGGAGGAGGAGTCAGTAGAGTCAAAAAAATTTAGATAGATATACCAAATATCTTCTGTGTTTATTAACCGACTTCAATGCGCTTTTCAGGATAATTTAATACAATGGTAAAGATTATGTATTCTCAATAACAACTTTCTATGCCTAATATTACGCTTTTTATTGATTAGGGGGCTTGGCATCCAATATTTGAGATAGATACGATCCATATTCCAAAAATGGTTGTTTTAGCTCTTATAGTTTTCAATTTTCCAATACTGCAATAAAGAATATCGTTCTTAGATCAAGAATTTCCTGGCTCATTGAACTTTTGACACCGGAAATACTTGATGATGAAAATGATTGAGTTTTCTTTCAGTGCACGCCAGTTGTAATAGTTAATTGTTTACAGTTTGAGTTTGGGTATTTCCTTTCGAGTATTTTCAACAGTTTTAAAGTGCATTTTGTGGTTTTTTCTCGCTTCTTTTACTCTGCATTCACGCTTTAATGCTAACCAAACATTTGCGCTTTAAATCAATGGAGCGTTTCCAATGTTTGTCCGTCCCTACGCTTAACACTCTCCGTCCGTCCGTACGTCCGTCCGTCTGTCCGTACGTCAGTGTCTATCGGCTTGTTTGCCTTTTCATGTGTCTCTTTTTATTTTGGGGCTGGCGCAAATGAGCCATGGCCAGCGCTGGGCCTGATGGGGCACGAGGCGTGGCATATGGGCGTGGGCGACACTTGCATAATTCCCCCGACTCCCGCCCTGATCCCTTGATGTGCTCTGTGGCCGCATTATACTTTTACGTAATGCGCAATTGAATTAATTTTTTATTGTCGCTTTTTACGCTGTGGTTTCCGATTGCGTCGCATAACAATAACAACACTAACAAAAAGCCCAAACATTGGCTAAATTTTTGAAACAAGATAGGGTAATTAACTTCGACCTAGCGAATATCAGATGCACTTGCAGCTTTAAAAGTATTACAAAAGACAGCAAGAGTTGCTGTCGAGCACAGCTTACAGCATAGAAGGAAGAGAGAGTGAGGCAAAGCCAGCAATATTGTTTCTTTAATAACTTTTGCTTTTATAAACCGATTTTAATGCGCTTTTTAGAATAGTTAGATTTAGTGGTCGAGAGTATATATTCCAAATAACAACCTTCTATGTTTTGTAGCACGCTTGATAGTACGGTTTTGAATTGGCATTTATCGATTAGGGCGTGAAAGGGGCATGTTATCCAAAATTTGAAATAATCTTGATCGGCGTATAGTATGCACCTACCTACATTCGGAAAATGACTGCTCTAGATCTTATAGTTTTCGAAATCTTAGCGTTCATACAGACGGACAAACGGTAAATGTCTACATCAACTCAGATTGTTGCCCAGATCAAGAATATATATAGTACTTTATGGGGTCTGCCTGTTTTATAGATTTTTATAAAGTTGTTAACCCTATTTTTAACCATTTAATGGGTACAGGGTATAAAAACATCCATAGTAAATACAAATTAATTTTGCACTAAGCTATGTTCTCCACATACTATCGTTTATAGGGTATATTTGATTTGTGTACTTTACAATTATGTGTCGAGTAACGGCTGAAAGTAAACAAATTACTTTAGTATCACTTCCCAATATACTCTAAAATGCCTACAAAAATATACAAACTGTGGCTAAACTCATTAGGCACGCCACAAACTGTGCATACAAGCCAATATGCCCGAAGCGGGCAGTCGTAAAGTACATAAAATAATTGTTATTGTTATTCTTGTTTGTTGTTTCTTTGTTTGTAATTTTTTTTGTTGCTGTATGCCGTTGGACAAACAAATAAACGAATAATGAAACATTACAGTGTAAATTTACATGAAACGGCCATAAAAATGAAGATTTAAATAAAATTAGCATATGAACATGAAAATGTTGCATGCGCTGATGTACAGCAAGTGCCATCGAGCATGCCAAACTGTGGCAGAAATAATTGCAGTGGCTGTAAAACTGTTATATAGTTCTACTTACTTTAAGGCAATGATTTTGGTCTGCTCCTCGGGGGAAGGCAGTCGATGATTCAAAGGCACATCTTTATTGATATCGTTGGGCAGCAGCAACTGCTGCTGATGATGATGATGGTTGTGATGATGCTGCTGATGCTGATGATGATGATGGGCGCTGTCCGCCGTTTGGCTAATGTGCAGCGCGTACTGCGCATCTGTGGCATCGGCGGAGAGCACGGACGGAGACAGGGCCGGTGTTAAGAGACCGTTATCACCAATGACCATCGATGTGGAGATCGATGTGTCCACATGATGCATGCAGTCGGGTGTGACGGTGACGTCACCCAGCGCCTCGCTCGATGTCCATTTCCGCAAATCCTCAATGGCAGCGGGCTGCAGAGCACAAAAAAAAGACAAAGGGAGAGACATGCGCTTAATTAACAGTTGGCCAAAATGTGAACATGCAAAAACATGTTAAAACAGCTCGCTAAAGCAACATTAATTGGCCCCAAGGCTGCTCCTGTCACGCAAATCTAAAATATAAAATATGACCAGAACATTTGCGTTTTGTGTTTGCGCAAACACTTGTCAGTTTTTCGCTTTTCGTTTTTCTATTTTCTTTTTTTTTCAGGCGCAAATTAAATCAAGTCACGCGATTAGAACGGACAAACAAAAACACGTATCATTCCATTGAGACGATTTCTAGTTTCCCGTTTGCTTCGAAACTCAATCAGTCTAATTAAAAGCAATCAACTTTTGAGAAATTCCCCGAAAAATAAAAAATAAAATTCAGCCCAATTTGTAACCGAGTATTAAACGCTGTAAGCGAAAAGCACAATCGTTTTCATTGATTCTGTTCGACTTCATCCATTTAAATCAATTGCAACAATTGAAAATCTATTTTTATTTTAGCGCAAAGGGGAAAACAAGAAAGATTTGGAGTAACCTCTGCGCCCCCACAACAATAACAACAAACGAAATCTACATAAAAATCCACTTGAGTTATGGTCTTTTATTGGCGAAATACTCGGGGTACCGGAGCATGCACAGTGGTACCATAATTCTGTTTAATATCTACATTAATAGTTCTTGTTTTTGAAAGAAATTACTTTGTTACAAAACAAGGTTTGTTCAATTTTTAAATATTTTTGAAGCTATCAAAAATTTAGTGATTTCTATTTAATTTTTAAAGCATAGCTGACTAATCAATGAGATAGCTGTCTAACATACTATATTAAAATATAAATAACTATAATCTCATTTCACTTAATCTTAGTTTATTCAGCCTTATTTGACATTTCTTCTAGGTCATTGAAGGGGTACGTCGAATAAAGATAGTGAATTGCTCCATGCTAGGTTTAGTTTTAAATGCAAATATTAATTTGCTTGAAAAAAAATATAATGATAGTGCTTACTATTAGCACTAATAATTGTATATATAACACTGATCATTAATGTACAAAAATCCACGAAAAATAAATCTTGTAATCGATATTTTCGTTCTATCAAAATCTATATGTAAAACTTGATAAGTTTCGATGGTATATATTTTTTTATATTTATTTAATTAAATTAGGAAACATTTTTCATATATTTGATACCAGTGTGCCAGGCTCTGTACACAGTTTGTGTTGCTGTTATGGTTGTTTACGGTTCGGCGGCTCTTTGTTTGGCTCAATTGATTTTGGCGTATTGGCCAAGTTTCAATGATAAAATATTTGCACATAAATGTCGCATGTGCTATAATAAAATGTAATGCCAGGCAGACAGACAAACAACAACAACAACAGCAACAACAACAATAATAAAATCATCTGTCGAGCCTTAAGTAATAAACCGCAATGCGCTAATGCGAATCTTGGAAAACTTCAAGTTGGAATTACGGCTAAGAGCGGTTGTTATTGGCAGCAGGAGAGCTGAAGCTGGATCTGGTCTACCTCTGTGGGATGCGGCCAAGTGGAACGCACAGCAATGGCAACAAATGTCAAACGCAATGCGAAAAGGATTAAAAGTCATTCAATTAAGCAACAGCAGACGACGACGACAACTTGGCTCAAAGACGTCGCCAGTTTGGCCAGTTCTGCGAATGGTTATTGGCAGCTAAAGGCATAGCTAACGACATGTCTCCGCCATTGACGGCCCCAAAAAACAAAATCGAGAAAAATAAAACAAGTTTTGTAGCCGCCAGTCTGCAGCTTGCCGGAACCGCACTCGTAATGTTGGCTCTAAAGGTGATGTTTGTCTTTTGCCAGCTTATCTAATGGCACGGATGAACAAGGCAAGACAACAAATGCGGAATGACGTTGATGAAGAGGCAGTTGCAAGGAGTTGACGATGAAGTGCATGAAGCGCATGACGCTGCAACTGCAATTGGTTAAATGGCACAGAACTGTAAAGCGCATTACGATAGTTTGCCAGCAAAATGATTTAAGATTTGGCATCTAATGAACCTCCACTCCAGCATTCTCGGAGAGCGTGGGTTGTCATCAGCAATTAAAACAACTCAACTGAACTCGGTCCAAAACTCGACATGATTGCAGGGTTAGCTCTCAGCTCTGCGCTTCTATCTCTTCCACCTTCTCCTAACTTCTCTGCAAACACAACTCGTTAGCCAGAGGCCTGCGCTCATCCGTTGTGTGTGTGGTCTGAGTTCAACTAGTTTGACAACGACCGACAATGTCTCTTGTCTCGTGTCTCGTGTCTCGCGTCTATGTGGAGCACATTGTTGCAAGAAGCTGATGCTGATGCTGAAGCTGATGCTGAGCGAAAGCTGGCACAGCTGGCAAATAGCAGGAAGCAGCAGCCACAACATCAACCTCACAGACCACACACCAGGGTCTACAGCTATGCCTGACCACAACTTGATTATTTATGCATGAGGCATGTACTACCAAACCCCAATCCAAACCCCAACTCCCAATCCAAACCACAACCCCAACTTACCAGACGTATCTCAATCTCAGCATCGATGCGCGTGCGTAGCTTGCGATTCGCATTGCCAAAGTCTGAATCGGAGCAGAGCAAGGAATCATCTGTAACTGTGACATCCGTAGTGCCATCCAGCATATCATCCGCCGGCTGTATGTCGCCATTGAAGGATATGGAACGGGAGGGTGTGGCAGCTGCCAGAGGCATTAGCTCCTTGGCCGAATCCTTGTAGAGCTGACGCACGCTAAGCGGTCTGCTGTCGCTGGTGAAGAGCTCCTTCTGGAATGACTTGTCCGACTCGAAGTGCTGTTTGCGTTGTGCAAAGGTGAGCAGGTCGCTTTCAGCTGCAAGTAGAGAGAAAGAAGGGGATTAGTTAGGTTGGATTAGGTTAGAAAGGCTGGGGAGAGAGATTCCACCTTAGGTCGAATTCGACCCTGCTACAGTAAGTGCTTTAGTTGCTTTCTACTGATGGAAACACGCAGAACCATCCGCTGGATTGAATGAAGTATTAGAGCTATTTTATGCGAGGGCGATCTGAGATATCTCGGAGTATTATCATAAAAACAACTGTCTATTTTTTTGCTAAAAGCCGGACAAGAAGTGTAAACTAGTTTTTTCCTCTTCTTCAGCTCTATAGCTTCTAATGAAGTCGTTAAAGGTAAGGCGTAGTCGGAAGAGCATTAGTTAGTATATAAACATGCCAACTAGTAAGCAGTTGTAATAACTAAAGTTGGCATAAGCTTCTACATAATTTCAAACAAATAAACGCTGTAGTGTTTTAAATTACCTTCCTAGGAACATGTTTTATTCATATTTATAGTGAAAATATCTGTTTAACTTTTAGCGATGATTCAGTTAGGCTAAACTCTTAGGCATAGTCTGGCTTCTGCTCTATATAGCATGACGCACTGTGAATCTATAAATCATGCATGCTGCTGATTATTCATGCCCATTATCAAAGGCGCTTTTTATGTAATCTAATTGAAACAATGTGTATGCCCGCCCAGCTGCGTGTTTGAGACTTTAGTGCAAAAGTTTTTGCCACGCCTCCAAATGGGCCGGCCACCGCCCAGTTTTTTCATGTTTACACAGACGCTGATGCTTCATATAAACAAAAAAGAGTTGGAAAAAAAAATCCCAGCTGCCAATGGCCACAAAATAAATCAGCACGCAAATTAATAGAGTGAAAAAATCGACAAAGAGACCAAGGACACTGCATAAATAAAAAATATACGTATATATATAGCTGCAAAAGTCGGAGTAGGAAGAGCAATATATGATATGAGCCATGAAAAATGTAATTAACTTTAATCACCCAAGCAGGCCGCAAAAAAAAAAAACACTCCCAAGTCCAAAACCAAGTCCCAACTGTTAGTGCTTTGGATGAGCCCAGAAGGAATGGTACTTGCATATTTAATTCATATGACAGCCATGGCAAAGATGTGAAATGAGTAATGCTGGTTGGACGAGGGGAGGGGCCAGCGGGGGCATGCCTCGAGGATGAGGCATACGAACGTTTGTCTTTCTGGCTGTCTGCACATTTTTGCATTTAATAGGCGGCCATGTGGACGTTAATGAAAACAACAAAGTACGACGAAGGGGCGCAAAGAGTGAAGAGCGTGTGGCAGCAAGTACCGGGAATAAGCAACTGCCACTCGTAGATTAACAAGGCAAGAGCAAAGACACTCCAAAGAAGCAGCTGGACCGCTGCCAGGCACAATGCTAGACACAGTAGCCAAGCAGGCATCTAGTCATCCTAGTCGGCTCTCCAGCCAGACGGAGAGTCCGAGGAGCAACAACGTTGTTGACGACACAACGAGCGGCAAACATTAATGCTGCAGGCGAGTTGATTGGCTCAAAAGATACCCTGTTAGCTGTTACTTAATTTGTAATCATAATTAAATTTTCAGCAGAGTTTAATAACGTTACCAAACCCATGTAGACCAAATATTGAACGTCTATCTGTCTTACCCTAGTGTTTAGCTATTTTATTGATTCTAGCTGCAAAACTAAGAAATAATATAACTTTAAAGTAAACCTAGTGTGCGTAAGGGTTATACCCAGCTAGAAACCAAATTTGATAAGTGTACTGCTTATAGATACAGAGATTCAAGCTTTAATGTAACCCCAACACCAGCTAACGGCATAGAGAAACGGTTAACATTTTAGATTTGAATAATAGCCTTTTTCCATAAACATCCCAATCGCGAACCACTTCGTTTAAATTTCGAAACACTTTATCCAAATGAAAAACTCCACCCAGATGATAAACCAGTAATTTTAATGATTTGGGCATAGATTTTGCGCTCCAAATGAGCCTCATCCAAAGTGACGCAAAATGAGCTTACATTTTGCGCTAGTTTATACCAGCTATAAAAGTGAGTATAATTTCAACTTATAATACCCTCTTTCCAATTAGCTACAGAGTATAGCGACGTCAACGAGCTGAAGAAGCGCCTTGAAGCCACTAGCGCTAAATTCAGGCAATTTTATGGTAGCCCAGCCAGATTTTGACGTTGGATGTGGCACTGGGAAAAGATACATGGGTCTGGGCAATACGGGTCGACAACAACTACAGATACTTTTTGAATTCCAATTTTGTTATTTTCGTAGTTGTTTTTTTTTTTTCAAGTGCTCTAGACATTGGCACGCAGTTCTTTGGAGTAGCCTCCCTCTCTGGGCCTCCTCCTGCTGCACTTGACACTGAGCACATGCCGAATCTTGGCAGTTAAAACAATTTGCATTTGCCAGCACCGCCTTCGACTCATTTAAGGCGTTAAGCGCACTGTGAAATTCAATTAAGCATGCTCAGGTGCGTTTTTCGACTACTGCCGGAAACTGCCAGCATAAGCGGAAATGACAAATTAACTGTGCAATAATTTTGCGTTTCCTTCATTTCAAATTTTCGGGAACTTTCATTTTTGTCTCGTACTTTTTTTTTTTTTTTTGAGGCGTCATCATGTTTGGTTGTCTGGCATGTCGCTGCAAATTATACAAACCGGGCAGCAGCAGACAGAATCCAATTTCAACTATCATGTGATGTGATTTTATTTATAGAATGCCGTTATCACAGATATAAAGTCCAAATCCACCACTTTGTTTTACACAATTTAATCTGATTCAGCACAGACAACGCAAGAGATTTAATAAATGTGCGCAGTTTTTAAAGAGACAAAGCAGAGATAAATTTAAGGCGAATATATTACAAAGCCCAATTTAAGCTAAGTAGTTTAAATTGTAAATGCTGATGCATGCACTACTTCCTCTTCCCATAAAATGGATAAAAACAGGGATACTAACTTTGTAAAAATTGGCTAGCACAATCATTTTTGAAACCTACATACATACAGTTTATACCATACGCAGATAAAGTTTATTTTAAATGTTGTATACCACGCCCCCTTAACTCCCGAATAGCATACGTTATATTGAACATGCAAAGTTGTTATTTGTAATATATACACTCTAACATTAGTCTTAACTATCCTAATCAATACAATGAAAATGGTTAATAAACACAAAAGTTATTAATGAAACAATATTGCAGTATTTGCCTTTGTTTGTAAATTGTTCTATTTCCTTTCCTATTCCGTTTGAAAGTACTCCTACCAATTCTATTCCATGTCTCATTTCCAGCTTAAGATGGTAATAATTGCCCTTTTCCTATTACTACTTCCTTACCATTATATAGTAATTTTCCCTCTCAGAGCTCTAGTTCAATCATCTTCAACAGGTATTAAGTCCCAAACTGTGCTAGCTTGTAGACCCAGCGGTATTATCAACAAATTAGATTGTGATACGAATTGTATAATATTCATGTAGCGTCGGTAGTATCTGTGAATGTGGCAAGCACAGTAGTTAGCATGGGCGTGAGTGCAACATATCATATTCACGATGGCGCCGTTCGTTCTCACTTGACAATTGACAATTGTCATGTCAAACTGAGAAATTTATAGCATGAAACAAATCAAAAAGCCCACAGACAGACCTACAGACAGACCTACAGACCAACATGGAGCTTATGGTGCGTCGTACGTCTGATAAAACCAATAAACCTCAAAGCCAACACTCGTATCTGCTTACACATGCAAACAGGGCTGAAGAGGGAGGGGTTATGGGGTATTAATGTATATTAAAAGTGCATTTGGTGCCACAGAATTGACACGAAACAGCCGCAAATAAACGAGATTCAGCAGAAAGATGCCAAACGAATCAAATCACAGAGACCGAAAAGCAAAAAGCAAAATGCGAAAAGCCAAAAACCAAAGCTGGCGCTGACATTTTATTAGAATCTTGCTTTGCCCATAAATTGACACCACACACAAGTGCCGGCTAGGGGGGGGGGGGAGGGGGTGTTGCAACAGAACGGCGTCTAGTACGTGCCACATAGATAGCGTCGAGGCTGTTGCAGCGACGGCTATGTTTGGCGATGTTGCTGCATCTGGCAGATACAATCTGTCATTGCACTCGAGCATAATTTGCACCCAAAACAAGTTTCACGCCAAGCACGTAGCCTGCTAACGAGGGGCAATGGGGGGAGGAGAGAGAGGCAGGGTTGCTTGCAAGAAGAAGAAGAAGAAGAAGAAGTACAGGGTTGTGACAGCCGTAACACCACAAACACTTTTTGCACTCAGAAACCGAGCGATAATGTCTAAGCATTAAATGATTTATATGCCGCAATGGCATACCAATGGCATAGGCATAATTTACTTCGGCAAGTTCAATGTACTGCACTCGGGATGGCGCCGTGGCAACTCTGGCCAGAAGCTGCAGCAAAAAGTTAATTGCAACGAGTGCGTCCCAGGCAAGTTGCTTCAATCAGTTCTCCGGCCATTTTAATTTAATTATTTAAAGCGAAAACAATTGCAGGCAGCCAGGCAGCTTCACTGGCAATCACTTCAACTGCCCTTGGCCCCTGGACCTTGGCACGCTGCCAGACGAACGGACAGACGGATGGTCGGACGGTCGGATGGACGGATGGACAGAACGACAATGAGCCGCCGTTATTGTCAGGCAGCTTACGACTCGGCAGTCTATGGACCACGGAGTCGCCGCTGTGCGTAAGTGTCATAATAGCATTTAAAGCAATTACGGGTCACATTTCGGTTGGCCAGTGAGGGGAGTGCGGGGAGGGAGGCGGGGCAAGTGAGCAGGTCGAACGGGAAATGAAAGTCCTGCAGCTTCCGTTGCGATAAAAAAAAAACCAAATGATAAATTATTAAAGAGCGTAAAAAATAGAGAGAAAAAACCATTAAGGAAGCAGCCGATCAATCGGGCAAGCCCAACTGCAGAATACCCTGCATTCGATATTTTTAATAAAATTGAAATATATTTTAAGATATTGAATTGAAATTGTTACACAGTATAAATTACTACACCACTATACAGTAACAGTATACCATAAAAAAAATAATAATAAAAATTTTTATATTTTAAAAAAAAAAAAAAAAAAAACGAAGCGCGGCAGCAATGCTTTTTCTTAATTTTTTGTGTGTACTATTGACGCGGCAACGCCTGCAATATTGTTTCGTTAATATCTTCTGTGTTTATCAACCGATTTCGATGCGCCTTTTAGGGTGGATAATAATAACATTCAAATAACATTTCTAAATATTCAATATTACGCAAAACTAGCTTGATTTTAAGTGAAGAAAAAATTAATTTAATATCGTTGATAATTAATCTAAATAAAGTCAAAGCTTTAATCAAACTAAGTACTAACCTTATTTAAACAAAAATTAATTTATTATCGTTGATAAATAATCTAAATAAAGTCAAAGCTTTAATCAAACCAAAAACTAAATTTATTTAAACAAAAAATTAATTTAATATCGTTGATAAATAATCTAAATAAAGCCAAAGCTTTAATCAAAGTAAAAACAAACTTTATTTAAACAAAAAATTAATTGAATATCGTTGATAAATAATCTAAATAAAGCCAAAGCTTTAATCAAAGTAAAAACTAAATTTATTTAAACAAAAAATTAATTTAATATCGTTGATAAATAATCTAAATAAAGTGAAAGCTTTAATCTAACTAAACCTATATGAAATTTATATTAATATTTTTTAACTTTATGTCAAAGAACAAACTGCACTCAAAGGGTTTTTCAAAGTTGCTCAAGTGTCGCTGCAGCTAATTAATCAATGTTGAGTGGGCGCTTATCAAGAACAGCAAGAAGCCAAGTTCAGTCGCCAACTAGATATAAATGATGAGGCTGAGTTCACCTGGCGGCACCTGCAGAGTTGCGCTTATCACTTATCATGTTGCCTGCTTAACTTGAACAGCTGATGATTTATGAGCTGTTTAGCTGCCGCTTGGGCTTAAAGCTGAATGTTAAGGCAAAAGTGCTAACATTTTAACATTTTCAACACAAACGGCATGAGATAGCAGACAGATACATATATTCGTGTGTGTGTGTGTGTGTGTGTGTTTAAGTATATGTTATGTAGCCACATGTGCTTTATGGCCAACAGCAGCGGCGGCAGAAACTTTTTATGCGGCAACTCTGGCTGCTATTTTAGCAAATTTTCGCATGCCAACAAAGGGCAGGCGACGTTTTGGGGGCATAAATTGCGCAAAAGCCACGACACAGCAGCGGCAGAGGCAGCGGCAGAGGCAGCAACAACTACAGCTACAACTACAACATGCACAACAACAGCAACAAAAGCACGACAAATTTATGCAATGTAACATCAGAGCCGGCAGCGGAGCGTGTAAAGCGAGCACAAGGGCAACAGGGACGCACCGAGCGAGAGCGTTGAGTGTGAGAGCAAGATAAAAGCAATCAACACAAAGCAGCAAATGTTGCGCTCGCAGCGACAGCCATGTTGCTGGCAACAAAAAAAGTTGACAACGTTAACAGTCACAGCAACAGCAACAGCAACCAATATGTCTGAAAGCTTTAACAGTTCAGCGTGCGCAACTAACAGAAACCCTTTAACAGCAACTCTGTTTGAGAGTAAATAATATTAAAAATAATATAAAATATAAGAAATATTCAAATTTTAAAAAAATTTGCAATATTATGCTTTTTAGTTTATGTTTATTTTATTTTCATTCACGAATAATAAAGTCAACTGAAGATGGTTTTAAAATAAGAAATATTAAATATTATTATTCAAATATTGATGCTCAACAATTTTAACTAAAAGTATTTTAATAATAAATATGAATTTTTATTTGTAATATTATAAAAAAATGTACAATCGTCAAATATGTCTTGTATTTATTTATTTTAATCTTTAAGTTTATTCTTGACTACAGGGAATAAAAAACGGATTTTCAAGTGAACGTGTAATAACACATTAACATATTAAAATAAATTTAATATAAAATTGTTGATTTATAGTAAATATTTGATGAACGTTTAACTCTCTTAAATATTTAAAGTTAAATCAACAATACCTAAATTATATTTTGTATATCTTTATCTAGACAGATTTTACCTTATATCAAATTAAATTAAATTTAAAATAATACTGCGAATTTATAGAGAATATTATTTTAATGTATTTATAAGTAAACTCTCCTATCTCTCTTAACTCTCTAATGAAAATATCACAGAGTTCGAAGTACAATTTATCAGACTACAGCTGACACTTCAGGTTCCCAGCTGCCTAGTCTCTATTATTAGTTTTCCTCATTATACTCCTAGTTTCCTAGTCTTTTGTTTCGCTTTGTTAACAGAGTTTTGGTCAAGTCATTATACCCCGTGCTGTATATTTTCCCAATATGTGAAAAGCGTAAAGCGTTGCCTGTTTGAGTTTGTCATTTGACTGCAATCTCATTAAAATGGCTTGCCAAAAGCCAAAAACACGGTCTGCACTCCGGCGTAAAAACTGCGCCCGTGTTGACAACGACGCATGGGCAACACATCGTGGCGACGTGCAGTTTGCCAAAATCCGGCGATTGCCTGCTACAGCTGCGCTATTAAAACTGATTTACTGCTATCCGAACTCTCTCCTTTTTTTCGGATTCTCAGTTTATTCGGTTATAGCAATGGCCCGTGACACACCCACGCGGTCTGCCCAAAAAAAAACTGGGCAAGTCACGTGATTTGCTGCCTATAAAAATCCATAAAAGGTCGATGCGTCTGCGGTTTATTATACGGATATGTGCCTTTTCAGCCCATAAACCAGGGGGTAGGAGGGATTTGTCAGCGCCGACCCTAGCAAGGGGTTAAATCTGATAGGCCGGACCCAAAGCTAATCATATGGACTTATGCCACTCGCCTTTATAACTACTTAATATTGATGCAAGATAACGCGTGATGTCAGCTTAACAGTTACAGCAAATTTCGTGGGCGTGCTGAGCTGTTAGCGTTAACATGCTGTTAGGCAAACCGAAAGCTATAAAGCACTTTCTGTTAAATATATAGATAATATTTTGTAAGTTTGGGCAATCTGAAATCAAAATTTATGTTCGTTGTTTTTAAATTTTATTGGGTTTGTTGCGTAAATTTCCTACGTAAATCTTTGGGCTATTATTCATGCTATAGCTCGGCTATATCTTTTTTGATCTTTCTCGCTGCCCGCTGCTCTGTTACACTTATTAAGCAATTGGCAATGTCCGACCTCCCACACTATTAATTAAGTTCTGCTTGTTGTCTTCGCTTTTTTTTTATGTTGTATCGTTTTATGACCTGAACAATTTGCCTTTTTATTTAAATTAATTGACCTCTGACGCTTGTCGTGACAGCAATTAGTGTTTTTATTATTCTCCGCGCTTCTTTGGCTTTTGCTCTAATTAATAAACATCAAGACGGGCTTCGAGTTAATGATGGCAAGCGTTAAACTTCCGCCGTGCCCGATATCATGACTTTACGGCCATGTAAACTAATTAAAACCCAGCAAAACCCAACGCTTAAATTTGCTGCTAAACATTTGAGAACGTTCCCTATTCCCAATCCAAATTCTAGAACCCCTCTGCTGCCCATATGTCTGCCCCTGCACCCACGCTGCGGCTCAGTGGCATTCTGTTCAATTTCAATCATGAGTCGGAGTCTGTTCCGTCTATCAATCGATTTTACAGCCCCGAGGCGAACATAAAAATCCAACGTACTGAAAATTGAATGAAAAATGCATTTCACACTGAAATACCAAAAGGCAGACAGACTCGATTCCAGAATTGTTTTTGTTGTTGCTGTGCTCCCAAGTGTTGTTGTAGTTGCGGCCAATAAATTTAAGTGACATGCGTTTTTCAGCGAGTACCCGCGGGATAAGTTCACTTAACATTCCATCAGCTACGGGCCAGAGACAACAGACAACCAACAACCAACAACAGTCTGGAAGGGAGGGACGCAGAGGAACGTAGAGGAACGCATAGCTCTCGCCTGCACGATCAAGCTGAACTGATATCATTAAGAGCAACATCCTCCATGCTCACTTCCAAAACTTTGCCACTGCGCACCCTCTGCGGAAGTGTTTGCCTACGGGGGTTAAAAATAAAATGCAGCAGCTAACAATTTTATTGGGTTTTCCCAGTGTCTAAATTTAAACAAGAATGCCCAAAAACAGAGACAATTTTCATAGCTCGACAGTCACAGCGGTAGTTCACTGTGAACGCACTTTAAGATACCCTCTGTTCGCTTCGCTTCTTTCTCTCTTTTATATCCTAATGCTGCACAAAGTCAATAAGAAGGAAGCATAAAAAACTAAGCCTTCCTTGGGCAGTTTGTAGTTTTAAAAGGCATTTAGTTTTTTATTTCCTTTGCATCAATCTAGTTTTTATACCCTGTACCCATTGAAAAATGGGAAATACAGGGATTAAAATAAAGATTATTATAGCTTTTGATAAGGATAGTCATATTTATGGGGGAAAAAAATTCGACACAGTTTAATAATTAAATTTTGATTAAATAATAAAGAAATAAGTCGACTCCAAATTCAAATTATCAAAAAAAAAACCCCAGAATTACTTTTTTGGTCATAAAATAATTGTGGATTATGTTGATTGCATTATTTACTTAGTTAATTATTTAGTATTTTATTTATATACTTTTTGATTTTTTTTACCTACTAATTTATTCAGATATTTATTTATTTACTTTTTTATTTCTTTACTTATTTTTTGTATGTTTCTTTTTTAATTACATAATTTTTTTGATAAATAAATTAAATTTAATTGATATCATATATAGTATTCAAAAGATTTAATTCTAAGAAATTATTTATTTTGAAAGAAATGGAGTCTGTTGTTTTATCGCAAGAGATTTTTGAATTTTTATGATCAAAATTTGATAAACAGATTTTCTTTTATTTCCTGTCAAGAAGAGATAACTTCCGATGGGTAAAAATCCTGCGGGATGCTGTGCATCATGTTGTGGCATTTCCTTCTCTGTTTTGTTTATTTACAGCTCATTTGCTTTGCACCTTTGGATGTGTCTGTGTTTGTTTGTTTTATTTTTAGCAGTGTATTTGAATATGGAGTTTTTTGTGTTTTTTATTTATGAAAACTAAAAATGCTGCAGCTGACACTTGAGGATTATGGCAAATGTTTGGTTTGAACTTGAAAACAGCAGAGAGCGTGGAGCCGACGAGGGGGGCAAAAGGAAGTGAACGAGAGCAAAGTGTGAGTGTATTCGTGAGTGCATTTGTGAGTATATTCGTGGAGTTTGTGTGCGTGTGTTTTAGTGCGTGTGTGAATTATGGGCGCAATATCCGGCTTAGGCCTAGATTTCAAGCTGCTCCATGAATGTTTATTAAGTCGCTCAACTCCAGATCACGAAGCACATTAACTCCGCCAGTGTGTGGGTGTATCTATGTGTGCATATGTGTTTTGCATGCATGTGTATTGGTAGCCACAATTGAATATAAGTGTTTGTGTCTGTTTCTGTTGCTGTTTCTGCGTCTGGGCTATGGAAATGGGCAGCAGTTGGCAGTAGTTGGCTCTAGGGCCGTGCAATTGAGTTAGCAATGAGTAGTTCAATTGAAGTACACTCAACGAAATGTGCTGGGACCCAAAACGAGTTTAGCATTTCGTGGAAGACTTGAACAAAGTGCCCAGCGAGGAGAGGAGAGGAGAGGAGAGGCAACAACGGCGGCGAGACTTGAGATTCGAGACTCAAGACAAGAGACTTGAGAGTACCAAACTATCCCGCTGTGTCAAGCATATGCCGCGCCACGAAACAATCCGTAAATGTATCTGTATCTGAGACATAGCTCTTACATCTAGGCTGTATCTTTATCTGCCTGCACATACTGTACATACATTCTAACTCAAGCCAAGGGGGGCACGGGTGACAGCCTTGAACTATGTTGTATGCTGAAACTATCTGGCATAAGCTGAGCTTGGGAATATGACTTTGGCTCTGAGTTTCTCTTATATAAGTCTTGCATAAGCAGGCAGACAAACATTAAACAAGCCAAGCAAATGAAGAATGGAGAATGAAGAATTGTGGATGAAACAGCAATAAACCTTATAATTGTTCATAAACCCAGTCTCATTCAACTGGCTGAAAAAGCAAAGCCAAGCACGATCTATGACATGACATCTTAAGAAAGATACAACCATAACTCTATAACCTTAAAAAGATACAGTTAAACAATACAGTTTGTAAATTCATTAAAGAGAAATCGAAAGACTGAAAAAACTCCAGTTCTCTGAATTCAA
Source organism: Hypselothyrea guttata (assembly GCA_035045125.1). Taxonomy (NCBI): domain Eukaryota; kingdom Metazoa; phylum Arthropoda; class Insecta; order Diptera; family Drosophilidae; genus Hypselothyrea; species Hypselothyrea guttata. The sequence goes on along the minus strand of JAWNNJ010000778.1, from coordinate 9,390 downwards.
TAAAAACTTGGCTTTCATGCTAAATTAGTCAGAAAGTGTTCGAATTTAATACCAAGCAGTCGGTTCAAAAATCGTTTCTGTAACTTATCTACATGTGTTTAAACTGTTCTACTTATGCAACAATTATCTGTTGTGTTAGGCTTGTCTTATCTTACTTTTATTAGGTTTCAGCTGATTTGCTTAAATGATATCACACCTTTGTCTTATTGTACACCTAGTATAATAACTACTCAAGCAGAACGCAATTCTCAGTAAAAACTTTAATACTCTAACTGTGACCAAAGCGTGTTAGAAGTACACAAAGAAAAAAATCTAGTTTAACGCGCTTAAAACTAGTAATTCCAAGCTGGAGCTACAGCGAAAAATAAGTCCAAATTTTTTTGTTTTGCAAAATAATGCAGAAAAAACCAAATATCACAGCACTTGGTCGAAAAATTATGATTTTGGACCGAATATTGATGAAATGGGGGAATTTGACTCCTAAAAGCAAAAAAGCCACTTTTCTTAAACTTTGAATGCGCATAACTTTTCCAAAATTCAACCAATTTTCAAGTGGTATGGATTTTTCTTAATTAATTGAGTGCAAAATTGAGTGTAAAATTTAAGTGATAAAAAAAAATTTTTTTTTGAAATTTTTGTGAAAATGTTAAGTTTTTAAAAAATATGAAATTTTCAGAAATTTTTTTTTTTAACATTGTAAGAATTGTGGCGTAAACGAATTGTATTGCAAAATAATGCATAAGAAACCAAACATGAATGCATTTGGTCAAAAAATGTAGATTTTAGGACCAATATTGATTTTATGGGAGGATTTTCACTCCTCAAACGAAAAAAGCCACTTTTGTTGAACTTTGAATGCGCATAACTTTTACAAAACTCAACCAATTTTCAAGTGGTATGGATTTTTCTCAATCATTTGAGTGCCAAAGTAAAATTAGAGCGATAAATAAAAAATTTTTTTTGTTGCAATTTTTGTGCAAATTTTAAGTTTTTAAAAAATTTGACATTTTCAAAAAAAAAAAATTTTTTTGTAACATTGTAAGAATTGTTGCGTAAACGAATTGTATTGCAAAATGATGCAGAAAAAACCAAACACGACAGCATTTGGTGGAAAAATGTAGATTTTAGGGCCAATATTGAATTAATGGGGGGATTTTCACTCATTAAACGAAAAAAGCCACTTTTCTTGAACTTTGAATGCGCATAACTTTTCCAAAACTCAACCGATTTTCAAGTGGTATGGATTTTTCTCAATTATTTGAGTACCAAAATAAAATTTAAGTAATAAATAAAATTTTTGTTTTTTTGAAATTTTTGGAACAATTTTAAGCTTTCAAAAAATATGAAATTTTCAGAAAAAATTTTTTTTTTGTAACATTGTAAGAATTGTTGCGTAAACGAATTGTATTGCAAAATGATGCATAAAAAACCAAACATGACTGCATTTGGTCAAAAAATGTAGATTTTAGGGTCAATAATGGTATCATGGGGGCTTAACACTCCTCAAACAGTGAAAATAATCTTCATTATCAACACTCTTACATTAAGCGGAAATTAACAGGATTAGATTTAATTTCAGAGCGACTTTTTGCAGTTGAATGCAGATGCCTTGCTGTCTCAAGTAAATCAATTTGCCGCTGGCCTAAGCCGCTATTCAATTACCCGAGGAAAGAAACTGCATTAGCATTAGGAGCTGGGAATTAGGAATTAGGCATTAGGCATTTAGATTTATGCGAGTTGCTGCCACTTATGGGTGCAAAGCCTCGTCGGGATGCCTGCAGCCTGATGCCTGCTAGGCGTGTCACATTACAGAGGCCCTGCGGCTGGGTCACATCCTAGGTTCAAGCAGTCGCGTAATGCATTTTGCATTAACTTTTCTTCCCCTCTCTTCGCTTTTTTTTTGCAGCAAGAAGCCAACAATGCCAAGAGTGCCAAGCAGCAGACAAGGGTGAGGCACAGACAGGGGCAGGGGCAGGGGGCAGAGAGGCACATGAATACACGCAGCGGCACGTTAGAGTGGCAAGGAGTTGGTGGGGCAAGGAGTTAGGAGGCAGGCTGTCTGAAACTTTGGCTGCAACTCCGATTGCAATGCGAGAATGTTGTGTATTAAATTCACTCAACACTCGCCAACAAAAACCCTTCTTTAAATGCTTTGTGCTTTTGTTTCTGCAACTTTTTTGTAGCACGACAGTTTTTGCAAAGTTTTTTGACACGTGTTAAATATAAATGAATGAAAAAGGTGCAACAATGGCAGTGAATGAGGAAGAAATACCCTAGGAAATTTGAGGAGTTATGAAAAACAGATCAAAGTTCGGATTAAATTTAAAGTAGAATTGTCACAATTTATTTTTAAAAATTTTTCAAATGTCTAAAAACGATATTATAAATATCAAAATTATACACCAAAAATAACTTTATGAAAAAAAAGATTTTATAAAAAAAAATTGATAATGAAAACAAACAAAATTTATTAAAGAAAAAATAAAATAATTTTATTTAAACGATTATTTATATAAGAAAATCGACTAGCATTATTTTGTATAATTTTTGTAAAGTTTCAAAAGTTTTTGTTGGAGCAGACGCCCAAATAGTTAGTTTGTAAATTTGTATTATAAGTAAATCTCTTAGTTAAGATAGTTTAAGAGTAAAACGAATGAAGTTGTAAATGAAATGTATAAGAGATTGAAGTTTCGTTCGTATAGCAAGGCTCGGCTTGTGAGCGTTTGCTGCCCACGCATAAATTATGCTGCGTCGGGCGTTTTAGTTGCGCATACCACCTAGAAGAGAGCACTTACGCTAAACACCGCCACTAATATTATACCGCGTCTCGAATTTGTTAAAGTACATAATAAAATTGTTAAATATCGAAAATCACATCCAAAAAACTCTTTGGATTTTTTATTGGCGCCCGAGCAGGGACTTCGGTATATTTCGTTTGTTTAAAATAGTTGGTGGTGTTCTAGCGGCTCTTAAGTGAAGTGATGTCCAGCTCCAGCAGATCAAGGGAAGTGTCCATGGAATCTGAAAGCGAACAGGTAATCTGCACGAAAAATTGAGTTGATTAATCCGCTTTTGTGCGAGGCAAATTAATTGTATTAAATTTGGAAACATATAAATGTATGTATACATACAAACTTGCTAATCAAACTCAATTGTTGGTGTCAGTCGTAAACGAAACATACATACATACATATTTAGTGATACAAGCCTGTGAAGTGAAACAATAAAACATATTACATACTTAAATTACTTATATATTGCATTTTCGTTTGCTAAGTGCATTAACTGCACATATGTTTGCCCATCCGCTTTGTGTTACAGGTACCGTTCTCAGCTGTTGCTAAGCGCTAGAAAGTTCTCGTTTTTGCTTTCTGCTTTGGCTAGTTTCGTGAGCAATTATTCGCGCGCATTTGCTTTGCGTTTTGCACATATACTCTGTAATTAATTTCGATAGGGTATATAGTTTAAATATTAAGGTGTTGAGCATTATTGAAGCTGCCTAATATTATAATGCATACACGTCAAATACGCAATAGTTATTTGAACTAACAATAATTGTACACAATTATTTATTTAATAATTTCGCTTTGTTTCGCCAAGTGCATTGAGTGCACATATATTGCCTATACCGTTTGTTTTACAGGTACCGTACTCAGCTGCTGCTAAGCGAAAAGGGAGTTTTTTGTTTTAGCTTTCCTCTTTGCCTATAGTTTCGTAGCCAATTTATTGCGCGCGTTCGCTTATCGTTTCTGCATGCTGCATACCCTGTAATAAAACTTAATTGGGTATATAGGTTTTCAAGTTCAATTGGTAACAATAAATATTAATAATTATTATTATTATAATAATTAATAAATTCGGTTCAATTTAATAAATTTGCACTACTTAAATATGGGCATCGATGATGAAGCCAAACCAAGCGGTTCAAAACGCTTAGCCACACTTCTGCAACAGTTTGACAGGGTGAAACTTGACATCGATCGCATGAAAGTTTCATTTGAGCAAAAGACAATTTCATTTGAACCAACTCAGCTGTCTTGTCGTTTAGAACTCTTGGTAGGCTATATTGAAAAGGCAATGAGCATTCAAGCCCAATTGGACAATTATGATCCATGTAATGATTCGAGAGGGCCGTTGGAAGATTTATGTATAGCAACCAAGGCATTATATTTAAATGCAACTAAGGGTAACTCTGAAAGGCAATTTAATAGTACTCCAGTCGGTGGAAGTCATCGTTCACAACTGCCCAAAATGCGTTTACCAACATTTAGTGGAAAGCATTCTGAGTACAAGAATTTTAGATGTCTATTCGATACTCTAGTCGATGCCGATCAGTCATTAGCAAATGTAGAGAAATTCAATCATTTGGTATCGTGTCTGTCCGATGAAGCATTAGGTGTAATCAAACCTTATCAATTAACAGATTGCAATTATCAAAAGGCTTTAGCTAGCCTTGATGCTGTGTACGACAATAAATGTCTGATGTTTTTTGATACCGTATCGCAATTGTTTGATATACCCAGTATGATCAAACCATCGGCAGGATCGTTAAGATCCATAATTGATACAGTTTCCGCTATATACTCGTCTCTGTTGTCTGTAGGTGATGACAAAGATATAGCGAACGCTATGATTATTCATATGATTATGGCTAAGGTAGATCATACAACCAAATCTAAATTTGAAGAACAGCTGGATTATAATAAATTGCCCTCTTGGTCTGATTGTGCTTCTTTCTTGAATAGGCGATATCAATATTTGGCTACAGAAGAGTCAACTAAGGCTAAAAACAAGCCAAGGGTAGAACTCAAACATAACAAATCTTCGTTTTCGTGTGCCAAGGGTAAGCAAGATTGCCAGAATAAGAAAACGATCCTTAAATGCAACTATTGCCACTCTTCAGAACATAAAATGGATTCTTGTCCTTCCTTTGCTGCCATTTCGGTTGCAGATCGGTTTGCATTTGTAAAATTGCAAAAACTTTGCATTAATTGCTTTAATATTGGCCATATAGTTTCAAACTGTAAGTCTTCCAAGTGTCGGGTGTGTGCTAAGCCACACCACTCTTTGCTCCATAGGTATGAAACTGTCGCACAACCTACATCTGTGCCAGTCGCATCAGAAGTTTACACTGGTCATGTACTTAGCACCGATCAGGTAATTTTGGCAACTGCCAGTATAAAGATCAAGGATAGATTCGGCCATGTTCACGTTGCTAGAGCTCTGTTAGATTCAGGGTCTCAAATAAACTTTATTTCGGAGGCTTTAGCACAGAAATTGCGGTTGCATCGAGATAATGCATCATTGAGCGTTGTGACTGTAGGTAAATCTACTACTGCCATCAAACATAAGGTATCTACTTATGTTCAATCTCGTTTAAATTCGTATGGCTTTTCTACCGATTTCTGGGTATTGAAATCGATATCATCTAGTCAGCCTGGACACTTGCTTCCGTCTGAAAATTGGAAAATACCCAAAAATATAGAGCTGGCTGATCCAGACTTTTACAAGCCAGCAAAGGTTGATATTTTGTTGGGCGCAGAAGCTTTCTTCGATTTACTGTGCGTTGGGCAGATAAAGCTTAGCTCAGATCTTCCATCAATCCAAAAAACATTATTTGGATGGATTGTATCTGGCAAATATTGCAGTGAAATGTCTCATCGACACTTCAGCTGTAATATTGCAGCCCACAATATCGATTGTTCTCTCGACTCATTAGTTCAGCGTTTTTGGGAATTAGACAAAACCCCAGACGAGTCGAAGGCTGTACATCGAACAGCTGAACAAAGGCAGTGTGAAGACAATTTTGTTCACACTGTACAAAGATTACCTTCGGGACGTTTTCAAGTAAAACTTCCTTTTAAAAAAGATCCCAACATTCTCGGTAAGTCCTTTCAAACTGCTGAAAGGCGATACCTTCAACTTGAACGCAAGTTAAGTAAAGACAGTGCTCTTCATGACATGTATCACACATTCATGAAAGAGTACAAAGATCTTGGTCATATGTCAGTTATGAACTCTACTCCTCCAGGACAGCATTATTATATTCCCCATCAATGCGTCTTGAGACCTGAAAGCACCTCAACCAAGCTGCGTGTCGTATTTGATGCATCGAGCAAGACATCGACAGCTGTTTCTTTAAATGAAACTCTTATGGTTGGGCCAACAATTCAGAGGGAACTTTACTTAACATTGCTGAACTTTCGATTGAATAAATATGCTGTAACTGCTGACATTTCGAAAATGTATCGGCAAGTTAACATCGCAGAAGACGATCGCAACTTTCAATTAATTCTTTGGCGAGAAAATGTCTCGCAACCGTTGCAAACATATCGGCTTAATACAGTCACATATGGCACAGCGTCTGCACCATTTTTAGCAATTCGCTGTTTATTCGAACTGGCAAATCAATGCTCACAGTCACATCCAATAGCAGCCGCCGTCATAAAAAATTGTTTTTATGTAGACGATATGCTTGCAGGCGCGGATAACTTAGCAGACTTGCAAGAGATTTGTTTTCAAGTCAACGAAGTGCTAGAGTCAGGCGGCTTTCCTTTAGCAAAATGGGCGTCGAATCATCCAGATTTGCGCACCGATAAAGGAGAGAAGGTTTTGAAACTGGAAGAAATGAGCTCAGTGAAGACATTGGGAATACGTTGGGTTCCATTTGCTGATGAGTTTCGATATAATCTCAATATCGATGGATTCTCATCAATGCAGCCAACCAAACGGAACATTCTATCTGTAGCTTCTCGATTATTTGACCCCCTCGGTTTACTCTGTCCTCTTGTCACAAAAGCCAAGATTTTACTGCAGAAACTGTGGCGGCAAAAGCTAGAGTGGGATGAGGCAATTCCTAGTCATCTTCACACAGAATGGGTTCAGTTCATAGACACTTTACGCGATTTGGATATAGTCAAGCTGCCCAGGTATGTCTGTAGGGACCAATATAGCCAAATGGAAATTCATGGTTTTGCAGACGCTTCAGGCGACGCCTATGGATGTTGCATTTACGTGTGCACACGATACAAAGACCAAACAGAAACCGTGTTGCTAACTGCTAAATCCAGAGTTGCTCCCTTGTCAACAAAGGCAATTCCTAGGCTGGAATTGTGTGCAGCACATTTGCTATGTAAAGTGTGGCAACAAGTTGCACCTGTTCTCAGCAAATTCAAAATAGACAGCGTCAATTTTTGGTCTGATTCGCAAGTTACGCTATATTGGTTGCAACGAGAACCATCAACGCTAGCAACATTTGTAGCAAACAGAGTTGCAGAAATTCAAGAGAGTTCTGTTCATGTGGTATGGCGTCACGTGCCAACTGAATCGAACCCAGCAGATATCGCTTCTAGAGGTGCTAGCATAGATGAGTTGGTTAACTCATTGTGGTTCAAAGGGCCAGATTTCTTAAGTTTGTCAACTGAAAGATGGCCACAACTTCACCAGTTTGAACTATCTTCTGAAGATCAAGCTTCAGAAAATAAGAAATGTGTTGCTAGTCATATTTGTACTAACATAGAGAAAAATCGAATATTGGAACTTTTTGAACGGCTATCTTCATTTCAGAAAATTATTCGCATAGTAGCATATGTCATGAGATTTTGTTATAAACATTGTCATCACAATTCTCGCATTATCTCAGCCGTTGAACGACGGTTAGCACTGTTAAAGGTTGTAGAAATCGTGCAAGGTAATAGATTCGAAAGAGAAATAGAGTTGCTTGGAAAATCTAAGGTTTTAGCACCAACCTATCAATCGCTAAATCCATTTATACATGAATTTGATGACAACGGCATACATTTCAAAGTTATCCGTGTCGGAGGCAGACTCCTGCAAAGTCAAATTCCATATGATGCGAAATTTCCACTATTGCTGACTCGAGATGAGGACTTTGTCAAACTGTATATTCGCAATCTCCACTTCAAAAACTACCACGCTGGCGCAAAGGCGTTAATAGCACTGCTAAGACAGAAATTTTGGGTAGTTAATGCACGAGAAGCGTGCACATCAGTTGTACGTAGTTGTGTCCATTGTTTCCGATATAAGCCAAAGTTATTAGGACAACTAATGGGCAACTTGCCTGCAGATCGGCTCAGAGAAGGTCGCCCATTTAGAGTATGTGGGGTCGATTTCTGTGGACCATTTTACGTCAGTTATAGGTTACGAGGCAAGCCACCAGTTAAAGCATATGTAGCTGTATTTGTATGTTTCACTTCAAAGGCAGTTCACCTTGAAATAGTATACGACTTATCCACTGACGCTTTCTTAAATGTTTTCAAAAGATTCTCAGGGAGACGCGGGCTGCCCGAGAAGATCTTCAGCGACAACGCGACCAATTTCGTGGGAGCCAACAACGTGCTGAAGGATCTGAAGGAAGCGTTCGAGGCACAGAAGGACAGGCTGATGGACTACACAGCAGAGAGAGGAGTGGAGTGGGTGTTCATTCCACCCAGGTCGCCGCACTTCGGAGGACTGTGGGAGGCAGCCGTCAAAGCGGCGAAACATCGGCTGGTGAGAGGCGCGGGCAACGCCAATCTCACGCACGACGAGCTGACGACGCATCTGGTCGACGTGGAGGCGCTGCTGAATTCCAGGCCGCTCGCAGCAGACAGCAACGATCCCAACGATGGAGAGGCCATAACGCCCGGTCATCTGCTGCTGGGTCAGGCACTCCTCACGCAGCCGCACGAATACGTGCCAGAAATGCGCTGGCCAAGGGCAAACAGTCCGTGTTTAAGGCGGTGGCGGCAGCTGTCGGAGCTCAAGCAGCAGTTCTGGCACAGCTGGTCCAAGGATTATCTCCTGGGTCTGCAGCAGCGGTCGCAGTGGAGCACAGGCAGCGTCAACCTCAACGTGGGGCGCATGGTGCTGGTCCACGAAGACAACACTCCACCCCAGAAGTGGCATCTAGGCCGCGTCACACGAGTCATCGCGGGAGAGGACGGCAAGGTTCGCGTGGCAGAGGTTCGAACGCAGAGCGGCGTTATTAAGCGGGCCATCCACAAATTGGCTCTTTTACCTTGGCTTGAAGGAGTGGAATCCTTCAATGGGGGCGGAATGTTGGAGCAGACGCCCAAATAGTTAGTTTGTAAATTTGTATTATAAGTAAATCTCTTAGTTAAGATAGTTTAAGAGTAAAACGAATGAAGTTGTAAATGAAATGTATAAGAGATTGAAGTTTCGTTCGTATAGCAAGGCTCGGCTTGTGAGCGTTTGCTGCCCACGCATAAATTATGCTGCGTCGGGCGTTTTAGTTGCGCATACCACCTAGAAGAGAGCACTTACGCTAAACACCGCCACTAATATTATACCGCGTCTCGAATTTGTTAAAGTACATAATAAAATTGTTAAATATCGAAAATCACATCCAAAAAACTCTTTGGATTTTTT
>JAWNNJ010000777.1:0-10870 GCA_035045125.1 Hypselothyrea guttata | reverse complement strand
ATATATGGTAAATATTTAATAGAATGATATTTATATAAATTTAATTTGTATATATTATTTTTGTACATATACATTTTATTAATTTATATTTAAATTTTATGTTATTATTAAATATGATTATTAATATTAATGTAATTAATTTTTTGTATATTTATTATTATAAAAAAAAGGATTTATTTATTATATTTAATTACTTATTATTATTATTATTTATTAATTATAATTTTTTATAATTATTTTTTATTCCTTAAAATTTATATTAAAAATTTGATATATCAAATTGGAATTTTTGTTGAATTATTTGCAAACGCTACAAATAAATATACAAATATTATTTAATAAATAATAAATTATTTTTTCCAGTGTTGGTTTTAGCCTGTTGCTTTGATTTGCGGCTTTAGGTTTACTGATTTAGCAAGAAACGCATTTAATAATGTTGCAACTGCAGAGCTCTACATAAAGCCCTGGTTCTACATACTGCATTATTTTCAGGTGCTGCGAAGGGAGGGGGGGAGGGGTACTTCCCCGCGCTTGCTGCTTTTGCATACCGTTAATAATTGGAGCATTTAGCTCACGTTTTCGTCTTGTTGCAAGGTGAACTCAGTCAAAAGAGTTGCAGTTGGCATGATGGTGGAGGGAGGGGCGGAGGGCTATTGGCCATAGGAAGCCGCAGTCAAGGTAAGCGTTGGCGTTTCTGTTTTTGAACCGTTTCGGTTTGCAGACAAACAATAAATATATGAATACAGTAGAATCCGGTTATAACGACGCCGCTTATAGCGTCCGTCCGGTTATTGCGACGAAAACTCGATGGTTTGGTTGGTCCCCATACAAACTTATATGAAACGGCCTCCGCTTATAACGACTCCGCTTTTAGCGACAAACCGCTTATAACGACGAGATTTTTCAATTTCAATTCAATTTTTCATTTCAATTCAACCGGATATTGCGACGTGCCGAGCAAAAAAAAAACTTTAAAGAGGAAAATTTGATTTCTTTAACAATGCTAAAAGAAGCAAACAAAATCATGGATTTTGTGTTTTTTTAATACGAAAAAGAAACAAAATCATGGATTTTGTCTTCCGGATATAACGACGTCGGTCCCTTGAAAGTCGCTATAACCGGATTCTACTGTATTAAATTTTTTGTTTTGATTAAAAAATTAATTTGTTTTATTTTAAAACCTATTACGAACATGGCATCCATAATATAAAAAAAAAAATTTTTTTTGCTCCTTTCGGATAGTGCGTCTGCCGGATATAACGACGTAAAATCGTCGGTCCCTTGAATGTCGCTATAACCGGATTCTACTGTATATATATACTGACCTCACGCCTAACCTCGTAAAAATAGCAACTAAAGAAGAGAAAAATCAATATCGACAAATAAATTACAGCCTGGGCCACAATCTCCACAAAGGCTTATCAGCAGCGAGTCCTGTTGAGCTGATAAGCGAAACACACATAATATACGAATATGAATGTATGTATGTATATAGAAATATATAAATACTTGTGTGCAGATAAAGGGCAAATCGGCAATAATAATGTTGATAAGGCCAAACAGCATGAAGGGCGTCCTGAAAAAGAACGCCACAAATACAAACACAACCAAGGGCTTATCGAGAGTTCCACGTTTAACTCCTGCGTTTCTTTATTGTGTTTGTAGTGCGTCACGACAAACAGAAAAACATACTGGGAGGAGAGAGGAAAAGAGTTAGAGAGAGAGAGAGAGAGAGAGAGAGAGAGAGAGTGTGAGGAATGGGTAAGCATACGCCCCCTTTCCTGATGAATCCCTGTGAAAATTTACAAGTCAAATTTAGGTAGTAATATCGCATACTAAAAATAAATAAATAAATAAATAAAATACAAAGCTTAAAAAAAAATTTATTAAATAAATCTATTACAATGTACATATATTAAATAAATTATTGATATATATTTACATATATTTTATATTATTATCTGTAATAATTTTGCCTATTTAGCATCTATCATAACAATAGTAATTTATCGGTTTCAGAATTTACAAATTCAATAAAAACTTAGAATACAGTTTTGCATAGATAAAATTAAAGAAGAGCAAAATGTCTGTTGCATATCTTCACTGCTTATTATCCGCTCGTAATGTAATTTATATTATAGATGAAGAATGTAATAAGCTACAAAAGTACCAAATTACAAGTCTGCAGCTTTAAAATTGTGGCTGCTATTGTAATTTATGATCAGCGTAGATCTTGGGATAACCTAAATACCAAAAATGGTGTCCGAAATTTTAACATTTTAAAGTATCTAAAAGATAAACATTGTATATATGATTTGTTCAGTTAATATAAACAGATTGAGGCAATACTATTAGGAGGTATTTAAGTAGTTAAGGAACTATTTCTTATAAATTATATACATCTCAATATTTAGGGGATCATGTTTGTATAATGAAATTCAATCAAACTTAACCGAGAGTCACAAACGTGGTTATTATCATATCCTGCACTCTGCAGTTCCCCCATAAAAGCAAACGAAACTCACTCAATATAAACAAAAAGGCAATAAACTGAAAGTTTTGTATTTGTTATTGTTGTTGATGAGTTTTAAAGCTATCTTTTGATATGAATCACAACGTAAAGCATACATTACTATAAATATTTGCTGACTGTCATAATATTTTTGACGCAAAAACAAGTGATTTAAGAAACTTCAAGTCAATAAAGTAGAAATCAGAGACAGACAGGCATGATTGAATCGACTCAGCTTGTAGTACTAACCAAGAATATATATACTTCTTGGACGGTTTATGGCTTGTGTCTCCCTGTCATATCAGCTGTTTTAACATGGACTTAGCAGCACAAACTCAACGACACTGTAGAAGCAGCACAACGCTGCTCACTGAACTATAGAATCTCTTGCACTTGCCCGTGAGAGCGTTAGCAGCAACAACGTATAATTTGCACGCGTTTCAGTAATAACTAATAAGAAAATTTGAATGTAAAATAAACGCAAGTATTGAATTGGCACACACTTTGTTCTCATTAAGTAACCCCATACAATGATGCACTATACCTAGGGCATCACAACTGCACATGGTGGCCCATGAGGGGAAGCTAAGATCAAAGTGTTCGCAATAATTGCGCAAAAATCAAATTTTTCGTTTTGTCTTCCACGCATTTTCGCTCTCATCACGACAGAGCTGCGTGCCCACGTTTTCGCTCTCGTACCGACAGAGCTGCGTACCCACGTTTCGCCGAAACAACAACCACTGCAATTAACCGCTGCATATCATTCCGTTATACGTTGCTGCTGCTGACCGCGTGCAAATCGCACCCAACATCTAACGGCAGAAAGACAAGAGGAAAGCGTAAGTGAAAGAACAAAGGGTAAGATACAAGCACATGTGCAAACTGAGGTTAGTTGAGCAATTCACTTCACAATGACGACAACTAAATCTGGGTTGTCGCAGTTTGACAAGTTCGTGCAAATTCAAGCAGAACGCATGCAAGGCTTGAAACGTCTCCTTACAAACTTTAAGAAAGATCCGGTCGCGAGAAAATCTGAAACCTATTTTGAAAAACGTTTGCAACAAATCGACGAAGCCAGCAAAGCATTCGATGAAACCCATCACACACTCATATGCATGGCCGAATACTCCGCAAGTGAATATAACACTGATGACATCGTCGGCGAATTCGAAGAGCAAATTCTGGATGCCTACTGTTCCGTAGCAGAAGAAAAGAAACGAATGTATCCAGCTTTGCCAGCAAACAGCGATTCAACTCAAATCTCCGCTAACTCCACGGTGGCTGCGCTAACTGCCAACGAAGTTCGGATACAGTTACCTAAGTTACCAGTTCCCAAATTTTCGGGCAACTGCGTCGACTGGCCCGGGTTTTATGATGCATTTTCTCGTTTAATTCACAATAACCATCGCTTGGATTCAGTTCAAAAATTTCACTTTCTTAAAGACGCATTACCAACAGGTCACGATAACGACATCCGCCAAATTCCACTTACTGAAGCCAACTACCAAGTCGCTTGGGACACACTTCTCAAACGGTATAATAATCCTCGCATTGTGTTCTCCAGTCACATGAACATGCTCTACAATTTGCCGAGCCTGTCCAAAGAAAAGTCTGCCGATATACGTTCCATGGTCAGTACAGTCAACGTATGCATGGCCGCCTGCAAAACGGTACAGGCGCCACTCGAAGAAGGGGATTTTTGGCTGGCACATTATTTGGCATCCAAACTACCGAAGGAGACACACATCGCATGGGAACATCATCTGGGCAACAAGGGTGCAGTTCCTTCATACCAAGATCTCGAGAAATTCCTCAGCGACCGACTTGTCACGTTAGATGCCATCGAGAACCGTAATGCCACCATCGGCATGAAAACCACCAGTGACCAAGCAGAGGTTATCAGACGCGTTCGTGTGCATAACGCCCACACCCGGTCGGGCGATTCCGCGCTCGCTTGTTACCTTTGCACTAGCCCACATATTCTACGAAGATGTCCGAAATTTCTACAACTGGACGGTTATGAACGAAAGGAGGTGGCAACCAAGGCAAAACTGTGCTTAAACTGCCTTGGGAGATCGCACACACTTTCTGGCTGCTCCAGCAACAAGAATTGTCTTCATTGTGGCCAACGTCATCACACGTTGTTACATTATCCTGCAACTCAAGCCGCTCAATCTGCTTCAGTTGCCCCAATTGCGCCATCGGTGCCTCCCCATTCTGTAGAAACCAGCTCGAACGTTCCATCGAGCCTCCGGTGCCTTTCATCTACAGCGTCGCGGGCGGCTCAACGCAATGTGCTGTTAGCAACAGCTAGGATCATCCTCAGCAATCCAGAAACAGGGTCCACCGCTACAGTAAACGCGCTGCTGGATCAGGGTTCAGAGGCAACCATCATATCGGAGCACGCTGTGCAGTCTCTCCAGCTCTCCCGGAACATAACTCGCACATCAATCACAGGAGTTGGTCAAGATACGGGCCAACGCTGCAAATTCATGGTTAGTTGTACTGTTTATACATCGGCTAATCCCACTTTCTGTTTAAAGGTTTACGATGCCTACGTTCTAAACTCGTTGACTTCTCCATTACCAAGTCAAACTTTCTCAAGAGGTACATGGAGCCACATCCAGGGTCTCACACTGGCAGACCCACAATATTATCGATCCAAACGCATTGATATAATTCTCGGAGCCGACCTAATGGCTCAACTACTGTTACCAGAAACCAAAATAGGCTTACCAGACGAGCCCATCGCTCAAAAGACGCAGCTCGGATGGGTTCTGGTAGGCAAGGTGGGGCCCACTTACCCCATCAACCACATCAGGTGCAATCACGCCGTGATAACCACCGAAACGCTGCTGAAAACTTTCTGCGAAGTTGAAGCAGTTCCCGAACGACCCAAGTTAACCAAGGAGGATCAATGGTGTGAATCGTTCTTCCAAGAAACTCATCGGCGCCAACCAGATGGCCGCTACATAGTTCGACTGCCACTCAAGCGAAACTTCGACCCTAGTATGACGTTGGGTAAGTCTCACCAATTCGCTCTGAACCGATATTTACAACTCGAAAGACGCCTTCAACGGGACGCAGATAAATGGAATCGCTACGCTGAAGGGATTGACGAGTACTTCAAACTGGAACAAATTAAGTTGGCAGACACGAGCGAAAATTCAACTGCATCCATGACTGCATATGGTCAGCACGTCGCATCATGTGTGCTACCGCATCATGCAGTATTCAAGGAAGAAAGCCTCACCACCAAACAACGAATCGTATTTGACGCTTCAGCCAAGACTTCCAATGGCAAATCTCTGAACGACGTATTATGTGTTGGACCCACGCTGCAAAATGATCTACCAGCAGTGCTTCTAAACTGGAGACAGTATCACTTTGTATTCACCGCTGACATTCAACGAATGTATCGCTGTATTAATGTCCATCCCGATGACACGCAATACCAGCGGATTTTATGGCGGGCGGCGGATGGAGACATCAAGCAGTATTGTCTAACAACAGTCACCTTTGGGACTGCATCAGCACCTTATACCGCCATCAGAGTTATCCATCAAATAGCTGAAGACACACGAACAGAGCACCCGATGGCTGAAAACGTGCTCAAACATGAGATCTACGTCGACGACATTCTTTCTGGAGGCCATTCACTTGAAGAGACAGAACAGAAGAGTTTACAAACCAAGCAAGCTCTAAAATCCGCCGGTATGGAATTACGCAAATGGGCGAGCAACAACCTGACGCTGATGGCAGCAATCCCACTGGATCATCGATGCAAGCAAACTTCGCTACACTGGGACAGTTCAGATACAATTAAAACTCTCGGCATGTACTGGCTGCCGAAACAAGATTGCTTTACGTACAAACTACAACACAATAGTTCCCCAGGTTCAACTAAAAGAGAAATCTTATCTAGCATCGCACGATTATTTGATCCACTTGGACTGATAGCCCCCATTATAATTTCAGCCAAAATCATATTGAAGGAAGTCACAATGGCGAAACATTACAACGAAGACGGCTCTACCACACCATTGGGCTGGGACGAACCAGTTCCCACCACTACTGCGGTCAAATGGCTCCAATTCTGCGAGCACCTTAAAGAGATCGACACGATCAGGATTCCACGCAGCATCAAGTTTGCCCCACAACATAGCGGAAACATTGAACTGCACACTTTCTGCGATGGATCCAGCAGCGCATACGCAGCAGCCGTATATGCGCGCATACCCCAGTCTGGTACAACATTTTATACCACACTCATCGTCGCGAAATCAAAAATTTCGCCTACCAAGCCCCTAACGATACCGCGCACCGAGCTGTGCGGCGCGGTATTAGCAACCAAGCTCACCAAATGGGTGATCGAAACTAATCGGTGGAGCAACGCACACATATCTGCATTCTACTGGACTGATGCTTCAATTGTACTACACTGGATCAAGGGAGACATTAATAGATGGAAAACCTTTGTAGCTAACCGAGTAGCTTATATCCTGGATCACTCCGCTCCGGACCAGTGGCATCACATTAGTACAATTGAAAATCCGGCAGATTGCGCAACAAGAGGACTTCCGCCAAGGGAAGTTCCTGATCTCTGGTGGCACGGCCCGTCATGGCTACGCCATCCACAAGAAATTTGGCCACAGACGCAAGTCCCACATTTAACGCTGGAGAATACAGAACTGGAGGCCAAACACATAAAACTTCACACATTCACAGCCTTGGCCAACAAAGATGAATCGTATATCGACCGGTTCTCTTCCTATACTAAACTGCTACGAGTAACGGCGTATATTTTGCGCTTTTCCAATAACGCTCATACTCCAGCACAAAGAGTTAACGGACAACTCTCCCCAGACGAATTAGACAAAGCCAAGGACTGTATAGTGCGCATAGTTCAAGCTGAAGTTTTTCATGCAGAGATTAAGGCTCTACTAAACAATCGACCTTTGCCATCACGTAGCAGCCTCACCAATCTCACACCGTTCGTAGAACACAATATCTTACGGATACGCGGTCGTCTAAAACACGCAAATCTTGATTTCAACCGACAGCATCCAATTATCTTACCGCATCATCATATCTTTACAGACATCGTCATACGACATTCACATCAGTTAACTCTACACGGCGGCGCACAACTGACACTGGCTCACACACGGTACAACTTTTGGATTCCCAATGGCAGACAAGCGGTTAGGCGAATCATTAGGAAATGTATCACATGCTTCAAGGTCGCTCCCATCGTGTCAAATCAACTAATGGGTGATCTACCATTGCATAGGGTCAACCCACCTACACGTCCATTTATCTCAACCGGAGTTGATTACACGGGAGCAATTGAATTGCAAGCTGCGCGCGTGAGAGGTTCCATAACCTGCAAGGGATACATCGCTACCTTCATATGCCTTGCAACCAAAGCAATACATTTGGAAGCAGTCACTGGACTATCAACAGAGCACTTCTTACAAGCATTTACGCGTTTCACCGGGCGTAGAGGCCACGTTCAACACATGTACAGTGATAACGGCACTAACTTTGTCGGAGCCAATTCGGCTCTGAACCATTCCACTGATTGCAAATCCGACCTGTTGGAAGTAGCGACAGCCCAACAAGGAGTAAAATGGCATTTCACTCCCCCATACTCACCCAATTTTGGCGGCATCTGGGAGGCGAACGTGAAATCCATTAAACATCATCTCAAACGGATTGCTGGCAATCAAAAGCAGACGTACGAGGAACTAGCTACAGTTCTAATACGGATCGAGGCATGTTTAAATTCCCGGCCACTCTGCCCTCTCACAGCTGATCCGGACGACTTGAATGTGTTAACCCCTGCACATTTTCTCATAGGCGACACCATGCTGGCTCCGCCATCAGGGCAGCCTCAAAACAAACCATTACGAGAACAATTCCTCGTTCAACAGAATATGACGCGACAATTCTGGACCCAATGGAGCCGCGACTGGCTCTCGCACCTTCAAGCTCGCCCGAAATGGAGTCAAATCAAGGAGAACTTGACCATTGGCGACATGGCCATTGTCAAAGACGACAATCTGCCCCCGGCAAACTGGACTCTAGGCCGAATCATCGAATTGCACCCTGGATCTGATTCACTAGTCAGAGTCGCAACATTAAAGACTAAGCACGGCAATCAAAAACGGTCTATCTCAAAACTCTGTCGGCTACCTATCTGCGAATAGCTAAACCCAATCACAACGCTGCTCATTTACCAACGTTTGCACATTGCTTGCTATCTTCTCTTTACTTTCAGCTTACGGTCCACCTGACGAACACCATCAATGGAATCTACTGGCTGGACTTTATCATGCTGGACATAGCATTGGCGGGCGGCATGGACGGTTTATGGCTTGTGTCTCCCTGTCATATCAGCTGTTTTAACATGGACTTAGCAGCACAAACTCAACGACACTGTAGAAGCAGCACAACGCTGCTCACTGAACTATAGAATCTCTTGCACTTGCCCGTGAGAGCGTTAGCAGCAACAACGTATAATTTGCACGCGTTTCAGTAATAACTAATAAGAAAATTTGAATGTAAAATAAACGCAAGTATTGAATTGGCACACACTTTGTTCTCATTAAGTAACCCCATACAATGATGCACTATACCTAGGGCATCACAACTGCACACTTCTACTTCTTCTTCTTTTTCTTCACACAAAGATATACCATTTGGACCCATTTGGGAAGGGTATTCAAAAATGAGTAGTTAAGAACTGGGTACTACAACTCGGTACTTTAAGAGCTATAGATAATAGATAGAACACTTATAAGCTCAATGAAACTTTACTTTCAAAGAACCCAAATTTAATTCTAAACGTTAACCTTCCTTAACTTTCTCGCAGTGTATGCTAATGTGGGACTGTACATAGTATAATTTGCAGTAAATATCGATCCTGCCCCTATGTTTATAAGGCTGTTTTGGCTACCGTATGGTCTCAGCTCACTTCCCCCCCTCCGATTCATCAGTTAATTCTATTTCCATTGCCATTCCCAATTCCCATACTTAATTTCGTTTCGGGATCCTGCATAATTTCGCCTTATTAACAGTAGCGCGAGCATGAGGCGAGACGCGTGTGTGGCGATGATTTCATTTCTATTCTTTTCATTTTCTGTATTTTTTTGTTGTATTCTGGTTAGAGCATTTATCAACGAGCGTCGATTGTGACCTCAATTAAGGCCAGTGGTTGGGTGGGGCAAAGGCCGGGGCAGGGGCAGGGTCACGATCCTTTAGAGAACCCGCAGAAATTGTGTCTGGCTCGCGCGCCGTTCATAAATTTTACTTTTGCTTGTTTTTTTTTTGTTGCTGTTGGGTGTGTGGCAATTAACAATATGCCACACAAGGGTGGCAACAACTGATCCTGCAACGTTTTGTTGCCACTTAAATTAAGTTTAAATATTTATTGGGTTTTCCAATTTTCCCATGGCAACAGCAACAGCCAAGTAAAGTCTGAGTGTAAAGAAAATCGTGCAGTGAACCCTTTCAACACACACACTCTCTCACACTCACACACACAAATACACACATACATATCAGTATATATACAATCGCTCACTGTGTCCATTTTACTCAATTTCTTTTACATTTTCCAAGCGCTTTTGCTGTGCATTTTCCTTGCCTTTTGCCAGCTGAAAGGGGGCATTGTCCCGTTGCCCTTTCCCATACCAAGCTGCCTGTCACTTCTCTTTCTCTCCCTCTATCTTCGTTTTTCCCTATCCGTTGCCCTTTTTCTTCCCCCTGCCCCTGCTGGCATTATCAAGCAGCGCGTCGCCGCTCCTGGGGCTAATGCACTTTGCCCATAGATTGCCCCAAGGTTTCTTTTTCCTGCTTGCCTATCGTACACTTTTCACATCGCTTTTCTTCAATTTTCTTCCTCTGTTTCTGTTGCTGTCTCTGTTTTTCTTTTTTTCATTATGCCTTGCAGGAAAACTCTGCGCCTTTGCTTTCTATTTACGTACTTTGTATTTATTTCGTTGTGTTTTGTTTTGCTTTATTTTTTCTTCAATTTTGATAAGCCCCTCCCGGCACCCGTAGCAACCTGACGGAGGATTTCTTCGTTCCCATATTCGCTTTCAACACTTCTTTCCTTATACGATATGTTCATGCTTCTGCAGCTGATAACAGCATTTCGTTTGTTTGCCCTGCGCCTTTTGACTCTTGGTCAACGCCCCCGAAAAGAAAACAATACTGATAATTTTCCATCGCTCTGTTATTGTTGTAGGATCCCAGACGGTTGTATTTGCCATCAGGAGATCGTTGACAATATCATGTAAGTATTATTAACTTGGAGTATGAAGTTTTTATTCTTTCAAATTTTAAACTTCA
>JAWNNJ010000774.1:0-14724 GCA_035045125.1 Hypselothyrea guttata | reverse complement strand
ACAGCTCAATCAATTTATAATTTGAACATTTTATAATAAGAAAGGATATCACAATTTATTCAAAAAATAAAAATCGAAATAAAATCTGTTATCTTACAAATTTTATATATAAATTTATGAATAAACATCCATTAAATGCCGTTTATTGAAATTCAATTATATACTTTCTTCTGTTTCGAAAAGTTGTAGATCAGATTGGTTATTAATAGGTCTTTGTGAAAGGAATTCAAAGCAGTTATTTCAGTAAAGTAAAATCAAGATTTAAAATTAAAAACTAAATTTTTCGTTTAAGTATTAACTTCTGTAATTCTGATTCAAAAATTCATAGTACGAAAATTTGTAAAAACATGAAAGCGACCTATTCTAAAAACATCTCTCAACATTTAATTTATCTTATATGTGAATATGTAAAATATATATTTCAGTTTATTGTATTTTAAAGGGATATTTTTGTTGTTAAGGTAAATAGAAAAGGAAAAACATATATAATAAGGAACTCATCTATTCGTTTAAGTATTTCCATGCTTAATGCTGATAAGTCTGAAATATCTATTCCGAAATAGTTATAGATTTTTTTCCTCAGTGCACGATTATACACACTTTCACATAGGTTTTTATATTGCTTAAAATACTGTGTGTATGTGTACAGTTTCTGATGTATAATTGTTGCTCGATCATCCTGCCAAGATCTCGCAGTATTGGCAGTGCGGTGCAACGGTTTTCATGCCGATACTGTTGATATGCCCAGAGGATCCGTTTCGTTTTTTAAGCAATTTTATCGTCATCCAGAATGCCACGAAGACGTCCGAGGCAGAAAAGAAGAAGCAGCTCGAGGAGCCGCACATGCGATGCAGTGGACGCATAGGAGAACTCGTTTCAAAGGCCGGATGGACGACATGAACCCATCGGAGCATCGGTGCTTCGGAGCATTGTCAGTCGCGTAATCATCATAATAATTCGCCTCAACTTCAACTTCGTTGGCAGCAAAACAATGAGAAGCCAAGCGGAAATTACCAACACGCGATATTTGATTTTGCCAATAATTCGTTTTGCGGCTGCCGTTGCTGCCATTCAGCTTGCCAAGTTCTTCCAGGCATACACATATGTACCACCATACGCATGCATGCATACCTCGCACCTCCTCAAAATGGCTAAAAAGGGTATAATAGCGCTGTGCCTACTTATGTAACAGGCTGCGCAAACTGCGACAGCTTGCTACATCGTTGCAATTGATGAATAGTTCAGTTGGAGAGCAGCTGCGTAGCATCAACGAGCTGATCAGTTGGGTACAGCCGATCAGTCGGAAGCAACCGGCAGCTCTATCTTTGCGTAAAGACAACTGCAGATTGATATTCTTCTGAAGTTGTTCTTCAGATTTCCATTTCTTCTGAGCGACGGCAAATCAGAAGTGTTTGGCCTTAAGTACCTCTTAGATTTATAAACTGAATTCGATTTCAATTTTAAGTTACTTAAGTTTAAGCCAGAGGTACCCTTAAGGTTCAGTAAACCGTATCAATGCTTAGATTACACCTATCCATCTAAGGTCAGTAGAGTTGATAGTTGGCGATATTTGCATATTATGCAGATAAACAGTTCAATGGGCAGAAAACAAATATAGAGACTGAGGAAATTTCAGGCTTAGGGACAGAAGGGCGTGGTAAAATTCAACAACTGATGATATTTAAAATTTTATCAATCTAACAAAATTAGTTAATTTAAAATCTCTTTCTCAAGTATGTATATCCCGAAATGGACTTGTTTGTATACTAAAATAAATTGAAATTAGTATATATTGTCAGGTATTTGCTTCAAATATTTTTTGATTGGTTATCCAATGCAGAAGCTAATGTGAAAATATGTCGCTTTTACTTTCTGTTAAAAAAAGGCATGGATTTTTAAATATTACTCAAATTTGGTTGTAACACTGGATAGTAATAATTTATTCAATTATTTATTTGTTCATTTGTTTAATTTCAACTATGAATATTTGACAGAGCATATTAAAATACAAATTAAAATTAGGTTTAAAATTAAATTTAAGAATAAAATTAAATTAAAAAGTTAAAGATAAATAAATTTGTCATTTTTAAAATCGTATATTAATAAAGTAAATTTTGAATTTCTTGTAAATTTTAAAGGATGCTAAAAAAGATTATTATAACATTGTTACAAAATATTTTAATTAAATTAATATTTTTAATAAACAAAACTCCTATAAAAAAATTTAAACAAGAGATACGGGATTGTAACAAAATTAATGTTAAAATATTAATATATTGAAAATAATTTAATTCAAGCTCCGAATTTGACCATTATAAAATATTTGTTGGACTTAATAAAATAATTGGAATTTCAAAAAGTTTTTAAATCATTTTAATTTTAATTATTTTGCATTTTAAAATTCCCAGACAAGTTTATATCTCGCAGTTTGACAACTTTCTGTTGTTTGTTTTCCCCTCAAAAAGACAAACCAAAGTTGTTCAAATATAATTCCATTAATGTATTTGAATAGTTTAAATCGTACTTACAAATACATGCTTTGTTTATTACAATACGTACATCAAATGAGAAAACAAATGTTATCAATTTTTATTATAATTAGTTTACAGAGGTTGTTAAAATTTAAGCTATTTAATACAACTAGAACTTTTCCTAAATTAGACTTATTGCATTTGGTTTTTACACAGTCAACGATAAATGTTAAATGGTTAGTTTAGTATTGTTATTATTATTATTATTATTATTATTATTTGTTGTATCTTCTAGGGATTTAATAAAATGTTTAATATTATGCTTGCTGTTAAAATACGTAATGCTGCAGAAGCTGCGATAATTATTGAAGCTTAAAAGTTCGCTCTGAGGATTATGATGAGTATTAGGAAAATTACAAATTATCTACAAATGATATCGAATCTATTATCGAATCAGTTTACTATTGCTCGACATCGCTGTGCAGGGATCGGCTGGAGGTGCTGTTCTTGTCGGGACTCTGGGATCTGCTGTTCGCCGGACTGGACTCCTTGGAAGCACTGGAACGCACGGACAGATCCTCCGGCTCACTGTCGTAGAAACTCTCCTTGGAGGACTCACTGTGCACCAAGGGATTCAGGCGCCTCAAAAGCGCATAGTTCATTCCCTGCAGCTCCTCCTTATCACTCATGGCGCCCATGGCGCCCAACGGCATGGCGCCTGCTGCTGTTGCCGGATTCATGGAGGCTGCGGCTGCGGCAAATGCAAAGAAGTTCAGACTGGCGCTGAACATTTTGCACCAATCCACCAAGGCGCCGCCCGGAATTTCGGCATCTCCGGCTGAAGTGGGAGGAGCCAAACCCGCCGTATTTGTAGGTGCAGCGAAGGCGGCATCTGCGGGCGGACAGGCCAAGTCCGGTGTATTATTGCCATCGATGGAGTTGTTGTTGTTGTCGTTGATGTGCTGGGAGGGGGCAAATGTTGGCGCCTGTTTGGCCGGATCCTTGGCCCAGTTCTTGACGCTCAGCAGCGGGCAGTTGTAGCTCCTGGCCTCATCCGGAACGGCGCTGTCCGGCTTGGGCTTTGCGACGGGCTCTGCTTCTAGTTTGGGGCACATCTTGGAGTTGAAGAGCGCCAGCAGATTCAGCTGATGCACCATGTTGTTGGTGGTGTAGCCCGGCAGGGGGGAAACGGATTCCGCGGAGGCGCCACGCTCCTCCGCCAGCTGATGTAGGGACTCGGCATGCAGGCCGCTTCTCTTGATGAAGTCCACCAGAGCAAACTTCTCCAGCAGCGCCTCATTGGGCGTGCCGTAATCCAGAGCCGGAAACTGCAGGCTGCCAAAGCCGAGCTCCTCGTAACCGGGCAGGGAGCCGTACTTGGGCGGCAGCAGCTCGAACTTGGCGCGTTTCTCGGGGGGCGTGTCCAGACCCGGCAGCCCCAGCGCCTCGGTGCCCAGCTGGCGGCACATGAATCTCAGCTTCTGCTCGTTCTTGCACCAGCCACGCAGCGTCGACTCCGGCACTCCGATGTCCCGGGAGACGCTGGCCTTGGTCTCCCCGTTGTGGATCCTCTGGATGGCGCGCACCTTGTCGTTGGGCGTCAGGTTGCGCAGCGGCCGCTTGCCCCGCGTGCTCATGCGAATGTTCATGTGCTGATAGGCGGATATATCCATTATCGAATCGAACTGACTTTTAACGCTATCTCGTAACTGCGATCGCCGAATCAAAAACGCGCGATTCGTTCAACTTGACAAATTGCGTTCGATGCGTTCGATGCGTTCGATGCGCTCGCTGCGGCCTCTGATGTGCACTCCTCGGACCAACAGAAGGATGTGACGCGCTGTTCCGTAGCCTTGTCCTACCGAAGCTTTGCGAAGCTCAAAGAAGCGAAACTGCGGCGAAGAGAGCGCGTCTTGGCGCTCTCTTTTGTGCCTGTGTGCGAGCGAGTCGGAGCAACAGAGCCAGCGAGAGAGCAGCGTCCACCACTTGTTACTCTTGCCCTCGCCAATTCGCTGCGCGCACACTCACAGCGAACGCTGCTTGGGAACAGATTATGGAACTCATCCTTTGTTTTGGGAACAGAATTGCACTCCCTTGCCGCCGCCTCTCTGGCGCTCACTATTCAACCCTCTCTTAATTTGCAGGCTTAAACTTGTTTAAGAGCGAGTTTTTGTGCTCAGCATTTCCACTGTTAACACTTCAGTTCGGTATGGTCAAATAACCAAATATTATTTATTTATTTATATAACTAATACATAATAATAAATACAGTCAACAAAAATTTAAAAAATGCAATAGAAAAGAAAAATTTAAAATCAGTGTTAATATGCTTAAAATTAAGATATCTGGGAATGAAAATAAAAAAGGTTATACACTCTGTATTCCCCATTTTTTAATGGGTACCAGGTATTCAAAAGAAATTTAATATGCCCAGCATTTGCTGTAGGGATGGGGAAAAATCTAGAAAACCCCAGAATTTAAATTATATTACCTCAAAAAATATTTTAAAATCTATACATATGTAAGAAAAAATAAATAAATAAATAATAAAAATTAAATGAATAAAGAATATTTAAAAATGTTCTTCCAAAGTTACCCTGTTTTTACGCATTTTTAATGGGCACAAAATATTAATCAATATAGTATACATACATACTCCATAGCATACTTACCATACATCCATATATTTTCAAATTAATTTCAAATAAGCATTAATAGAATTCTAAAACTGTCTAAATTGGCAACGCTGCAGTTCAACGCCAGTAAACGTTTTGAAATATTTAAATCGATGAACAATATTCGAGTTTAAGCATTGAGAAAGAATCTATACATTGAAATGCATAACATTTTTGATTGGAATGCAATTTCAATCTGTTTTCAAAGTGCTGAAAATAATTAATAATTACTGTCACTTTAATAAAATGTATGCTTTATTTATTAATTTTTATTTATAATTTATATTTCATTCTAACATTTCATCTTAATCAATTTAGATTTGTATATTTGTTTAACACAACTAACCACTAATCTTGGTCTGATTGGGGTTTTCTGGGTTTTCCCATATCCTCGCAGCAAATGCTGGACCTTTATTTTTCTTTTTTATTTAAATTTGATTTCATATTTTAATTTTTTCTTTCCCCAGATATTCTTATTTTTTTACATTTTTAATTATATTTTTAATTTCTTATTTTTTTAATATTAATTTTATTACTCTTAATTTTAATCTGTAATTTAATTTTTTCTTGACTGACTGGTCTTAGTCGGCATTTAAATAAAATAAATAAATAAAAAAATCTCTGCATAACTACACTAGCTTTCTTTAAAGTTCGGATTTATTTTATTTAATTTAAGCGTAAATTCCGTTATCCGTTAATGTTTCCAAACTTACCAACACTGAATCATTAATTGATTGCTGCTTGAACTGCTTGCTGCTGTTGGTGTGCGTCTTGGCTACAAAATCTTCGCTAAGCCTGGTTTGTGAATTTGCTAGGTTTCTGCCTTTGCTAAAGGGAAACCAAGTTGTGCGCTGCGGTCGCAGTTCGATGCGAGTTCGAAACGCATGTTGGGTGTTGATGGAAACGGGAAACAGCTGCTTCGGCTGCACTGCAGACGGCAAGCCAAATAAGCGGCAATCGAACTCATAGTTGTTGGCTAGCGATTTAAATGTTTTGTTGCCCAAAAATTCGATTAAAAAATCTTCAATAATTTGCTTTTGAAACAATATGTGTATTTGACTTATATTCGTAATATTATTTAAATTTATAAACGCAATAATACTTTAAATCAATTATTATCGTAATTATGTACAGGAGTGTCACAAAACTTAGAGTTACAATTTGGTTTATTATTTAAATTGTGTGTGTTTGAAATTGTTTCGTTCTAACTGCTGGTTGGCCATTCATTCGCTTAATCATTTAAAATGCATAATCTGTAACTCAGTTGGTAATATTTGTTCGGTACTTGGTTTAACTCTATATTTGATAAGTGTTAAAAATTTATAAATCGAATATAGTACATTCATGCATAAATATGTAAACCTCTTAGATTGCTTAATTTAAACAATTCGTTTCATTCATATATATATATAACAAGTGCTAATAGCTTATAGATAATGATCCCATTTGGCCAATACAGCGACCTTCCTCGTCGAAACTGGCCAGGGTCAATCGTGACAGCTTATTGCATAATACTCCATTACCGTTGTTCTGTATAGGATTTGGTTCTGCAAATGAATTACAAATAATAATTTAATAAAATTACATTGATTATTTACTGATTTCATACCATCGTGAAAATGTTCAGCAGCGCTTCCCTCCTGTTTTCTTTTCCGAATTTGCTCCGTAAAGTGTGATATTAAAGCGTCGATCATTGCGGCCTGCTTCGAGAAAACCTGCACCAATTTCGAAATCTGTATGCCATTCTCCACAGTATCGAACTGCAAATTAAAAATTAATTAATTGGTGATAAGTTTTAAATATATTTAGCATAATATACTATATTATATTACTCACCTGCAGAAAGATGCATGTGAGACATTCAGGATCATCATTTGAACTGGGCTTGGCGTAGTCCCAGGACATGTCCTCGTAGCGAAGGCCCAGCAACAGCGTCTATATAAATATAATTAAATATATATTTATAAATAAAAAATATTTTATTTATACAATTAACTACTACAATTGACTACTAAGTTCAATGGACACAGAAAATACAAATACAGTAGAATCCGGTTATAACGACGCCGCTTATGGACGCTATAAGCCGGTTATTGCGACGAAAACTCGATGGTTTAGTTGGTCCCCATACAAACTTATATGAAACGGCCTCCGCTTATAACGACTCCGCTTTTAGCGACAAACCGCTTATAACGACGAGATTTTTCAATTTCAATTCAATTTTTCATTTCAATTCAACCGGATATTGCGACGTGCCGAACAAAAAAAAAACTTTAAAGAGGAAAATTTGATTTCTTTAACAATGCTAAAAGAAGCAAACAAAATCATGGATTTTGTGTTTTTTCAATACGAAAAAGAAACAAAATCATGGATTTTGTCTTCCGGATATAACGACGTCGGTCCCTTGAAAGTCGCTATAACCGGATTCTACTGTATTAAATTTTTTGTTTTGATTAAAAAATTAATTTGTTTTATTTTAAAACCTTTTACGAACATGGCATCCATAATATAAAAAAAAAATTTTTTTTTGCTCCTTTCGGATAGTGCGTCTGCCGGATATAACGACGTAAAATCGTCGGTCCCTTGATTGTCGTTATAACCGGATTCTACTGTATTTAAAAATATACATATTTTTATTTATTTATTTAATTAAAGTTGACTAAGACCAATCGACATAAAAAATTCAAATACTTAAATATGTAAAAATTAAAATCTATGCATATTTATTATAATACATATATTTATATATACAGTAGAATCCGGTTATAGCGACTTTCAAGGGACCGACGTCGTTATATCCGGAAGACAAAATCCATGATTTTGTTTCTTTTTCGTATTGAAAAAACACAAAATCCATGATTTTGTTTGCTTCTTTTAGCATTGTTAAAGAAATCAAATTTTCCTCTTTAAAGTTTTTTTTTTGTTCGGCACGTCGCAATATCCGGTTGAATTGAAATGAAAAATTGAATTGAAATTGAAAAATCTCGTCGTTATAAGCGGTTTGTCGCTAAAAGCGGAGTCGTTATAAGCGGAGGCCGTTTCATATAAGTTTGTATGGGGACCAACCAAACCATCGAGTTTTCGTCGCAATAACCGGACGGACGCTATAAGCGGCGTCGTTATAACCGGATTCTACTGTATTATATTATAATTAGTACCCAACCAAAAGATAAAATTAATACATTCAACCAGTAAAGCCAGTGCAGATCAAAGGGGCGAAATGCTACAGTCGGACGTAACCGACAGTAGAAGACCCTGTTTTTTGTGTTTCTATAATCACTGAACAACTGCTCTCACATACATATAGAGGCAATCGCGCCACAACTCTCACCGCCTCCCATTTTAACTGTTATCCCGATCTGTACTCAATTACACACAAGCACACACACACACATACAATATTAGTTGCTTGCGCTTGCGCTTGCTTAGAGAGCCAGCAAGAGCGAGCGAATAGGAGAGCGGCCTAGGCGCTGCTTATCAGCCTATGCATAGAGCGAGCGCCGCAGCCAACAGCGCTCTCTCTCACCACAGATGCGGAGTGGTGAGTTTCTGTGGTGCTTTCTCTTTGGCGAGAGCTGATCAAGAGACAGCGACAGCGCAGCCTGCAAGCTCTGCGAGCGCAGCACCCTTAATCACTGAACTCACCACCTCCCATTTTAACTGTTATCCCGATCTGTTCTCAATTACACACACGCACACACACACACATACATTGCTAGTTGCTTGCGCTTGCTTAGAGAGCCAGCAAAAGCGAGCGAATAGGAGAGCGGCCAAGCGCAGCGTTTGAGCGCCGCAGCCGACGCAGCGGAGTGGTAAGTGGGCTTCAGCGGCGCTCTCTTTTTGGCGAGAACTGATAAAGAGACAGCGACAGCGACAGCGACTGCTGCTGCAGCGCTGCTAACGACAGTGCAATCTCTGCAGTCGTGCTGATAAGACGTGTGGTGGGTGCTTAAGTGCGTGTATTATATAAAATATATTTTTTTATTTATTATAATTTTGTGGCTCTTTTCCCTTTGGCAGCAACTGCAAAGAATTCACAGTGTGAGTGCTGTATGAGCAGTAAATGTTTTATGTGTTTGTCAGCTCTCGCTTCCTGACTCTTGCTGGTCCAACTCTCAATAGCCGAACTCTCGCTGGCCCCACTCTCGCTGCTAAACTCTTGATGACTCAACTTTTGCTGGCCGAATTTGTTCTGGCTGAACTCTCGCTGGCCGAACGCTTGCTGCTTGAATCTTGCTGCCTAACTCTCTGCGTACCTCTTGCTGGCTAAACTCTCGCTGGCTAAACTCTCGCTGGCTAAACTCTCGCTAGCCCAACTTTCGCCGGGCCGACTCTCGCTGCCCCAACTCTTAATGGCCTTACTCTCACTGGCCCTACTCTCGCTGGCTAGCTCTTGATGACCGCCCAATTCTCGAAGGCCAAACTCTTGATGGCCCAACTCTTGCTGGTCCGGTTCCTTTTGTGGCCGAACTCTCGCTGACCGAACGCTTGCTGCCTAAATATTGCCTCCTAACTCTATGCGTACCTCTTGCTCTCTTTAAACTCCCGCTAGCCCAACTCTTGTGGGGCGTACTCTCGCTGGCCCAACTCTTAATGGCATTTCTACTCTTTCTGCTACCTAATTAATTTTCATTCTTTTCATTTTCTTTTAGTGTACTTTTTTTTTGTGAGAATATAAAATTTTTATTTTTTTACTTTTTTTTACTGTAGTGTTATAATTTATACCATAGGGTACTTACGTTTTCAAAACAGTCTATTATGAAAACTCCTTTTCGTTTACGGCAATCAAAACTTCCATATCCTTATGATTCACCAAAGACATGATGCCTCTAACGGGCTGCTCCATTTGTCCGTGGAAGAAGGCACAGATAACAAATTGCTGAAATTAATATAAATAATACAGAGTATAGAGTTTATAGTTCAACTTACCCGTAGAAAGGCAGCGCCCAGCAGAACTCCAGATACTTGCGCATCAACTTGCGTGTGGTGGCTGTTTGGGGAACCCGCTTGAACTGCTCCAGAAGTTTAATCTCCGCGGAGTTCTTCTGGCTTATGGGCAGCCAGAGCCAGTTGGCGCTCTTCGCCACATGTCTGGGCAGGAATCTAGATTGATTTTCCCTAAAATAAACCAGATTCATTAGCAAAAAAATTAATACCCGCAAGAAATAAACTTTCTGATCTAATTCCTTCTTTTTATACGGTAAAAACAAAGGTTAAAATGTATGTAAAAGGTAGAAGTAGGCGTGTTAGATCCCACAAAGTATATATAATCTTGATCAGAACGATGAGTTGAGGCGATCTAGCCATATCTATTTGTCTTGTATAAACGGTTAGTTCTCGGACAATCAGAGCTATAGCATCTATTTTCGGAATATGTATAGGTGTATACCATAGGCAGATCCAGTTAATTTCAAATATTGCATGTCACGCCCATTTTACACCATTATAAATAACATTAAACACAGAAGCGCATTGAAATCGGTTCATAAACACAGAAGTTATTAAAGAATCAATATTGAAGACTTTGCCTTACTCGCTCTCTTTGAGTGCCTATTATGAACAGATAAAAAAGTAAGAAGTATTGCTGCTGCGCTTCATATGACATGATTTTCACTTATATTTAAAATATAGTGTGCAGTGTATTCTACAGGGTATTCAATAAAAATAAGAGACCCATTTAGGATTTATTTAACTTTAAGACTTATGCACGCCAATTTGACTAATGTTAACTTTTAAGTACTTGCATTTGTAGCTTTGGGAAATCTTTAACAATAAATAAATAATAATAGAGTTGTGCCATACCTGAAAAAACCCACAGTGTGCGTGTGTGAATTGTATGGACCCAGTTCAATCCTGGCCTGAATACCGCCCAGCATGAGGGAATGCACTGGCTCCATGATGTATCTACCCGTAAGCACATAGTGCTTGGCCTCCTCATACAGGAGCCCACTATGCGATGATCCCTGGAGGCTAGACCGAAACATTTCACCATTAATAATATTGATTTCAGAGTATTTTAGCCGAACCTACTTGATTTTCTCCTTGTCCCGCTTGGAGAAGAACACATTACGCTTTAGCACAATCATGGGCTCGTCGAACTTTCTTTAATCGGATTTCCACTGCTGAACTTCTCCAGAAGGTTAGACCACGCCACCCGCACTATGTAGGGGCAATGATGAGCCTTCAGCTGCATCTCCAGCAGCCCACTTGTCATCCACAATCCGAAGATGCTCTGGGCCAGCAGCTTGTTGGAGATGCCCAACTCCTCGCAGCCCAGGGCTGCGGCCAGCATCACCTGGGAGGGACACTGGGCGGTGCCCTCGATCTCCATGTGCACAGCAACCCTGGACATCAAGTACACGCAAGTCGGTATAACCTGGCAGAGAAGGCAAATTAATTAAATTAATATAGGTCAACTATAGCAGACCCCGTAATTATACAAATTTATATAGATGATTTTCTTCACCGATAATGATTAGTTTTGAGTAATTTTATAGTTAATCAAAGGTAATCATAACTCTTGATAAAACCTTTAAGGACCTAGTAGATCAGTAGGGCGGAACTACAGAATCCGACGTAATCTAATATTGAAATTGTGTGAAAATTCGCTACTTATTGATTACCTTAGCGTATACAGTAAGCGCATGCATACAACATACCTCCTTCTACCTGTTAGATAAAATTTTCCGCCATATATCTTCGTTGTTTCTTTAACAGATTTAAAATTATAAGAGATGTGGATATTTATTTTTTTTTTAAATTTGTGTGTTTACTGTGTAGGAGAACCTCAATATCAAAAATGTGTCCCTTTCTCTGAAATGGCAATAACGATACAGCTCTACCACGCCTCCTATACAGTGTTACGCACATTTCCCACATTCAGTTACGTACAGGGGTCTTATTATTAAACATTATCGTTAAAGAAAATCCAATATGTCCGTTATTTAAAAATCATGATGGAAATGCATAGATCGTCGAAAAAATGATTAAAATAGCAGTGTTCGTTTTTGAATGTCGATTCTAAGTGATTGATTTTTGGCAGGTATCATTATTTCTGAATATTTTTCTGAATAGTTAGTGTTATGCTCACATTCTGTAGAGTACGAGATACAAGCGTATTCGATTTTCCGGCACTTGTGAATGAGTTGGCGGCATTTCCCGCCATTCCGCGTTTGTTCTGCTGGCTGCTCTTGCTGCTGCCGCTGCCGCTGCCCTTCTGCACTGGCAGAAAACTGGTGCTCACAGCTAGTACTGAAAAGGGAGACTCTTCATTATATATGCTATATATAATTAGGGATACAGTTACCAGTGGGACTGCGAACTGGCATTCACGTCTTGCATGTGGAGGCCATTGACATTATGGCAGCCATCGTTGGCCGCCATGGCCGTCATGGCGGACGTCACCTGGGCAGAGCTGAGGCAGTCGCCATCGTTCCGGGCGGCGCTGACCACGCTGGAGACGCTGGCCGAGGAGGCGAAGGTGCTGCCGACGGCGGTCTGGATCTGAGCCGTGGTGACCACACGGTGCACGGTGTACATCACCGGCGGAACAGGCACATTGACGGGAACTAGGGAAACGGGAGTCTGGGTCTGGGTCGCCATCTGATCACAGCCCAGCACATTGCTGTTGCTCATGTGGGTTGGGGTGGCGGCCACGACGCGACCTACGGCATTGGTGTTTAAGTACACCCAAATTGCATCATCGGGCCGTCTCCAGCCCTGCGCTGGGACTGCAGGACAGCTTCGGTTGGTGCTGATTGTGGGCCAACTGTTGACTGTGACTGTGGCTGTGACTGTGAGGGTTTTGATTGATGTGCTGCAGCTGACTCTGCAGGCTCTGATGCTGATGAGTTTGCAGCGACTGTTGCTGTTGGTGTTGCTGTTGATGTTGTTGTTGTTGTTGATGTTGTTGTTGATGTTGCTGTTGATGTTGTTGATGTTGTTGATGTTGGAGTTGATTATGTGAGGATGTGGAAGCTTCGGTATTAGCGCGTTTGCCATTGCTGCCTGCGTAGTAATCGTCTCGGCACTTGGCATCCGTCGTATTGTAATATAAGCGTGATCTGTGGTGAATCGGAAATACAGTGATATACATCAAAAAATATGCATTAATAATAATACAATTTATAAAAAGAAAATTCATAAATTAGCCCAAGAATAACTATAATTGTTTTAAAAATAAAATTAAAATATAGTCCATAAATATTCTATAATTTAACTAAAACTTTTCATAATTGGCTGCCAAATGGATTGATTAGTAATAATGATATTGCATTGAAACCTTAATAATTATATTTGAATCATATTTGAATAAGATTATATAATAGAAATATATACATATATCCCAGATTAGTTGTATTCTGTTTTATTTTATTACATTTAGCTTAGAATTCATATTTATTAAACTTTTGTTTATTTCTACTTATTATAAATCTATTTCTTATATTTATAACATAGCATTCAAGTCGAAATATACCAACAGATCCATTACATTATAATTATAAACGTATAAATATAATAATACGAGCATAAATAAATATATCACCAACAAGAGAACTTAATAGATTCTCCAACTCGCTTAACTAAAATTAATGCATAAAGTACAAAAAAATTGTTTTAAGTTCGTTACTGTGAAAAATACCATAGTAATAATACTATTGTCACTTATTTTTATACCCTGTACCCATATACAATAAATAGGCATAAAGAGTATAAAAACTTTGCTTAAATTGAAATTTTACATTAATTATTTCTGTTTATATACTTAATATTTCTCTTTGAATTCGTCTACTTACTGATAATCCTGTGCTGTCGATTTCTTGCGATTATACTGCAGGGTGCCCAGGGGCACAGCAGTCATTACATTTATATAGTTCGCATCGCTATTTGTGCTGGTCGAACACGGGCTATTGCTGTTGCAATTGGAGAAGACATAGGGATTGCCGACATTGCGATTTGCATTCGCAAAGGATTTATTGGTAGCACTGCGTGTTGGCATTTCTCTGGCATTGTAATTGGATTCAGACTGATTTGAGCTGCAGGACAGATAATCCTGGCCAACATTGTTGCCATAATTCATTTTATTAATGGCAGTCTGGGAAATTGCTGATGGAGATTGAGCTGGTTGCGTTCCACTTCGACAATAGTATTGGTTTGTGTCCATAATAATGACTTAAATTAATTGTATCGCCTAAAAAATTAAGGTAATTATTTCAATTGTTGTAGATTTATTACTTTATTATTACGCTTTCAGAGCAATAAAGAATACTAAACAAGTAAGGACGGAACTCGGACATAACCGACAGCAATATACACAGTTGAGAGAATTGTTTGTTGCATATCTTTGCTATTTCTTATTCGATCGTAATGCTATTCGCAGCATCGATGGAGCATGCAATAGGCTACAAACATATCAAATTACAGTCTATTGCTTAAAAATTGTGGCTGCTACACTTTTTTGTGATTGGAGTGAGGGCTAGAGGAGAAGATATCAACAAATATGATCAACTTACAGGATAGGAGAGCCGAAATATTAATAATCGCTGTTATTGTTTTTTGTATTATTCGGGAGTAATGGG
>JAWNNJ010000773.1:0-17449 GCA_035045125.1 Hypselothyrea guttata | reverse complement strand
AATTTTTCGTTTAAGTATTAACTTCTGTAATTCTGATTCAAAAATTCATAGTACGAAAATATTTGAAAATATGGAAGCGACCTATTCTAAAAACATCTCTCAACATTTAATTTATCTTATATGTGAATATGTAAAATATATATTTCAGTTAATTGTATTTTAAACGGATATTTTTGTTGTTAAGGTAAATAGAAAAGGAAAAAGATATATAATAAGGAACTCATCTATTCGTTTAAGTATTTCCGTGCTTAATGCTGATAAGGCTGAAATACCTAGTACAAAATAGTTATAGATTTTTTCCTCAGTGCACAAATATATACACTTTCACATAGGTTTTTATATTGCTTAAAATACTGTGTGTATGTGTACAGTTTCTGATGTATAATTGTTGCTCGATCATCCTGCCAAGATCTCGCAGTATTGGCAGTGCGGTGCAACGGTTTTCATGCCGATACTGTTGATATGCCCAGAGGATCCGTTTCGTTTTTTAAGCAATTTTATCGTCATCCAGAATGCCACGAAGACGTCCGAGGCAGAAAAGAAGAAGCAGCTCGAGGAGCCGCACATGCGATGCAGTGGACGCATAGGAGAACTCGTTTCAAAGGCCGGATGGACGACATGAACCCATCGGAGCATCGGAGCATCGGGGCTTCAGAGCATTGTCAGTCGCGTAATCATCATAATAATTCGCCTCAACTTCAACTTCGTTGGCAGCAAAACAATGAGAAGCCAAGCGGAAATTACCAACACGCGATATTTGATTTTGCCAATAATTCGTTTTGCGGCTGCCGTTGCTGCCATTCAGCTTGCCAAGTTCTTCCAGGCATACACGTACCACCATACGCATGCATGCATACCTCGCACCTCTTCAAAATGGCTAAAAAGGGTATAATAGCGCTGTGCCTACTTATGTAACAGGCTGCGCAAACTGCGACAGCTTGCTACATCGTTGCAATTGATGAATAGTTCAGTTGGAGAGCAGCTGCGTAGCATCAACGAGCGAATCAGTTGGGTACAGCCGATCCGTCGGACGCAACCGACGGCACTTCCTTTGCGTAAAGACAACTGCAGATTGAACTTCTTCTGAAGTTGTTCTTCAGCTTTCCATTTCGTGTTAGCGACGGAAAATCAGAAGTGTTTGGCCTTAAGTACCTCTTAGATTTATCAACTGAATTTAATTATTCTAGTTTAGCTAAGTTTAAGCCAGAGGTGCCTTTAAGGTGTAGTACACCGTATCTATGCTTAGATTGGACCTATCTATCTATTTAAGGTCAATAAATTTGATAGTTGGCGATATTTGCATATTACACAGATGAACAGTTCAATAGGCAGATGACGAATATAGAGGCTAAGGAAATTTTAGGCATAG
Organism: Hypselothyrea guttata; assembly: GCA_035045125.1. Lineage (NCBI taxonomy): Eukaryota > Metazoa > Arthropoda > Insecta > Diptera > Drosophilidae > Hypselothyrea > Hypselothyrea guttata. The sequence goes on along the minus strand of JAWNNJ010000773.1, from coordinate 16,080 downwards.
GGACAGAAGGTCGTGGTGATATTCAACAACGGATATTTAAAATTTTGTCAATCTAACAAAATTCGTAAATTTAAAATTACTTTCTCGCACAGATGTTTTTAAAAATTGATTTGTTTGTATACCAAACAAATGTTTCTTGAATAGTTTTTGAATGCAGAATCTAATTATATAAATAAACAAAAGGCTTAAATTCGTAAATATTACACAAATTAAGTTGGGCACTAGAAAGTGATAATTTATTTATTTATTGTATTTGAAAATACAAATTAAAATGTTGTCTAAAATTAATTTTAGAATTAAATTAAATTAAAAGTTAAACATAAATGAATTCCTAATGTTAACATATTCATATTAATAAAGTGAATTTTGAATTTGTTTTAATTTGGTGTTTATAATAAATTGAAATATATTTCAAATTAAGTTATGATTTTAATAGATGAAAGACAACTTCAAGGAACTACATGAAAAAATTTAAGCAGAATTATTATAAATAAAGTAAATTATAAAAAATTAATATGTTTGAAATAATTGAATTCAAGCTCAAAATTTGACTATTATAACGTATTTATTGAACTTTAATGAAGAGCGAACAAAACAATATATGAAATAATTGGAATTTCAAAATAAATGTTTTCAATAATTAAAATGTAATTAATTGACATTTTCAAATTCCCAAATTTTGCACTTTGACAACTTTCTGTTGTTTGTTTTCCCCTCAAAAAGTCAAACCAAAATTGTTCAATTATAATTCCATTAATGTATTTGAATAGTTTAAATCGTACTTACAAATACATGCTTTGTTTATTACAATACGTACATCAAATGAGAAAACAAATGTAATTGGTTTTTATTATAATTAGTTTACAGAGGTTGTTAAAATTTAAGCTATTTAATACAACTAGAACTTTTCCTAAATTAGACTTATTGCATTTGGTTTTTACACAGTCAACGATAAATGTTAAATGGTTAGTTTAGTATTGTTATTATTATTATTATTTGTATCTTCTAGGGATTTAATAAAATGTTTAATATTAGCTTGCTGTTAAAATACGTAATGCTGCAGAAGCTGCGATAATTATTGAAGCTTAAAAGTTCGCTCTGAGGATTATGATGAGTATTAGGAAAATTACAAATTATCTACAAATGATATCGAATCTATTATCGAATCAGTTTACTATTGCTCGACATCGCTGTGCAGAGATCGGCTGGAGGTGCTGTTCTTGTCGGGACTCTGGGATCTGCTGTTCGCCGGACTGGACTCCTTGGAAGCACTGGAACGCACGGACAGATCCTCCGGCTCACTGTCGTAGAAACTCTCCTTGGAGGACTCACTGTGCACCAGGGGATTCAGGCGCCTCAAAAGCGCATAGTTCAGGCCCTGCACCTCCTCCTTATCACTCATGGCGCCCATGGCGCCCAACGGCATGGCGCCTGCTGCCGTTGCCGGATTCATGGAGGCTGCGGCTGCGGCAAATGCAAAGAAGTTCAGGCTGGCGCTGAACATTTTGCACCAATCCACCAAGGCGCCGCCCGGAATTTCGGCATCTCCGGCTGAAGTGGGAGGAGCCAAACCCGCCGTATTTGCAGGTGCAGCGAAGGCGGCATCTGCGGGCGGACAGGCCAAGTCCGGCGTATTATTGCCATCGATGGAGTTGTTGTTGTTGTCGTTGATGTGCTGGGAGGGGGCAAATGTTGGCGCCTGTTTGGCCGGATCCTTGGCCCAGTTCTTGACGCTCAGCAGCGGGCAGTTGTAGCTCCTGGCATCATCCGGAACCGCGCTGTCCGGCTTGGGCTTTGCAACGGGCTCTGCTTCTAGTTTGGGGCACATCTTGGAGTTGAAGAGCGCCAGCAGATTCAGCTGATGCACCATGTTGTTGGTGGTGTAGCCCGGCAGGGGGGAAACGGATTCCGCGGAGGCGCCACGCTCCTCCGCCAGCTGATGTAGGGACTCGGCATGCAGGCCGCTTCTCTTGATGAAGTCCACCAGAGCAAACTTCTCCAGCAGCGCCTCATTGGGCGTGCCGTAATCCAGAGCCGGAAACTGCAGACTGCCAAAACCGAGCTCCTCGTAACCGGGCAGGGAGCCGTACTTGGGCGGCAGCAGCTCGAATTTGGCGCGTTTCTCGGGAGGGGTGTCCAGACCCGGCAGACCCAGCGCCTCGGTGCCCAGCTGGCGGCACATGAATCTCAGCTTCTGCTCGTTCTTGCACCAGCCACGCAGCGTCGACTCCGGCACTCCGATGTCCCGGGAGACGCTGGCCTTGGTCTCCCCGTTGTGGATCCTCTGGATGGCGCGCACCTTGTCGTTGGGCGTCAGGTTGCGCAGCGGCCGCTTGCCCCGCGTGCTCATGCGAATGTTCATGTGCTGATAGGCGGATATATCCATTATCGAATCGATCTGATTTTTAACGCTATCTCGTAACTGCGATCGCCGAATCAAAAACGCGCGATTCGTTCAACTTGACAAACTGCGTTCGATGCGTTCGATGCGCTCGCTGCGGCCTCTGATGTGCACTCCTCGGACCAACAGAAGGATGTGACTCGCTGTGCCACAGCCTTGTCCTACCGAAGCTTTGCGAAGCTCAAAGAAGCGAAACTGCGGCGAAGAGAGAGCGTCTTGGCGCTCTCTTTTGTGCCTGTGTGCGAGCGAGTCGGAGCAACAGAGCCAGCGAGAGAGCAGCGTCCACCACTTGTTACTCTTGCCCTCGCCAATTCGCTGCGCGCACACTCACAGCGTACGCTGCATGGGAACAGATAATGGAACTCATCCTTTGTTTTGGGAACAGAATTGCACTCCCTTGCCGCTCACTCTCTTGCTCTCCATCGTCAACCCTCTCTTATTTTGTAGGCTTAAACTTGTTTAAGAGCAAGTTTTTGTGCTCAGCATTTCCACTGTTCACACTTCAGTTCAGTATGTTCAAATAACCAAATATTATTTATTTATTTATATAACTAATACATAATAATAAATACAGTCAACAAAAATTTAAAAAATGCAATAGAAAAGAAAAATTTAAAATCATAGTTAATATGCTTAAAATTAAGATAACTGGGAATGAAAATTAAAAAGGTTATACACTCTGTATTCCCCATTTTTTAATGGGTACCAGGTATTCAAAAGAAATTTAATATGCCCAGCATTTGTGGGGATGGGGGAAAATCTAGACAACCGCAGAATTTAAATTATATTACCTCAAAAAATATTTTAAAATCTATACATATGTAAGAAAAAATAAATAAATAAATAATAAAAATTAAATGAATAAAGAATATTTAAAAATGTTCTTCCAAAGTTACCCTGTTTTTACCCATTTTTAATGGGCACAAAATATTAATCAATATACAGTCATAGTCATAATTATTTTCTCAAATGAGATTTTCGTGCATGCCTCACTTTCGGAGCCTCGTGTTGTTGTTGTGTGTGATGAAATGCAAAAAAGTTTTTGTTTTTGGATAGTTCGATCTATGCTGAAGCAAATGCAAAAAGAATGACAAAAATATCTGTTCTTACGCGAAAAAGAGAAGCATGTGAACTGATGCTTATAAGTTGTCAAAAGTATTTTCTCACACTTTATGCGCGTCAAAATTATTTTCTCAAACTTTAGTTTATTTAATTAATGTTAAACGTTAACTTAAACCAAAATAAATAATTTATTGTAATATTAGCGCAATTAATGTCTATTTTAAAATTAATTTTCTGACAAATTACCTTAAGTTGAATTTTATTAATTTAAATTAAGATTTTATAGTACTTGAATACACATTTTGCCCCAATTTTTTTTTTTAATTTTATAAAAATTGCAAATGTTTGATCGTGATATCATCTAACATTATCCTTTCTATAGTTTCCATTAACTTTACCGTTATTTTTAGCTTCCGCTTGTTTTTTTCAGCTTGCATAAGGGCACAGAAATGGCCAACTTGCATGAGGTCGTCGCTGTTTTCTGGCTTGCCAAAGACTTAACGCTAATTTTTTGCCACAAAATTATTATTTTCAGTTAGTAAAAGGTTCAATTGATTTAAAAAAGTTTATTCGATGACAAAAGATCAAACGACTTTTGTCAGAGAGAGCCCGATAGCAAGGTGCACAATCGTGCAGAATATCGTGCTTTCTTTTCTTGCTGTTATGGGCTCAATACTTGGTGCAACTTCACTTAAATTAATTTCTTTTTATTTTTCTGGATTAGTCATTTAATTTTATGTGGATATGCATCCCATAATTCATAATTTATGGTGATTGCTTGACGGTGCCTACACATCGGTTTTCTGCACGATTGTGCACCTTGCTATCGGGCTCTCTCTGACAAAAGTCGTTTGATCTTTTGTCATCGAATAAACTTTTTTAAATCAATTGAACCTTTTACTAACTGAAAATAATAATTTTGTGGCAAAAAATTAGCGTTAAGTCTTTGGCAAGCCAGAAAACAGCGACGACCTCATGCAAGTTGGCCATTTCTGTGCCCTTATGCAAGCTGAAAAAAACAAGCGGAAGCTAAAAATAACGGTAAAGTTAATGGAAACTATAGAAAGGATAATGTTAGATGATATCACGATCAAACATTTGCAATTTTTATAAAATTAAAAAAAAAAATTGGGGCAAAATGTGTATTCAAGTACTATAAAATCTTAATTTAAATTAATAAAATTCAACTTAAGGTAATTTGTCAGAAAATTAATTTTAAAATAGACATTAATTGCGCTAATATTACAATAAATTATTTATTTTGGTTTAAGTTAACGTTTAACATTAATTAAATAAACTAAAGTTTGAGAAAATAATTTTGACGCGCATAAAGTGTGAGAAAATACTTTTGACAACTTATAAGCATCAGTTCACATGCTTCTCTTTTTCGCGTAAGAACAGATATTTTTGTCATTCTTTTTGCATTTGCTTCAGCATAGATCGAACTATCCAAAAACAAAAACTTTTTTGCATTTCATCACACACAACAACAACACGAGGCTCCGAAAGTGAGGCATGCACGAAAATCTCATTTGAGAAAATAATTATGACTATGACTGTAGTATACATACATACTCCATAGCATACTTACCATACATCCATATATTTTCAAATTAATTTCAAATAAGCATTAATAGAATTCTAAAACTGTCTAAATTGGCAACGCTGCAGTTCAACGCCAGTAAACGTTTTGAAATATTTAAATCGATGAACAATATTCGAGTTTAAGCATTGAGAAAGAATCTATACATTGAAATGCATAACATTTTTGATTGGAATGCAATTTCAATCTGTTTCAAAGTGCTATAAATAATTAATAATTACTGTCACTTTAATAAAATGTATGCTTTATTTATTAATTTTTAAAACTCTGCATTATTACACTAGCTTTATTTAAAGTTCGGATTTATTTAATAATTTAAGCGTAAATTCCGTTATCCGCTATTGTTTCCATACTTACCAACACTGAATCATTAATTGTGTACTGCTTGCACTGCTTGCTGCTGTTGGTGTGTGTCTTGTCTACATAGTCTGCGCTAAGCCCGGTTTGTGAACTTGCTAGGTTTCTGCCTTTGTTAAAGGGAAACCAAGTTGTGCGCTGCTGTTGCAGTTTGATGCGAGTTCGAAACGCATGTTGGGTGTTGATGAAAATGGGAAACAGCAGCTTCGGCTGCACTGCAGACGGCAAGCCAATTAAGCGGCAATCGAACACATACTTGTTGGCTCTCCATTCATCTGTTTTGCTGCCCAAAAATTCGATCAAAAAATCTCAAATAATTTGCTTTTGAAACAATATGTGTATTTGACTTATATTCGTAATATTATTTAAATTTATAAACGCAATAATACTTTAAATCAATTATTATCGTAATTATGTACAGGAGTGTCACAAAACTTAGAGTTACAATTTGGTTTATTATTTAAATTGTGTGTGTTTGAAATTGTTTCTTTCTAACTGCTGGTTGGCCATTCATTCGCTTAATCATTTAAAATGCATAATCTGTAACTCAGTTGGTAATATTTGTTCGGTACTTGGTTTAACTCTATATTTGATAAGTGTTAAAAATTTATAAATCGAATATAGTACATTCATGCATAAATATGTAAACCTCTTAGATTGCTTAATTTAAACAATTCGTTTCATTCATATATATATATAACAAGTGCTAATAGCTTATAGATAATGATCCCATTTGGCCAATACAGCGACCTTCCTCGTCGAAACTGGCCAGGGTCAATCGTGACAGCTTATTGCATAATACTCCATTACCGTTGTTCTGTATAGGATTTGGTTCTGCAAATGAATTACAAATAATAATTTAATAAAATTACATTGATTATTTACTGATTTCATACCATCGTGAAAATGTTCAGCAGCGCTTCCCTCCTGTTTTCTTTTCCGAATTTGCTCCGTAAAGTGTGATATTAAAGCGTCGATCATTGCGGCCTGCTTCGAGAAAACCTGCACCAATTTCGAAATCTGTATGCCATTCTCCACAGTATCGAACTGCAAATTAAAAATTAATTAATTGGTGATAAGTTTTAAATATATTTAGCATAATATACTATATTATATTACTCACCTGCAGAAAGATGCATGTGAGACATTCAGGATCATCATTTGAACTGGGCTTGGCGTAGTCCCAGGACATGTCCTCGTAGCGAAGGCCCAGCAACAGCGTCTATATAAATATAATTAAATATATATTTATAAATAAAAAATATTTTATTTATACAATTAACTACTACAATTGACTACTAAGTTCAATGGACACAGAAAATACAAATACAGTAGAATCCGGTTATAACGACGCCGCTTATGGACGCTATAAGCCGGTTATTGCGACGAAAACTCGATGGTTTAGTTGGTCCCCATACAAACTTATATGAAACGGCCTCCGCTTATAACGACTCCGCTTTTAGCGACAAACCGCTTATAACGACGAGATTTTTCAATTTCAATTCAATTTTTCATTTCAATTCAACCGGATATTGCGACGTGCCGAACAAAAAAAAAACTTTAAAGAGGAAAATTTGATTTCTTTAACAATGCTAAAAGAAGCAAACAAAATCATGGATTTTGTGTTTTTTCAATACGAAAAAGAAACAAAATCATGGATTTTGTCTTCCGGATATAACGACGTCGGTCCCTTGAAAGTCGCTATAACCGGATTCTACTGTATTAAATTTTTTGTTTTGATTAAAAAATTAATTTGTTTTATTTTAAAACCTTTTACGAACATGGCATCCATAATATAAAAAAAAAATTTTTTTTTGCTCCTTTCGGATAGTGCGTCTGCCGGATATAACGACGTAAAATCGTCGGTCCCTTGATTGTCGTTATAACCGGATTCTACTGTATTTAAAAATATACATATTTTTATTTATTTATTTAATTAAAGTTGACTAAGACCAATCGACATAAAAAATTCAAATACTTAAATATGTAAAAATTAAAATCTATGCATATTTATTATAATACATATATTTATATATACAGTAGAATCCGGTTATAGCGACTTTCAAGGGACCGACGTCGTTATATCCGGAAGACAAAATCCATGATTTTGTTTCTTTTTCGTATTGAAAAAACACAAAATCCATGATTTTGTTTGCTTCTTTTAGCATTGTTAAAGAAATCAAATTTTCCTCTTTAAAGTTTTTTTTTTGTTCGGCACGTCGCAATATCCGGTTGAATTGAAATGAAAAATTGAATTGAAATTGAAAAATCTCGTCGTTATAAGCGGTTTGTCGCTAAAAGCGGAGTCGTTATAAGCGGAGGCCGTTTCATATAAGTTTGTATGGGGACCAACCAAACCATCGAGTTTTCGTCGCAATAACCGGACGGACGCTATAAGCGGCGTCGTTATAACCGGATTCTACTGTATTATATTATAATTAGTACCCAACCAAAAGATAAAATTAATACATTCAACCAGTAAAGCCAGTGCAGATCAAAGGGGCGAAATGCTACAGTCGGACGTAACCGACAGTAGAAGACCCTGTTTTTTGTGTTTCTATAATCACTGAACAACTGCTCTCACATACATATAGAGGCAATCGCGCCACAACTCTCACCGCCTCCCATTTTAACTGTTATCCCGATCTGTACTCAATTACACACAAGCACACACACACACATACAATATTAGTTGCTTGCGCTTGCGCTTGCTTAGAGAGCCAGCAAGAGCGAGCGAATAGGAGAGCGGCCTAGGCGCTGCTTATCAGCCTATGCATAGAGCGAGCGCCGCAGCCAACAGCGCTCTCTCTCACCACAGATGCGGAGTGGTGAGTTTCTGTGGTGCTTTCTCTTTGGCGAGAGCTGATCAAGAGACAGCGACAGCGCAGCCTGCAAGCACTGCGAGCGCAGCAGCCATAATCACTGAACTCACCACCTCCCATTTTAACTGTTATCCCGATCTGTTCTCAATTACACACACGCACACACACACACATACAATGCTAGTTGCCTGCGCTTGCTTAGAGAGCCAGCAAGAGCGAGCGAATAGGAGAGAGCCTAGCGCAGCGTTTGAGCGCCGCAGCCGACGCAGCGGACGACTTGCTCGCCTACCACAGCAGCGGAGTGGTAAGTGGGCTTCAGCGGCGCTCTCTTATCGGCGAGAACTGATCAAGAGACAGCGACAGCGACAGCGACTGCTGCTGCAGCGCTGCTAACGACAGTGCAATCTCTGCAGTCGTGCTGATAAGACGTGTGGTGGGTGCTTAAGTGCGTGTATTATATAAAATATATATTTTTTTTTTATTTTAATTTTGTGGCTCTTTGCTTTTTGGCAGCAACTGCCAAGAATTCACAGTGTGAGTGCTGTATGAGCAATAAATGTATTACGTGTTCGCCAGCTCTCGCTTCCTGACTCTTGCTGGTCCAACTCTCAATAGCCGAACTCTCGCTGGCCCCACTCTCGCTGCTAAACTCTGATGACTCAACTTTTGCTGGCCGAATTTGTTCTGGCTGAACCCTCGCTGACCGAACGCTTGCTGCCTAAATACTGCCTCCTAACTCTATGCGTTCCTCTTGCTGGCAAAACTCTCGCTGGCTAAACACTCGCTAGCCCCACTCTTGCTGGGCGTACTCTCGCTGGCCCAACTCTCAATGGCCTTACTCTCACTGGCCCTACTCTCGCTAGCTGGCTAGCTCTTGATGACCCAATTCTCGAAGGCCAAACTCTTGATGGCCCAACACTTGCTGGCCGAATTTTTTGTGGCCGAACTCTCGCTGGCCGAACTAACTCTATGCGTACCTCTTGCTGGCAAAACTCTCGGTGCCTAAACTTCCGCTAGCCCAACTCTTGCTGGGCGTACTCTCGCTGGTCCAACTCTCAATGGCATTTTTTTTTTACCTGATTAATTTTCATTCTTTTCATTTTTGTTCAGTGTACTTACGTTTTCAAAACAGTCTATTATGAAAACTCCTTTTTCGTTTACGGCAATCAAAACTTCCATATCCTTGTGATTCACCAAAGACATGATGCCTCTAACGGGCTGCTCCATTTGACCGTGGAAGAAGGCAGCACTGATAACAAATTGCGAAATTAATATAAATAATACAGGGTATAGAGTTTATAGTTCAACTTACCCGTAGAAAGGCAGCGCCCAGCAGAACTCCAAATACTTGCGCATCAACTTCCGTGTGGTGGCTGTTTGGGGAACCCGCTTGAACTGCTCCAGAAGTTTAATCTCCGCGGAGTTCTTCTGGCTAATGGGCAGCCAGAGCCAGTTGGCGCTCTTCGCCACATGTCTGGGCAGGAATCTAGATTGATTTTCCCTGAAATAAACCAGATTCATTAGCAAAAAAATTAATACCCGCAAGAAATAAACTTTCTGATTTGTATACTGTAAAAACAATGATTAAAATGTATGTAATAGGTAGAAGTAGGCGTGTTAGACCCCACAAAGTATATATATTCTTGATCAGAACGATGAGTTGAGGCGATCTAGCCATATCTATATGTCTTGTATAAACGCTTAGTTCTCGGAAAATACTATAAGAGCTATAGCAGCTATTTTCGGAATATGTATAGGTGTATACCATAGGCAGATCCAGTTAATTTCAAATGTCCATTTTACACCATTATAAATAACATTAAACACAGAAGCGCATTGAAATGGGTTCATAAACACAGAAGTTATTAAAGCATCAATATTGAAGACTTTGAATATAAAAAAGTAAGAAGTATTGCTGCTGCGCTTCATATGACATGATTTTCAAATATATTTAAAATGTAGTGTGCAGTGTATTCTACAGAGTATTCAATAAAAATAAGAGACCCATTTAGGATTTATTTAACTTTAAGACTTATGCACGCCAATTTGACTAATGTTAACTGTTTAGTACTTGCATTTGTAGCTTTGGGAAATCTTTAACAATAAATAAATAATAATAGAGTTGTGCCATACCTGAAAAAACCCACAGTGTGCGTGTGTGAATTGTATGGACCCAGTTCAATCCTGGCCTGAATGCCGCCCAGCATGAGGGAGTGCACTGGCTCCATGATGTATCTACCCGTAAGCACATAGTGCTTGGCCTCCTCATACAGAAGCTCCACTATGCGATGATCCCTGTGGAGGTATACGAAACATTCACCATTAATAATATTAATTTCAGAGCATTTTTAAAGCAGAACCTACTTGATTTTCTCCTCGTCCCGCTTGGAGAAGAACACATTACGCTTCAGCACAATCATGGGCTCGTCGAACTTTCTCTCAATCGGATTGCCACTGCTGAACTTCTCCAGAAGGTTAGACCACGCCACCCGCACTATGTAGGGGCAATGATGAGCCTTCAGCTGCATCTCCAGCAGCCCACTTGTCATCCACAATCCGAAAATGCTCTGGGCCAGCAGCTTGTTGGAGATGCCCAACTCCTCGCAGCCCAGGGCTGCGGCCAGCATCACCTGGGAGGGACACTGGGCGGTGCCCTCGATCTCCATGTGCACAGCAACCCTGGACATCAAGTACACGCAAGTCGGTATAACCTGGCAGAGAAGGGAAATTAATTAAATTAATATAGGTCAACTATAGCAGACCCCGTAATTATAAAAATTTATATAGATGATTTTCTTCACCGGTAATGATTAGTTTTGAGTATTTTTTTAATCAAAGGTAATCACAACTCTTGATAAAACCAGTAAGGACCTAGCAGATCGGTTGGCCGGAACTACAGTCGGACGTAATTTAATATCGAAATTGTGTGAAAATTCGCTACTGATTGATTACTTTAGCGTATGCACTAAGCGCATGAATACGACATACCTCCTTCTACCAAATTTCCCGTTCGATCAAATTATCCGTTATATATCTTCGTTGTTTCTTATCAGATTTAAAATTATAAGAGATGTGGATATTTATTTTTAAAAAAATTTGTGTGTTTACTGTGTAGAAGAACCTCAATACCAAAAATGTGTCCCTTCCACTGAAATGGCAATAACGATTCAGCTTGTCCTGATCAAGAATATATATATATATACTTGGTGAAGTCTAGCACGCCTCCTTTCCCACATTCAGTAACGTACAGGGTCTTATTATTAATCATTATCGTTAAAGAAAATCCAACATGTCCGTTATTCAAATATCATAATGGAAATGCATAGATCGTCGAAAAAAGTATTAAAATGGCAGTGTTCGTTTTTGAATGTCGATTCTAAGTGATTGATTTTTGCATTAAAACTCGCAACAGTTTTCATTATTTCTGAATTTTTTCTGAATAGTTAGTGTTATGCTCACATTCTGTAGAGTACGAGATACAAGCGTATTCGATTTTCCGGCACTTGTGAATGAGTTGGCGGCATTTCCCGCCATTCCGCGTTTGTTCTGCTGGCTGTCGCTGCTGCCGCTGCCGCTGCCCTTCTGCACTGGCAGAAAACTGGTGCTCATAGCTAGACGAAAGGTAAACTCTTCATTATATATGCTATGTATAATTAGGGCTATAGTTACCAGTGGGACTGCGAACTGCATTCACGTCTTGCATGTGGAGGCCATTGACATTATGGCAGCCATCGTTGGCCGCCATGGCCGTCATGGCGGACGTCACCTGGGCAGAGCTGAGGCAGTCGCCATCATTGCGAGCAGCGCTGACCACGCTGGAGACGCTGGCCGAGGAGGCGAAGGTGCTGCCGACGGCGGTCTGGATCTGAGCCGTGGTGACCACACGGTGCACGGTGTACATCACCGGCGGAACAGGCACATTGACGGGAACTAGGGAAACGGGAGTCTGGGTCTGGGTCGCCATCTGATCACAGCCCAGCACATTGCTGTTGCTCATGTGGGTCTGGGTGGCGGCCACGACGCGACCTACGGCATTGGTGTTTGAATACATGGCGGTATCGAGGGCATCATCGGCTGTCTCCAGCCCTGCGCTGGGACTGCAGGACAGCTTCGGTTGGTGCTGATTGTGGGCCAACTGTTGACTGTGACTGTGGCTGTGACTGTGACTGTGAGGGTTTTGATTGATGTGCTGCAGCTGACTCTGCAGGTTCTGATGCTGATGAGTTTGCAGCGACTGTTGCTGTTGTTGTTGGTGTTGCTGTTGATGTTGTTGTTGTTGTTGATGTTGTTGTTGGTGTTGCTGTTGATGTTGTTGTTGTTGTTGATGTTGTTGATGTTGGAGTTGATTATGTGAGGATGTGGAAGCTTCGGTATTAGCGCGTTTGCCATTGCTGCCTGCGTAGTAATCGTCTCGGCACTTGGCATCCGTCGTATTGTAATATAAGCGTGATCTGTGGTGAATTGGATATATACAGGGATATACATCAAAAAATATGCACCAATAATAATACAATTTGTACAAAAAACCCAGAAATCATCACTATCATAAATTTAAATTTATTATAAAATACAGTCCATAAATATTATATAATTTAACTTAAATATCATAAATTGCTGCCAAATCGATTTTAAAAATAATATAATATAGTCTGTAATTATATTTGAGTTTTATTTAAATAAAAGTATATAGAAATAGTATATCATCACCAAAGTGGACCAAATAGTACGTCGACTTGAGGAAAACTCCCAAATGGACTTAATTTATGTTATAACTAGTATATTGAAACCTAATATGTATTCCAGATCAGTTGTGTTCTGGTTTACTATTATTCTTACTTAAGCAATCATGTTTATTAAACTTTTATTTTATTTCTACTTAGTTGAATTCGATTTAATTCTTATATTTATAGCATGAATTAAATTGAATTCGAAATCAAACAATAGATCCTTTATATTAGAATCATATACCTATAAAAATAATAATACGAGTATACTATATAATATAATACAATAAAAAATTTATATACCACCATGCGAATGAAATAGGTCTACCTTATGAAATCCCTCAACAAATCTAACTAATCTTAATTAATACATAAAATAATAAAAATTATATCGTTTTATTTTCGTTCACTGTAAAAAACACCATAGCAATAATACTATTCTACCTTATTTTTATGCCCTGTTCCCATATACAATAAATAGGCATAAAGAGTTTAATAACTTTGCTTAAAATGAAATTTTACATTAATAATTTAAGTTTATATGTTCAATATTTCTTCCTTCGTCTACTTACTGATAATCCTGTGCTGCCGATTTCTTGCGATTGTACTGCAGGGTGCCCAGGGGCACAGCAGTCATTACATTTATATAGTTCGCATCGCTATTTGTGCTGGTCGAACACGGGCTATTGCTGGTGCAATTGGAGAAGACATAGGGATTGCCGACATTGCGATTTGCATTCGCAAAGGATTTATTGGTAGCACTGCGTGTTGGCATTTCTCTGGCATTGTAATTGGATTCAGACTGATTTGAGCTGCAGGACAGATAATCCTGGCCAACATTGTTGCCATAATTCATTTTATTAATGGCAGTCTGGGAAATTGCTGATGGAGATTGAGCTGGTTGCGTTCCACTTCGACAATAGTATTGGTTTGTGTCCATAATAATGACTTAAATTAATTGTATCGCCTGAAAAATAAAGGTAATTATTTCAATTGTTGTAGATTTATTACTTTATTATTACTCTTGCAGAGCAATAAAGAATACTAAACAAGTAAGGACGGAAGTCGGACATAACCAACAGTAATGTACACAGTCGAGAGAATTGTTTGTTGCATATCTTTGCTATTTCTTATTCGATCGTAATGCTATTCGCAGCATCGATGGAGCATGTAATAAGCTACAAACATATCAAATTACAAGTTTGTAGCTTTAAATTTGTGGTTGTTGTGGTTAGGAGGAAGAGGTATTAAAAATCTACAACAAATATGATCAACTTACAGGATAGGAGAGCCGAAATATTAATAATCGCTATGCTATGGTTTTTTATTTTATTCGGGGTTAGTGGGTTAGTTAGTGGGGTTAGTTCGAAACCCTGATGGCTCTTGGGCACGATCCCCACAGGACAGAGCTGAAGCGTTTGCAAATAACCTAGAGGAAAGGTTCCAACCGTTTGATACAGCGTCCCCAAGAAGAATTCAACTAGTTACTGAGTCCTTGGAAGCCCCTTTGCAGATGTCCCTTCCTGTTGCCCCTATCACTCTTCCTGAAGTACAAAAGGAGATCAAAGCCCTTCGCAATAACAAGGCTCCAGGTGAGGATCAGTTTGATAATCGCTCTATCAAGCTACTCCCTTGCAAAGCTTTGCTATTCCTTGTGCTGATTTTTAACGCTGCTTTACGACTCGGACATTTTCCAATCGCTTGGAAGAAGGCTAATATCATAATGATTCACAAAAACGGTAAGCCAGCAGATGAACTGGACTCGTATCGTCCGATAAGCCTTCTGCCAGCTTTTGGTAAAATATTGGAGAGATGCATTTTAAGAAGACTTCTAGATACCAGGGAGGTCAAAAAGGCTATTCCAAAGTTTCAGTTTGGCTTTAGACTCAGACACGGCACGCCTGAGCAACTGCACCGAGTTGTAAACTTTGCGCTTGAAGGTTTCCATGGTAAGGAGTATGTAGTAGGAGCCTATCTGGATATTCAACAGGCGTTTGACAGAGTGTGGCATGAAGGTCTCCTGCATAAGCTCAAAAAATTGGTGAACCCTCAACTATACTTGATAATTAAAAGTTTTCTTCATGAGCGAACTTTTAAAGTTGTTCAGGATGGCTTATCCTCCCAACAAAAAATTATCAGAGCTGGTGTACCGCAAGGTAGCGTATTAGGCCCATCGCTTTACAGTCTGTACACGCATGACATGCCCTCAGTTCGGAACATTCCGATTTCGGACCCGAGTAATTTACTTGTTGCCACCTTTGCAGATGACACTGCTATTCTTGCCAGGGATAAGTGTGTTTACACTGCTACAGATCTTCTTCAAATGTATTTAAAAAGGTTTGAGAACTGGGCCTGCAGATGGAATATTGCTATAAATACAAACAAATGTGTATCAGTTACATATACTCTTAGAAAAGAAACCTCTCCTGGAGTATTTTTACATGGCGAACTGTTGGAACAGAAGGATGCTCACAAATATCTCGGAGTTACTCTAGATAAACGGCTAAATTTCCAGCGTCACATAACAGATGTAGTTAAGCGGCTTAAAACTAAAGCGAGTAGCATGGCTTGGCTTCTAAATGACAGGAGTAAATTATCGCTCAGAAACAAAGTCAAAATTTACAAAGTGATTCTGGCACCCATTTGGAGATATGGGATACAAGTGTATGGCATAGCAGCGAAATCCAATCTAAGTAAAATTTGTATAATGCAGTCTAAAATCTTGCGCAGAATTTCTGGTGCGGCGTGGTATATAAGAAATAGAGATATTGCAAAGGAACTCCGAGTACCATTGGTTGGAGATATTATCAATCGGCAAGCTACTGCATATCGGATTAAACTATTAAACCACCCTAACCAGCTAGCAAAAAGACTCCTGCGAGCGAGAAGAAACCACGGCATAACGATGAGGAGAAGACTGAAAAGAATACACCCAACTGACTTACCAAACAGACGAATATAATTATAACTAAATATTTGTAAAAACCCTATTCTTTAGGAGTAAATATATACAATTGTATATATAAATTGAAATATTACACATCACTATGGTGCAAATTACTACACATCACAGTAATAGTATACCATAAAATATAGTATAATAAAAATTTT
>JAWNNJ010000772.1:0-60347 GCA_035045125.1 Hypselothyrea guttata | reverse complement strand
ATCAAATATTGTAAGCTATTTGATTATTGTTTTACATCATAAAAATATTGTTTTTTAAATTTAATAAATGTTTTTGAATGAAAATGATTTTGTGATTAAGGTCTTTAAAGCTGAATTCCCCCTTAATCAGTGTAAATTATTTTCATAAGTTCACGCCCGCTCGAACTGGCCAACAAATCTGAGCCAATTGAAGTATAAATATAAATGGCATTTGCCGCACAGTTGCTGATATGTCATTAGCAACCGTTACACAAATAAATTCAGCTCAAAGCTACCGCTAAAAAAAAGATGCTCTGGACAGATAAGTTATAGGAATGCTTTATAAACTGCTTAGTGTGGTTGTTGCCACAAATTGTGTGTGCATTAAAGGTGGCACAAAAACACTGAAATAAAATGGAAATGCAAATGCAAATGGAAATGGAAAAGCGAGGAAGAAGGCAGGTAACCATGCTGAGCTGTGCCTTGGTTACCTTTGTCCAGTGTGTGGAGAAGAGCAAACTAATGGATAGAGGAAGGGAGGAAGGGAGGAGAGGGGCAGGCTCTTGAATATGTCAGATGCGCTTGGCATACATAGCATACAAACTACAACATGCACACTTGTGACAGTCTCTCTGTCTCTCTCTAAATCTCTTCCCCTCTCTCTCGCGACTTAGCGGCAGTTGCTTGTTAATCCGCATATACAAATATTCCACATACGCCCCGTGTGCGTTTGCTAGTGCAAACTAGGTGAGTTGTGTTGTTGTTTCCACTGCTGCTATTACAATTGTTGTTGCTGTTGTTGTTGTTGTTGCTATTGTTGTTGATGTTGTTTTGCATTGTTGCACTGTTTTATTAACCCAATAACTAAGGTGCTCGCGGCAGCTGCTTTAAGTCAAAATGCCAGCAATGCGGGTCGCTTGTCGCTTGTCTTTGCTTTTGTGTGCCCCACTTGGCAGTGACAGCAGCAGCAGCAGCAGCAGCAGCAGCAGCAGCAGCAGTTACAGCAGCAACTGTCAACTGCAGCAAATCTGACTGGCATTTTTCTTCCTCTCCCCCTCTTCCACCTCTATAACTTCCTCCACTTATCTAACACCTTTGAGTTCATTGCAGGCAGCGCCTGCTGCTTATCTGCCATGGTTACCAGTCCGGATTTTAATTAGCGCCATGCTGCAAAAAGTCCTTCGTCCAGCATGCACTCGACATGCAGCAGTGCTGCCAGATCTCCCAAAAAAATATTTAAAATTTGAACAAAACAAACGCCAAAAAACACATGAAAAATTACTACTTTGCTTTTTATTACATTGTGCAAAAACAAACAAAAAATAGTTTAATAAGTCGTTGCGTTTATTAATATCTACAATTTTGCCGAACTTTCTAATTATTAATTATTATTATTCTATTTTATTTATTTAGTAAAGTTAAGTTAATATACAGAAACTAGAGTACTACCTACTGAAGGTCTTCGACTTTATTTAATTTTATTTTGTTATCAAAAAAGTTTCTGTACCCAAAAAAAAAAAAACTTAAAAAATTACAGATTTGCAGCAGCTATTTTTTTTATTTAATAACTCTGAAAAGGTCAAGTTGGCAACACTGACATGCAGCCAAATGCTCTGCTCTTCTCACTCTTTCTGCTTTCTCTGTCTTCCCGCTTTCCGCTCTCTATTCCCTTGCTGTTTGCATGGCATTTGCCTGTTCATTCGTTTGTTAAAACGTTGTTATTTTTTTCACAGCTTTTTTCGGTTGTACTGGCAACGACGTTGACACGCGCTCCTCTCGCTCATTATCCTTTATGAATTTTTCATAACTGCAGCAGCAGCAGCAGCGCCAATTGAAATTTTGACCTTTTTTTTTTGGTGAGAAATAAGCCAAGGGACTGGCAGCGTCTGAGGCGAAGATAATTTCTTGAGCGCGTGCTCGGCAAGCTAATGCCACAAAGTAAAGTTGGCTGCAAATTAGATTTAAACCCCTGGCCGAAAAGGAAACTCCATTGAAGTGCGGCATGCTTGAGCTTAACCCGCGTTTAACCTTCGCACTCTCTTAAGCAATGCCCTGCAGCACATGAAGGGATTCCCCGCACTCTGCTCCCCTTCCCAACCACTTTTCGCCGCTCCTCTGCCGCCTCTTGGCCACTTTGAAACGCCGTGTAGCTGCTGCATTTTTTATTAGCATTTCTCACGTTTTCAGCTTCAGGTTCGTCACCTTAACGCCAGGTGTTTCTGCTGTATCCGATGCTGCAACAATAGGGTATACGCAGCTGCATTAGCTGACGCATTTCTTAAAGGAATTCATCATCATTAAAATGCTTTTAAGCCAAAATCAGCGTTAAAAAAAATTATTGTTAGTTAAATTTCAGTTAAATTTTATGATAACCCAAATTAAATTATTTTTCATTGCAAAAATGTAAGTAGCCAAACTAATGTCAATATATCAAAATCATTTTAAACATTATATTAAATTAATATTATTATGAACATACATATTTATATAATAATATTGAAAAACAATTAATAATTTTATTTTACTTGAATATAATATTATTTAAAATATTTTTAAATAATAATTTTTGCTCATTATTCTTTTTTTATTTGCTTATAATATTTTGCCGTGTTTCTTAAATTTTTATACCCTGTGCCCATTTGATTTAAACAACATTTTAAGGACATTTTGTATATATTTTTAGCATAAAATGTATTTAAATTATTACCCTTATTATTATTATATTATATACATATGTATATAATTTGTCCTGATAATAATATTTTAAAAATGAATTCATAAGAAAATTTCAATCAATATATTTAAAAAATAAAATGTTTATAAGTTATTAGGATTAGGATTATAATTTAATATAATTCGAGCAAAGCTTGGATAAAGAGTGCGGTGGTAAACTAAGCTAAGAATAACTCTCTGTTCTATAAATAAATTGCACTGAAGGGCATTTACAAGTCGCCCAAACAACTAAGCTGCAAGTTTTCATTTTCGCTTAGCACATTTTTCATTTTCCCGCTTTTCCAGCGGCCCCTCTGTGTGTGCATAATTTTAGCTGTTGCAAATTGCGGCGCTTAGTTGTGTTGCCCGCTTTCAATTAGACCGCAGCAGCCCAGGTAGTGCCAGAGTTGCCAGAGCTGCCAGAGATGGAGGCCATATTGTGGGCAAAAGCCTGCAACTGCCCGCAACGTTGCTAACACAGCGCCCGAAGGCAGCTTCGCTTGTGTCTTGTGTCTTTTGTTGTGCAATTGTTGCTAAATCTTGGGCTGCCGAGCAGCGGCAAGTTCTTGGACTGTCTCTATTTCTCTCGCTGCCTATCTTTCTCCTATTCTGTTTGCATCTCTATCTTGTCATCTTTTTTAGACCCTGCACCTCTAGAAAGTGCAAAAGGCTATATCAACTTAGTGAAAATAGGAAATGTGTGTGACAGACAGAGGTTCAAAGCTACGGATCTAAATTTTAACATTTATATAGCATACAGCACTCTCCATCGATGCTATGCATACCATTGCGATCGCATAAAAAATAGCGAAGATATGCAACAAACAATTTGCTCGACTCTTTGTTTTATTATTATTTTTTTTTTTTTATTTTTTTTTTGTGAAAATATAAAATTGTTTTTAATTTTATTATTGAAACACAAAGTACAGTCTCTCCTACCGTCGGTTACGCTCGACTGTTGCCTTGCGCCCGACTGATCAGCTGCGTTCTTGCTGGTCTCTCACTGTGTCTGTCTCGCTCTGAGCTTTTGTTTCGACTCGCTGAGCTGTATCCTTAGCATGCCCACAGGCTGCCAGCTCAGACGTTGCGCTTTCTCTCATCAACTAAACTGGAGACACTTGGCTTCCAGTTGTTGTTAGTGTTGTTGTTGTTGTTGTTGCTGTTGTTGTTGTTGCAGTTGTTGTTGCTGTTGTTGTTAGTGTTATTGTTGTCAAGTCGAGTGGCACTTTTTGCATTCCATACTGCGCGTCAGTTGCATTGTCAGCTTTGCACCTTTCGCTGTGGCAAAGTCTGCGGCCACGGCCGAGCCGTTGCTTGAGGTTGAGACGGGGCAAACCATCATACACTGAGAGAAAATTTAGTGTGTACTCAATTTATGAAATAAAAACTTATTGAAATGATATAAGAACAGAAATACTTATTTTCCCCAAAATAAATACAAAAATTCTGAAAAATTTAATATTCTAATAATAATAATATTCTTTTCAAATATATGAAAAACGGGTTTTCTTAAAATAAGTACTTGAAGAATAAATTTCTAGTATTTGAATACTGCTGAAAATAGATATATAAAATAAAGATTTGTCAATTAATGGTTATCTTCAATAAGGTGTCTAAATTATATTAAAACGCACTGATGCAAAATATATTTTTTAATATATTTTCTTTTCATTTTAAAGTTTGCGTTAATTTGAATATAGAATATTTTTTCGCATTTTTTAATAATTCATTTTTGGAATGATGAACTTGAAGGCTTGTGTGCTATAAATAAGAAGCTTTACTAATAAAATAAATTAAAGCCAATATTTAATTTAAATTATAATATTTTTCATACTGAAGTTAGAAAGATGAATCCAGAATTTTTCAAAAATTAAGCATTTTTCTTTATAGGGAAAAATGCTTGTTTTTTTCTCTTTGTGCAGGCTCCAAAGCAGGCTGGGGATGGGGTGGGGGTTTTTCTATTTGTGGCAGGCTTTCTGCCTGCACTTGTTCCTTAGAAATGCATTTGTCTGCTGCCGCGGCAGGCTGCATTGTCGCGCAAAAGTTTAATTACAAAAGACAAAATGCACTGGCAGCGCCTCAAGTTCTGGCTCCTTATCGCCATTGCACTTTCACCTGGGCGCCTTTGTGTTAGACTATCTGTGTGCGAGAGTGTGAGTGTGTGCGTGTTCGTATGTGTGTGTGTGGTGTGTTTGTGTGTGTGTCAGCTGGCGTCTTCCGCTTTTAATTTGCAGCCGCCGCTCGCAATTTCGCTTCACAAGTTTTGCTCATCATAAAATCACAGTCGACAAAGTCCCGTAGTCAACAATGCTTACGCCGTAGTCGCTTTGACAGTGTTAGCAGTTGCCTTTGCCGGGGATTTTTTAATCAGTTGCATAAGTCTTGCGCCTGGCTGCGCTTTGCAACACTTTGTCTGCAGCACTTTAGCAACACTGCCTGTTATCTATGGCATCTATGGCATCTATGGCATCTATGCCATGTATGGCTGAAGCTTTTGCGCTTAACAAGAGCTGAGCAGATTAATTGCAAGAGTTTACCAACACTGGCTGCATTTTTGCATTATGAAATATGAAATTATGAAATGCATTAAGCTAATGTCAAGTAATTGCCGAGCTGGCATAATAAATTATACAGATTTGATGAAGATGCTGAGATAGTTTAATCGTAAAGCTGCACTAATTGTTCGGGGGCTTTACAACACTAATGGAGCATCCACTTAAGCAACACTTGGAATATATGTTTTAGCATATCGTATAACACAGATTGTAGGCCATAACATTTAATATGCAATACTTGTGGATTAATTATTTAAAATGCAAATGTTTACACGACACGCAGTTGACAGGCAAAACAAACCAGAAACAGAGGCAGAAACATGGAAAGCAAAATTATAAAATAGAGATAGAGAGAGAGAGCGATAGCTAGAGAGGGAAGGAGAAATGGAGAAATTGATGAGCTTAAGTATGTCAACATAAATTGCAATCACATAATATTCCATTTAACAAAAAACCATTCATTACAGGCATTGTTGCCGTTGTTATTGGCCATTTTTAATAAATTTTAAATAAACAGACAGACTGATAGACTGACAAGGGGGTGGGGAGGGGGGCAGAGTCGTGAACTGTAGACAAATATTTGCATTAGATGCGATACTTTTGTCATACACTGAACGGCAGATAGCATCGATTCCACTGTGCGCCCTTCGTCACGCAGTTCTGCCCCTTGTTTACAGGCAGCCCGAGTTTTGTTTGCTTTATAAATTATTGACACTTTATTGACAGGCAACATTGACAGCAACAGCAACAGCAACAGCAATGGCAACAACAACAAATACACACAATGAGCCGGAAAACAATGGCGCATAAAGTTCATTATGTGCCCAATGTGCACAGTGGCACAAAAGCTTCAATGAATTGTAAATGCGTAAGCTCACAAAACAAGCTCGCACTGCGTATCATTGGCTTAATATGCCATATAACTAAAGAGAGAGAGCTACACGCCCTCCTTTCGCCCTCCGCCACCCCGCCTCTTAACAGGCATGAAAATATTATGCAATAAAATGACAGAGAATTGTGCATAAAACATTAAAAGGCAACTAATAAATAATAAATGCACAGCTGAAAAAAGGGTAATAAGTCCATTTGACACCTTTGTTTATTTAACGGGTTTGCAAATTGATTTTTTCTTTTTTTTTTGCTTTTTTCTGTATACCCTGTAGCCTAGTAAAGGGTAGTTACACTTAGTTACATTTTACTAGTTAAGACAGTTTTTGTACACAACTATTTCTAGGCTATCTGTTCGTCGCTCAATCACAAATAATTCTCAATTTACCGCTTCTATCTGTTACATTTTTTTATGTATATTATTTTGTGCGTAATTCTTTTTGTATTTTTTCAACATTTCATTCACAATTGCTGCGCTTGCCGTATAATTTATTGGCATAAATAATTAAATAATTTGTTAGTGTATTGTTTATTGCAGACAGAGCTCATTTAAGTGCTAATGTATCTAACAAATTAATTGGGCATTCTCATGCATATCACCTCGGCTAATGAGTGGGTCAAAAATCAAATAACATCAATACGCTTAGCTGGAGCATATCAATAAAAAAAACTCAGCAAATTAAGCACTTGAAAAAATATTATAAATTAATTAGTTTGATGTTATTTCAAATAACACGCATGCGAGGAAAAAACTGGTGAATGAATGACACTAGACAAATAAATCATTTTAATTGGCCACATAAGCTAGATTTGAAGCAGAAATATACTATAAATAGCTATAAAAAATTGAACTAATTATAAAATAAATATGCTGCAAAATACGTAAGCTACAAATGCAATTTTAGGCGTAACCAGTGTCTAAAAAAACATCTATATTTGGTTTTTATTTTGTCAAAAAAATCGCTTTGAACAGTCGACAGAAAAATTAAATTAAGATAACCTTTACATATAAAATTTAAATATATAAAAAATTAAAAAAAAAATTAAAAATAAAAGGATGATCTAGGGATGAAAGCCATTTTGAGCAGGTATTTGCAAGTTAGAATTATGGGCATCAAAAGACAAATCGGCCATCATCTAGAAATAAGGTAGATACAGATTAAAGAGACCAGAGCACACTTTAAACCAAAATAACATGATGTTACATGATGGTTCGTAAGTCATTCAAATTTCTGAAGTTTTTTTGAATATCTCTTAATGGAGAATTAAAGTCTACAGCATAATCCTTACACTCTGGAATTCCCCTTTATACTATACAGTACATTCTTTAAATTCGTTTCATTTGCTTTGTGTACTTTTGTTGTATGCCATTTAATTTTTATTTGCTTGCACACGTCGTGTATTAATGTTTGCGTATTCAATCCGTCTGTTTCATATATACATTCTATGCATATCTCTCTCTCTTCCCCTCTCTCTATATATCTCCTCTCTCTTTCTCTTTGGCTCCTGGTGTCCTGGTTTATTTTACTGTTTGTTTTTCTGTCTGTGCGACGTCGATTGATTTATATCAATATCCGTCAACCATTTCATTATGTAATATTCCGCGGGCTCATCGGAAGTATAAATAATAAAGAAAAACATCCACAACAACAACAACAGAAATAAATAAAAAGCGAGTTAAATCTGTTTGCATTAATTAAAATCTGGGACAAAGAGTCGGAGAGCGGAACGGAAGAATTGGTAATACCGAGCTCCAATGTGACAAACTGCATTTGTGGTAATTGCTTTGGCTTGTTTATCACACAGTTTATGAAAAGCACTTGCTATGAATATGGGAAATTTGCCATGTTTATAGAAAGCATAAAACCAAATAAAAAATACCCTAGAATATTGGTTGACTTTCGTGAAAGGCTGACAATTTAATTTATGTATTTATTTATGGATGTATATATTTTAATGAGTCAAACTGTTTATGTTGCAGAATTTATTTTTGTGGGGTAAATACTTTATATTACCTTAATAATTACAGGGTATTAATGCGTATAAAAATGAGCAAAATTAAATTGTCATTAAGTGAACACTGACATGCGGAAGGCTATTAATAAATCTGTTTTTTGGCGACAGTTGTGGGAGTATTTAGTACATTCATCGGCATACACTGAATTCCTTTACAACTAGCATATAATTCATACACACACACACTCACACACACACACACTTGCAAAAGAGCCATACGTCAATAATGCGAAAATAAAACACAATTTGTCTCAATAAATTTTCAATTAACGTTGAAAATTTCGCTACCCGAAAAGCCGCAGTGACAGCAACAACAACAAGAACAACAGCAACAACAATAAAATACATATATACAATACAACAACAAGCCCATCAATAAGGCAATACTTATGGTGGGCGTGGCACGTTAGCTTGTCTAACTGATTGACAAGAAACAAATCAAAATTGAAATGTAAATGGATCAAAGAGACAGATAGAGGGAGCCTCAACAGAAATAACACTAAAAGGGAGTGAAGTTGCTATAAAAAGCGTGCCAAAAACGAAAATATGTCTAAAAAAAATACAACAATCAGAAAGGCAGGGGGCGTGGCACAAAATGTATAAATTTGGCGCGCTGATACTTTGAGAATTAACGAGGCAAAACTGCAATCATTATAACGATGCTGAAATGCACTGCGAAAAAAAATGAAAGCACATAATTTTAACAAATATTTTATATATTTTAATTTCGACTAAGACCAATCAATCCACTAAATTAATAATAATATAAAATTAAATAAAGAGTATTGAGCAAATATTTATAGATAATTTGTTTTTTAACCCTTTAAAAAACATTTTAATTATATACATTTAAGCAAACATTTATTAATACACTTTTTATTATAAACATGCGAAGAATAATTAAACTTTTAAAATATTTTGTTGAAATTTAATTCAAAAGAAGTTGCTAAATTTATTCATAGAAACACGATTAAAATTGTAAAAATAAATTAAATAATATACCATATTAATGCGTAGAAAAGTACCTAATATTTCTAGGTAAAAACAACCAAACTTTCCATAAAAAAACCTTTTGTAAAACACATAAATCCAATACAAAGTTATACTGTTTATATGATTTTCTGC
This sequence comes from Hypselothyrea guttata, assembly GCA_035045125.1. Lineage (NCBI taxonomy): Eukaryota > Metazoa > Arthropoda > Insecta > Diptera > Drosophilidae > Hypselothyrea > Hypselothyrea guttata. Next base: position 51,072 of record JAWNNJ010000772.1, on the reverse strand, counting down.
TTTGAAATTGCCATTAAAATACGCCTACAATTGTACTATGGAACAAACTGACTGCAGTTGGCAAAGCCCTCAAAATCAGCAAAATAACAAACAAAATTTAACTTTATAACTCAAATTCAACTACTCGAGGTTCCCAGTTTCTGCTGCCATTGTCTGTGTCTCATTCTCCCCTGTTCTATGTCTCATTTTGCACTTTTCTCTGTGTCTGATTCTCTCTGCGCTTCCGCTGCATGTCTGCATGCTATTGACGCTGTTCTGCCCCTTGTGCTTCCACTTAGTAGGCGGTTTCAGTTGACAGATCAACAGGATATAATGAACATTATGAAATGGCGATGGCTCCACAGAAGCGTGCGCTAAATGAATGGATAAAAGCACAAATCGTGGGAGTGGAGAGTGGAGAGGGGAACTGGATGGAGAGGGGGAATGGGGCATAGAGTGCTGCATGTACTTGGCAATTGTTTGTGCGCTTGTCCCTTTTGCTTTTCAGTCATTCAGTTAAACAAACAATAAGCAGCGATGGGTCCACAGGAACTGCGCTGCAATCAACATAATCGCTGTGCAGGAAGAGGGACTTCAAGCGAGGAGGGTGGGGGGCAGGGAGGGGGGCTGGCAAAAGCCAACAGCGAGCATGACAATTTCAAATGAATGTTAAATACCAAAAAGCGAATGGTGACTGGAAACAAGCAGCAGCAACAGCAACAGCAACAAAACAGGATGGCGATGATGATGTTGTTGATGACGGCAAACAAAACAACAAAGGCGGAAACAACAAAAAAAAAAAAATGGTTAGTAAGGATGTGGCAGATCAGTCGGACGTAAGGCTACAGTCGGACTTAACCGACAGCAGAAGATTCTGTGCTTTGTGTTGCCATAATCATTGCACAAACAGAGTTATTATATTAAATCACAAATCGCATATTCCCCTTTGCAAGCTCTAGCAAGTTGTCTGTTGCATATCTTCGCTGTTTCTGTCCAATCGTAATGCAATATGCATCGAAAAAGAATGCCATACGAACATGTTAAATTACAAGTCTGTAGCTTTAAAATTCTTATTGCTCAATATACCCCTTTGTTCTCTATTAAACTACAGGGTATAAAAAAAGCGTTTAGCCAGCGGCAACTGCCACTGCAACAACAATAATAATAACAATGGCCGTGCCACATGCGGCGAAGCCTCAGCATAATAGCGCTGTATGCAACAGAAAGCAGCAACAGCTACAGCTACTGGAAAATGTTGCATAAAAGCGCAACTTGCAACATGCAACTTGCGACTTGCGACGCTGACGTCATCAGCAGCAGCTGTGGCAACAGCATCATTGTTTGCCGCATATTGCTGCAACTGCAGCCGGATTTAATTGCCTCACGTTGCAGCTACCCACAGCATATCAACCTGCTCAAAATATAAATGAAAAAAGCGCAAAAAAAGCGAAAAAAAAATTAAAAATGCTGCTCGTCCCAAAAGCTAATTAAGCTAAAAGTCAACGCGTGCCCCTCCATCCCGGTCTGGACTCCAACTGGCCCGGGGTACGCCCCGTTTTTACTTAACTCCCTTCATTCGTTGCATTGAAAAGCCGGAAACTGCTTGGGAAAAAGTTTGCGACGCGCCAACGAACGAAACGACATTCATTTAAAATTAATTAAAAGAAAATTCGCCCAACTGTGAAACACAAAGACAAAAGAACAAGTACCCAAAAATATATAAATTAAGTGGAGTACATATTCTGGCACCCACTGTAGAGCGACAGTCGTAAATGCTCTATAACTATTGATTGGCAGCAAAATTATGATCATTTCCATAGAATGCCATATTTTTTTTTATTTCGGAAGGAAAGTGAAAAATGCAGCTGTAAATTAATTAAATAATTAAGCAGAATTTTAGCAAGATTTTTAGAAGAAACTGTTCAATAATTTTTAGACCCTGTACTTTAAAAAAGTAAAAGGGTCTATTAATTTAGTGCAACTGACAGATGTATGTAACAGGCAGAAGGAAGCGTGGTAGACCCCACAAAGTATATATATTCTGACTCAGGACGACGAGCTGAGTTGATTAAGCCATGTCCGTCCGTCCGTCTGTCCGTCTGTCCGTCTGTCCGTCTGTCCGTCTGTCCGTCTGTCCGTCCGTCCGTATGAACACCTAGATCTCAGCAACTATAAGAGCTAAAGACACCAGCTTTCCGGATTTAGGTAGTCAGCTAATGCAAGCAGATCAAGTTTGTTTCAAACTTTTGATAACTCGCCTCCTTCATCCGCGAATCATCAAAAATCTACACCTACCTCAAAAATCTCGAAAACTATAAACGCCACAGCAGCCACAATAATTGCGCTACAGACTTCAAATTTGGCATGTACGTAGTCTATGGTATTCTCCACCGATGCTAATAATTTATTTATGATTTGAATTGGAAATAGCGAAGATAATGCAAGAGACAATTTTTTTCAAAATGCATGGATGTGCCACTGCAGTCACAATAATAAAGCTAAAGACTTGTAATTTGAAATGTACGTAGTCTATTGAATTATCCATCGATGCTGTAAATTACATTACAAACGGAGAAGAAACAGCGAAGTTATGCAGCAGTAAATTGTTTTATAAATGTATGTTAGGGCCACTACAGCCACAGTTTAAAAGTTATAGACTTGGGACTTAACATGTACGCAGCCTATGGCATTATCCATCAATGCTGTGAATTATTTTACCAACGGAAAAGAAACAGCGAAGATAGCGCAGACAGAGCAGCCACCTAAATCTTCCAAACTATAAGAGCTAGAAATATCATTTTTTGGTATTTATGTTCTCCTATGCAGCCATCAGATCAAGTTAGTTTGGGTTTTTTGATAACTCCTCTCATTCCTCCGCTAACCGTAAAACAAATCTAGAAACAGTTTACAGTTTTAAAGCTTCAATTTTAAAGCTAAAGATTTGGGATGTGGCATGTACGTAGTCTATGACAATCCCCATCGATGCTGTGAATTACGTTACGATCAAATAAGAAACAGCGAAGAAAACAGAAAGTACAGGGTCTCCTACAGTCGGTTGCGTCCGACTGTAGCTCCGTCCTTACTGGTTAATATTTAATAAGCCAAAAAATTATTAAACATTAAAGAGTACTTCTTGAATATTTTTCTATAATATCTATAATATCTGACAAATATATTACATAAATATTATAGAAGCATTGTAAATATTATTAAGAAAGTCATATTAAACTTTAATTTTACTTAGTTTTAAAACATAATCAAGCAAATTAAATACAAAAAAATATTAAAAAAAAAGTAATTCAATTTTCTATAATATTTAAACTCTACCAGCTCTAAATATAGAGTAATTAACGTAATGGTGTGCTTCAAAAATGAAAGCCAAAACTTTTTGCTTGCCTCAGCTGCAGCTGTAACTGCAAATAGAAGAGCTTAACTCATCATGCCACCATTTTGAAGTGTATTAAAAGCGCAACGTTGGCAAATAATAAAAACCGGAATATCCGAATGCTTATATCGACAGGCAAGCAGAGAGAACTCTAGAGAGAGCTGGTCATAAAAATGTTGTACAATTAATGTTTATTAACGTTTCGGCATTTCGGCTTGGCTGCTGGCCAATTGCTTACGTGGCATGCAACATGCCGTCAGTATCTGCTTGCCGCCAACGTTCGCATCGCTGCTACCGGATGCTGTTAAGTGGCTGTAAGTGCGTTGCCTTCCTCTGCTTGACAAACAGATAAAGAGACAGAGAGAAAGAGAGAGAGAGAGAGAGAGAGAGTGTGTGAGAGAGAGGGAGTGATGAGCGGAAGATGGTTGACATGGCATTGCCGAAAAGCGCGCGCTCACATTACATTTAAATTTCCATTCCATTCGTGGCGTCTCGACGGAAGTCTAGACGCTGAGCCGGCAACGTGACGCAGACAGATTTGTCATGTGGCAAGCGGGGGCTGTTCGAGCGGTTTGTGGACCCTTTTTTTTCCTTCGTTCCTACTTATTGTTGTCATTCAATTTGCAATTTTTGTGCAGCGTCTGAAGTCATAAATCTTTGGGCATTTCCACTTATTGTTTTGCTTGAATTTCCGGCATTGGTTGCCAACAAGAAAATCCATAAAATATTCAGGCAAGTTCATGGTCTCGCCCATTTCCACTGCTAAAAATAAAAATAAAACCAGCAAGTACAGGGCAGATCAGTCGGATGTAACCTACTGTAGTAAAGCCTGTTCTTTGGGAGCAAATATCTTATACAATTAGCGGAAGCAAGCTGCGTACCTCTATTAACAGTCAAGCTAATTGTCTGTTACATATTTTACTTGTTTGCAATGATAAAGAATATATATATTTTGTGATTTCTGCCACGTCTCTCTGTTACACATACTATTAAATATCTTATACACTTGGCGCAAGCAAACCGCGTCCCTGTTCTGCCAGTCAAGCAAATTGTCTGTTGCATATCTTTGCTGTTTGCAATGATCTAGAATATATAGGTTTTGTGATTTCTGCGCCTCTTCTTCGGCCTGTTTCACACATATCCCATTTGCACTTAATAGACCCTTTTGTACTTTTTCAATCTGCAGAGTCTATAAAATACATATTGCGATGAGTTCGTAATAATTATTCGAGCTAATAAAGCTGCCGGCAATGTGTGCATGTTTGCTTTCAATTTGCTTTCAAATTTGTTTGCTTTTTATCACCTTTTTTGTCGCAGTGAAATTTAAATTAGAGCATCAAATATGTGTTTTTAGTAGAGGTATTTTTTTACAAACTTATTTTAACAGACTGCGCTTTAATTGAGTTTTAAATTACAGTCGACAACAAATATTTTCGCATGCGTATGTGTGTGTGAAAACTTTGGACACTTGTCCGCAATTTTCTAGCAGCGTGGAAATTTTGTGCAAATTTTGTCGAGACACACCGCAAGTGAAGCAGCAACAATATTATTATCACCATCATCATTATCATCATCATCATCACGAGGCAGCCCCTGTACGTCAAAGAGCTGCTTTTCCTGCTGCTTTTCCCCGACATTTTTCTTATGAAAATTGAAAATGATCCTTTGCAAATATTTGCGTTACGCTGCGGTGACCAGAACGCTGTTTTTTGGTTGCTTTTGCCATATGCTAAAGTGTCTGACAGCGACAAAAATAATTAAATCAAGGACTCAGCAGACAGACAGACAGGCTGACGGACAGACAGACGGACGGACAGACAAGCGGACTGGCAGACAGACAGCTGAGGAGCAGCTTGTTGAAGCTTGAGTTACATGCCACAAAAGATACAGTATCTTAAAGTGGGCGCGTGTGTATCTCGTGCTGCGAATTGTATCTTTATTATGTTTATTTAGCGGAATTTTTAATTTCCCCATATGTTTGCATATTGGCTGATGAAATACGTGAATTAAGATACCTCAGCTCCTGCTTAAACATGCCATGCTAACTGTAATAACATCTGGTATGCATCAGCAGGACCTTTGCCAGCATTCATAACCCACTTCTGTCTGAAATTTGATTAAAAAAGAAGTTCGCTACGAACAAAACACTTGAGAATTTTTGGCCGGCAAGCGAGCTCTGCTGGGTCTCAGGCTGTCAGGTGGAGTCAGTGACAGGCAGAGCGATCCAAAGAGAGAAAAGAAAAGAAGTCATGCTGAAAAAGGAGAGAGAAAGTGTGCGAAATGCAGAGAATGCAGAGTGAACAAATTGAAGATCTAAAATTAAATAAATAAGTATTTTTTATAAGTACTGTATGATTCCAAAAATATTAATTTTCAAATTGAAATAATTATAAAAAATAAATTTGTTTATTTTAAATTGTATTTTTGATATGGTAAATAATATAATTATTAAATGAATGCGAATAGTTTTTTTTGTTTTAGTTAAAGATTATTATAAAATATTGTATTTATTTTATTTTAAATATAAAAAAAAAATAAAATTTTGGGTAGAATATATTGTATGCCTAAAATTATATTTTATTTAAAATATATTGATTGAAAATCGTGTAACCTGCATGATTTTTTCTCTCTGTGTGCAAAAGCACAGAGATAGTCAAATCAGCAGAGTGATAAAGAGATGGAAAGCAGGTGAGAGAATAGAGAGCGAGGGAAACGCCTACAGATTGCATACAATTAACAGCGTCAGTTTCGCATACGCCAGATACAAATGTATCTGTAACTCTGGCCAGAGAATTGTGTTATTTTGTGTGCCTCGGCCAGCATTCTAATTTGCATTTCTCGCCGTGCTTGCCACAAGTTGCAATTGAATTTTGACACGGACGCCCGGCTATCTTTGGCTGGCTACCGGTGCCCATTATCTGCACTTTTTATGCAGCAAAACAGAGAGAAATCCAGATGGAGATGGAGTCGGAGATACAGAGAGAGAGTGCGAGAATTACTGAAGCAGGTTGCATGTTTTATGTATGCATGATGGAAGCCAACAAAAAGCTGCAAAAAACTGATAAAAGCGAAGCGATTGCTGCTGCCTCCAACTATGCAACATAATGCCGCACACGAGGCAAACAAAAAACACAACAGAACCAGTAAGAACGAGGCAGATCAGTCGGACGTATTCGAAATGCAAATATCTTATATACTAAGCACAAGCAAAACACTTTCTCCTCTTTTATATAGAGAATAATTGTCTGTAACATATCTTAGTTGTTTCTTATCTGATCGTAACGCAGTTCACGGCATATATAAAGAATGGTCTAGACTACGTAAAATTGTGGCTACTGTGAATTTTTGGTATCAATATTCGAAGACAAATTTGATCAGAGCTCATCATAACAGAGCATAAATTTAAAAAATGGGGAATATGCTTGCAGCATAGGAAAACCTTCAATAGGAAATCTCAAAAATGGTGTCTCAAGCTCTCATAGTTGCTGAGATCTAGGTGTTCATACAGACAGACAGATGGACATATGGACTCAGCTCCTTTTACACACATTTTTCATTTGCACTAACGTATAATCCCCTTTTGAACTTTCCTGAAGTGCAGGGTCTAAAAAATGAAGAAGAAGATGGCGAAAAAAGGAAGGAATTGATGATGATGATGAAGCTGTGTGCTCTGCTGCAATTTTGGGCTTGGCGAGTGCAGCGTCAAGAAAAAAGTAGTATGTGAAAACTTGAACTTTTGTGCGCTCTGCTCAACTTAACGACGAAGAAGGGACGGAGGTGGAAGCGGAGGGGTGGTTATAGAGTGGGGCTAGTCTCTGGGGTGCAGCGTATACCTAGCTGCTGTTTATTTTATTTGCTGTAAGCAAGGCAGCTGCCACATGCTGCATGCAGCTAGCTGCTCGCTCTTCACACCGCCAACTGTCGTCGCTTCGGCAGCGGGGGCAGCAGTTTTTCATTTTTATTTGCTCGCTCCTCGTTTTGCAGCGCGTTGAAAATGCGATTTTCTTGTAGAATCGCACAATCTCAAGCCCCCTCTGCACCGCTCTCCCCAGCCATGCTTGGCTTACACACTCATATAAACACACACGCATGCAGATTTTTTGTTGAAAGCCAACATGCCAGGCGCGTTTTGCTTACAGCTTCACTAGCCCAGCTGCAACTTGCCCCATATTCGCTGCTTCTGCTTTCTTACTCACTCTCTCTCTCTCCCTCTCTCCCTCTCTCTCTCTTTCTGTTTGTCTCTTTGGTTCACACTTTATTTCCATATGCCTCCCTCCATCCCTGCTGTTATTGCTTTCGCTGCTTGCTTTTTGCTATCACATTGCATTGCATACTTTCAGGGTTTGCTGATATCTTCGCCTTATACCCTGCAAAAACAGTCGCAAATATTGGAAAAACTGTTTTAATTCTTATATATCCTGCATTTGCTATTAATTTATATTATTCCCTCGGTTGCTTTAGCAAAACGTCTGGCACTAATTAACTGCATACCCTGCAAATATAAGTGCAGTTATGGGGAAAACCGTCGCAATCTCTGCTAAAAAATTTATATTATACTTTGCATACCCTTCATTTAATCTCACTTTAAATTATTTCTTAAATTATTTTCAGCAAAACGCTTAGCACTAATTAGCTAAAGTTTTGTCTACTCTTTCAGAAAATAGATTTATATTAAACATTTCTCTAGCACACTTTTTTACAGAGTATCTAGTAGTTGCCTATTTTCTTAAGCGTTCTTCTGCTGCTTTTTTTGCTGGTGCAGCGCATTAAGCAAATTTCTTGCTTTTTGCACTTTCCCTGCACTTTTATTCCCAGCTTGTTTTGCGGCCAATTATGCAACTTTTTTGCCGTTCATTGTGTTCGTTGTGGTCTGCCTTCGTTTGCCCATCTCTCTGGTTCTGCTTTAAGTTTTTTCTTTCGCTTCTCTTTCGTGTCAACTCTGATTGACATTTGACGTTTAAATGCCAAATTAGCTCACAGCTTTGGCTGCCATGTTAGCGCAGAAACTTACAGATATTTCGGGATTACGGAAAAACTATAGCTAGGAAAAGTTTTAGTTGCAACTGCTGGAGCAACTGTTGCAGCTGCCAACAGCAAGAGCAACAGCAACTGTTGCTGCTGCTGCTGCTGCTAAGTGCTAAATGTAATGAGTGGAAAAAGTTCTTTTTTGTTGAGTTTAATGATGACAAACCAGACAGACAGCGAGAATCGCAGGTTAAATCTTTTGACAACCATGGCAAATGGCAGCAAAGTTCATCCTGCTTTTTCTGCCAAGAATTTGAGACGCTCAACTGATGCAGCTCTTAAAGAGTGAAAATTGTTATATAATAAAAAAAGACAAAAGTATTGATACATTATAATAATATACTATTTTTAAACATTTTTTTTAGCTTTAGAAAAGCAGCAAAAATTTGAAAAAATTTTGAATTACGTGCAACAGTATTTGTTTTAGTTAATGTGAGTGTAATAACTTATTAAAATATTGGAAAAAAAAAGTAAAAAAATATTGTATTCTTTTATACATATAATATATAATAATAATAAATAAATAAATATTTAAAAATAAATAACTGTACAGACTTTTATAGTGTATAATTTTCATTTATTTGTCGATATATTCATCCAAAATATTTTTGTAGCTTATTGTCGACATTTATCAAAAATATCCTAGAAAATATTTCAATAGTTTTAGGAATAATAAAATATGAAATTGTCCCTAGCATATAATTAATAAATTATTAAATATTTTATTATATTATATAAATAACTATACATACCTTCGTAGTCTATTGTTTTTATATTTTTGTCGATTAATATGTCCAATACATATTTATAAATTATTTTTAGACATTTTTTCTTGACATTTATCATAAATATCTTAAAAAAAAGTTGCGTTTAATCTAGAGTTTTAGGAAAAACAAGATATTAAATTATTCCTAGCAAACAATAGAAAAACTGCAGTTTAGAACAATAATTTCCCCTGCACATTACACAAGTTTATCAATATAAGCGCCTTGATTTTCCCTGATGGCATAAATATTTCTGAAATGCTCCAGGCGTACGCAGCTGAATTTTTCTGTGCCCAGACTTTGGGCGAACTTGCAGGTAAATGAGCAAAAATTTATGCGCACACAATAAAAAATGTTTAAATATCAATAAAAGCAAACTTGCAGCTAGCTAAAGGCGTAAGAGGAGTGGCAAGAAGTGGTAGGGAGGGGGAGGGGGGATGTGGCAGGTGTGCGTGTGTGTGCGCAGCTAACGAAACAGAAAATGAAGCAAAGGCAGACAGGCAACAAATGGAACTGAGGCTAGTACAACAAGTGTGAGTGCTAGCAGCTGCTGGTGGAAAGGTAGGCGTGGCAGAGGGGCGGCGGTGGAAGGCGGGGGGCGGGAATCATTGCAACGCTGGCGGAAAGTTCAACTACATAAACAAGTCACGTGTGCAACGTGCGAAGCGCAACGAAACGTAACCCGTAACCAGAGAGGGAAAGCATAAGAGGGGTAGGTAGAGGAAAGTGACGGAGTAGAGGGAGGGGATAGGGGCAGGGGCACGCAAAACTTTGAATGTGGCGCCTGCTCGAGACGGTTATATGGGGCGCGCGCTTTTGTTTCACCTGCGCCGTGTGTTCTTGCATATTTCACACCATGTGGCAACGCTGGCAAGTAGTTTCTGCCACTGCGAACGAAATAACCGCAATGGAAAACACAAAAAGATTTACTACTTTTCTCCTGCACCCACACACACATACATACACACATACACACACATATATATACACTTATACACTCATGCACCCGCTCATTGCCAACTGGCAGTAAAATAGTAACTGACGGCATGCAAATTTGTTTGCATTCTGAGAGCAGCAGCAACACCTGTCAGCGAAATATGATTGTTAGCTCTGTAGATACCCTGTAATTTGGCGTTTCACATGCATACACTGAAAGAAAAAAAATATCAAGAAATCTTTTGCTGCAACCAAGCATTTTGAATCAAAAATTTATATAGGTTTTAACTGAAATTCTAATTTCAGTTAAAAAAATTTCAAAATAATCAAATTAAAATTGAATACAGATTTTTTGATATTTTTTTTTATTAATTTTATTTAGATTATTTATTTATTTATTTTATTATTTGATTTTTTAATGATAAACAAAATTGGCTATGCTAGGGATTTTTAAGTTATCTTAAAAATTTATCTTGTAAATTGATTTATCAAATTAAGTTAAATTATATTAATTTATTTGTAGTTATTATTTAATTTTATTTATTTATTTATAATTATATGTGTAGATTTATATAATAATATATAATTTTGAAAGTATCTATACATCGACAGTATTTAAGTGTTAATACATCAGTAAATTAATAAAGTTTTCAATGCCTCACAACAATGCAGCGCTGTTCAAATTCTCACTTGTCTGACACCAGCGCACCTACCCTTTCATGTTGCATTTTACAGAGTATTTACAACAATACGTACAACGAAAGCAACTGCATAAAACGGCAACGGCAATGGCAATGGCAAATGGCGAACCTGGTCTCCTGCCTGCTGCCTTTTATTATTATGGCTGCTCGTTCCTTTTTCCTTTGGCCCCTGTTGTTGTCGCATAAATTTTGCGGCTTCTTAAGTCGCAAGCAATAAAATAATATTAGCTGCATAGCATGGCATACTCTACAGTAGGAGCCCGGAGTCGCAGCCGGAGTCAGAGTCGGAATCGTAGTTGCAGTTCCTTTGGCAGTTGCTGGCGCCGAAAAGTATGCAACACGACAATGCAACATTGGCAATGATTGCAGCTGGCAGGCAGGCAACAATTCGGAAATGTCTTCTTCCCCTACCCCTCCCCCACCACAACCCCCTCAGCAAGCTCAAGACAAACGCATTTGTCGTATAATTTATGGCATGGCGTATAGGTGACTTTGCTTCCCCCCCTCCCCACAACCACCTGCTGGTCGTTATGCTGCTTGAAGTGTTGCATGTTATTTATGAGAGGCAAGGCAATCAAACTGCATGTCAAACCCATAAACGTCCTGAACCAAGCTCTGCAGTGGCCATCAAACTGTGTGCGCAACGTGACGCGTAATCAAAGCAAACACAATAAAACTTTATAGACCTTATACACGCCTTTGCACGGCTTCAACTTAATACTAATGGCTCTAAAACTGTACACCCCATCAGTCGGATATGGAATGTTATTTCGCAGTTAAATATTTTTATTGTTGTGTCAGCGTTACAAAACTCTAATTAAGTTATACAATCCAAAAATATATAAAGTAATAATAGGCTTTATAAATTAATAACATTAAAATATGCATTTAAAAATATGGAAATAATGAAAAGTTACTTGCAAAACTGTTGCAAAAATTAATGTTCTGCCATATATCGTTTAATCTCGCATGTTTTATTGTTCAATGATTCTCAAGCTGTAACTTTGATTCAAGTCACATCACCAATGGCTTTACAACTGTATTCAAATGCTTTTAAAATTATTAAATTTAATTTTATATTAATAAATATATATAAATTGTAATAATAAATATATATAATAATAATACAAATTCAATTTAAAGTTAAAATATATTTATTCATAAATATAAATACTATTTGTATAGTTTATAGTAATTAATCAATTAATAAATATATATAAATTGTGTTACAAAATATGTATTTAATTATACAAATTCAATTAAATGTACAAATTTATTTATTTATTTTATTTTATTTTATTTATTTTATTATTTTTATAGTTTATAGTTTAAGTATTATTAATTTATTTATTTATTCTGCAGCTGTAATAACTTAAATATGAAACGTAAGCCCTAAACAACGCCTATAATTTCCATTCTGTTAGCTAAACTTCAGCTCTAAACAGACCCCTAATGACTTTCAAACTGTAGCCCAGTGCTTGAAATGAGCTAGACAAAGATCTTACACATTCTTCTTCATCTTTGGCACCCAAGAATCATTTGGCCTCACCTTCACGCGGCAGCCATTTCTCCATTTCTCTACGCCCCCCATTGCCCCATATTTCTCACGCTATCTGGTGCTCTCTCTGTCAAGTGTCACAGCTGCCCAGCTCCTCTCCCAAACTGTCATTATGGGCTCGAAGATAAACGACTCTCAGTCTCAGTCTCACTCTCTCAGTCTCCATTTCCAGCTCCATCTCCATCTCCGCTTCCATTGCCGTCACCTATACCAACAACTCTGCTGCAGCGTCTGTGTAAAAATCGGTGACATTTTTGTTTTTCTTTGCAGTTGCAAGTTGTCTGCTGTTGAGGAGACGTTGCAAGCTGCAAGTGCAACATCAGTGGCATCCACGTTGACTTTTCATATGGCCGCGCTCCGTAACAATTTAAACTTTTTGACTATTAGTGAGTGGGAGCTGCCAGTCGAGTTTCCCTCCCACTCTCCCTCACCATTTCCCTCTCATTTTTCTCTCTCAAAAAAATAGTTGCAAGTTTGTGACAACAGGCAAAACTTTTTGGCCAGCTGAGTTTGTGGATTGCCGCCCACTCGTTACAGTGCAGCGGAGGCCATCGATTGACATACGCTCTGCTCTGACCATTTGCTCCGTTTACCAGCCATTACTCTCCCCTTCTCCCTCTCACTCTCTTGCCATCTCTGTCACCCACTGTCATCAATCTGAGAAAAGTTTCTCACTGCTTTATGAGCGGTTTTTTGCTCTCTTTTGCTCACTTCCGCTTCCCGCAAAAATGTTTGTTTATGGCATGTCAACGCCTAATGACGCACCCATATTTCTTTCCACTCAAATGGCCATATGCGTGGTCAGCGTAAATACCCCCGATCTAGCTGAAATTGAGAATATGAAGATAATACTCGAGTTTTTATCTAAATGATATCACTCTAATTAACCAATTTTCTGCAAAGCAATTCTTTATAAATTAAATGAGATTATAATATCTAGCATTTTTATACCCTGTACCCATTGAAAAATGGGAAATACAGGGTTATTAACTTTGTCAGAATGTATGTAACAGGCAGAAGGAGGCGTGGTAGACCCCACAAAGTATATATATTCTTGATCAGGAGGACAAGACGAGTTGATTTAGCCTTGTCTGTCTGTCCGTCTGTCCGTCTGTATGAACGCGTCGATCTCAGCAACTATAAGAGCTAGAGCAGCCGTTTTGGTCATTTTTGAAAGGTGTATACCATACGCAGAACAAGTTTATTCCAAATTTTGGATACCACGCCCCTACCGCGAACAATGGCCATAAATACAATACATTGACCAATTTGAACGGGTATATCTCAGCAACTATAATAGCTAGAGCAGCCGTTTTGGTAATTTTTTAAAGGTGTATACAATACGCAGAACAAGTTTATTTCAATTTTTGGATGGCATGCACCTACCGCGAATAATGGACATACATTAGATTCAAAATATATTTTAAATAGAATACTGTACTAGCAAGGCTGATCTTTGGTACAGGGTATAAGACAGTCGGGCTTGCCCGTGAATATAAAAGCGAATGCTGTTCCAACAATCGTCATCGAAATCGGGACAGTGGACCATGGAAGCTAGTTGGCGTGACACCTGTATGATAGTATTAATTTTGTACTTTCGGATAAGGTTGATCACAGCACTTGGATCAAAGGGAATATCCGATATTATGCGTGTACTGTTCCGTATTCCCGCCGCCACTATTAGCATAAATCCAGAAAGCCAGTCCAAAGTAGAAGATGAGAATACAACATTGTCTGTTATTATGGGCCTGATAAGTAGATACGAATTAAATTCACTGAAACTTTGTAATTGGCAATTAACTTACGAGAACGCGTCCTCGATCGAATGAGAATTTTGTATTGGAATTGATTTCGGAGTTCCAGTACTCCCAGATGTCGATAAAATGGCCAGAGTTTGTTTATTTCCCTGCTCTAGGCGTTTCGGTTGAAAATCTATTTCAATTGGTGTGGATAGGACATCCTCAATGCGTATCGCATTCTGAACATGATTTCGCATCGTAACAATTTTCACAGTCAACTTTTCCGTAGCAGATTTGACCTTTTCGTATTCATCGCCATCTTCAACACAATCTTTGGTTTCGTATCATTATACAGATGTTCGATTATCGATTGGTTATGGATGACATGCACGGCATGAAAGGCCAGGCCATTGAAGAAGCATGCATAGGCCACAGCACAGATATGGGTCGTATTCCTGGCTATAATTCCAACAACATCAGTTTGCTGAAGTTCTAAGATCCTAAAGTAGCTGGCAATCTTCGTGGCATTTTCCAGGAGTTCGCCTCGTGTCAGGATAGTATTCTCAGTATCCGATATCTATTAATTGGTATACAATCATATATCATAATTTAGCAATAAAACTTGCACTCTATTTAAAACTCACTTGTGCAATTTCACTTGGATTTCTTTGCATTTCTTGAAATATCACCTGACCTATAGATAAATCTTGCGAAAAATGTTTGGGTTCTGCCTTTCCAGACCATATTTTTTGCTCACTATCGTAAGAAATCTCCGGTGTGTACTGCATTCTTAAAATTTTCTAAATAAAATGTTTCACTTTATCTCATTTCTTTATATAGCCATTGAGTTTGAAGCGCATGAAGCAAGGTCCAAGTAAATATAATTAATACAAGCATGAGGAAAGATAACAGCAACACATTAATAATTCGAAGCTTGGTTAGTTGATATCTTAAACTGATATTAACATTCTGTTATTATTTCTAAGTATTTTGTTCCGTGTCATATCATGTAGAATCTAAATTGTTGCTATTTTCAACTACTATATGACAAAGCCTATGAATAAAAGCTAAAATTTTATTGCTAGAGTAGATAAGTAGATAATCAGACACTCTTCTTCAAAAGAGTATGATCCGGGTATTCTAGTATCGTCCGACTGTAGCATATCTAAAGTGTTTACTTATTTAGAATAATGATAAGTTGTTATCGTGAATCTTATATACGTATCTTCGTATCTTTATTATTCAATTCCACAATATTACTACAAACTAACACAATGGCTTGTTTTTAGACAATTTTAAACACAACGCTTTTGTGTTCCGACGATTTATCTTTCCATTTGGAGTACGCTCCAAATAGTCTACTATGAAAACTCCACCGTGAAGTTGTTTGTAATTTGAGGTCGTTTGCTTCTCTACAAATTTGACCACATCTATTGGCTCCAGATTCGTTCCAGGTTTTTTGACAACGGCAGCAGCTGCTTCTTCATCTCCAACCTGGGGGTTTGATATACCAAATACACAGACATTATCAACTTCTCGCATTTGGAAGATTATCTTTTCTATTTCATTGGGATAATACACAATGTTTTGGTACTTGAGCTTATCTTGTTTACGATCGACTATATAAAGAAAGCCATCGTCGTCCACGTAACCGATATCTCCAGTATACAACCACATATTTTTGTCCTGTATTGCACAAGTTTCTTCTGGTCTGCCATAATATCCAGCCCAATATTCTGAAGTCTTAAGGCACACTTCTCCCCTCTCATTTGATCCAAGAGATACGTCTTCCTCGTTCACTATTTTCATTTGGATACTGCCTATTGGTCGACCTACAGAGTTGGGTTTTTGTTTAAAGTATAGGTTGACTGTAGCTGTCTTGCCCAACTCAGTCAAGGTAAATATAAAACCAAATATAGCCGAAGGTGGAAGACGACTATAAATACTCTGCTGAGTTGCGAGGGAGCAACTGCTGCCTCCATACCCATAAAACCGAATATTGCTAAGCCAATCATCTTGGTAATCGGGACAGTTCACCATCTGATCCATACGTGCTGGCATCTGCATGATAAAAGTAACTTTGTACTTTTTAACGAGGCGTATCAAGGCGCACGGATCGAATGGATGATCAGATATGATGCGGGTAGCACTCGCAACGCCAGCCATAACTGTCATTATAAGACCTGTGATCCAATCTAGGGTAGTTGATATATAGAACACATCGTCAATAGTTAACTGTCTAAAACGTATGAAAATATTGGAAAATATATATTATAAAGATAGCTGTAATTTAACTTACGAAATCAAGTTTAATATCGAATGGGAGTTTGATATCGGGATGGGTTTCGGTGTTCCTGTAGTTCCAGATGATGATAGAATGGCCAGAGTTTGTTTGTTTCCCTGTTCTAGAGATTTTGGCCGAAAGTTCGCCTCGATTGGTGTGCTGAGTACATCTTCAATGTTAATCGAATTCTCTTTATGATTTCGCATTGTTACAATTTTTGCATTTAAGTTTTCTGTAGCAGATTTGACCTTCTCGTATTCGTCGCCATCACAAAATATAATCTTGGGCTTCGTGTTTTTGTATTGCTGCTCTATAGATGTTTGATCGTAGTTGATGTTTACAGAGTGAAAGGCAATTCCATTGAAGAAACAGGCATAAGCGACAGCAAAGATATGGGTCGTGTTTCTTCCAATAATTCCAACAATATCCGTTTGCTGAAGTCCCAAGTTCCTCATATAACTGGCCACCTTCATGGCATTCGAGAGAAGTTCCCCACGTGTCAGGACTGTGTTATCGGAATCTGATATCTATATGATTACAAAATGGTAATAAATCCCATTATATTTTGGGGTATTTTTATAGAAAAAATGTAATTATATTAAGACAAATCAATTAAAATAATAATTTATTTCTTTAATATATCCAATTTTGGCCCAGTTGGGGAACTGATCAAAAAAAATCTTTTTACATTACTCAGGATATTTTCTAATTGAAATTATTTGTATCCTTTTAGCTTTTACCTGTGCAATTAGTTTGGGATGTCTGCGCATTTCATGAAATATTATTTGACCTATAGATAGTGCTGACGAAAAATATCCAGGCTCTACCTTTCCAGACCATATTTTCAGCTCACGATCGTAAGAAACTTCTGGCGTGTACTGCATTCTTAGAACAATTTTTAAATGAAATATGATACTCATTGCGTTTCTTTATATAGGCGTTGAGTTTCATTTCATGAAGCAAAGTCCAAGTAAATACAATTAACAGAGCAATTAAAAAGTTTGATCAATATGAGGCATGAGAAGAGATACCAGCAAACAAAGCTCGGAGTTTGCTTTTAATAATATGTTATGTATGTATGTTATCTATCAAGTACTCAAGTACATATCTAAATTGAAAAACAGCTGGAAATTAGATAACTTTATCTAATGGATATTTAGGTTGGTGGCTAAAAGTATGCTTCTATGTTTTGTTTTGGCGAACTTCGTGAATAAAACCAATCGGTTGGTAAATAACTTTAATTACTTTGAGTTGCTCCGTCCTTACTGGTTATGGATACCACCTATGTGGGAAAACAGCTAGGATAACAGATATTTAAATGATATTTAAGTAAGCTTGATATTTATTTGTTTTACCCATTAAAAATTGATAAATACAAGTTAATAATGTTTACACTCGAAATCGGGAGTGTTAATTTCCGTTTGCCAGTTTGAAGCAGTTTTCCTTTGTTGCTTGACGATTGATCTTTCCATTTGCAGTATACTGGAGATTTTCCACAACAAAAACTCCTCCATGTAAGTGTTTATAGTTGGCTGTGGTGTAATTTGCTACAAACTCCACTACATCTTGAGGCTCCAGCTTGGTTCCAAACTTAATGACAACAGCAGCTGCTGCTTCATCTCCAACAAACATGTTTGATATTCCAAACACACAGACTTCTGCCACTTCTGGCATTTTGGATATTATCTCTTCGATTTCACTCGGGTAATAAACGACTCCTAGATATTTAAGCTTGGCTACTGAACGACCAACAACAAATAGAAAACCATCATCATCAACGTAGCCGATATCTCCAGAATGAAGCCACATATTTGTATCTTGTATTGCCCGAGTTTCTTCTGGTCGACCATAATATCCAGCCCAATATTCTGAGGTCTTAAGGCACAACTCTCCCCTCTCGTTTGGTCCAAGAGATACGTCTTCCTCGTTCACTATTTTCATTTGGATACTTCCTAATAGTCGACCTACTGAATTGGGTTTTTGTTTAAAGTAAAAGTTGGCTGTAGACGCCCTTCCCATCTCAGTCATACTAAATACAAAACCAAATATAACCGAAGGTGCTAGACGACGATAAATACTCTGCTGAATTTCCAAAGGGCAACTAGTGCCTCCATACCCATAAAAGCGAATATTGCTCAACCAATCATCTTCGAAATCGGGACAGTTGACAACCTGTGCCAAATGCGCTGGCATCTGCATGATAAAAGTGACTTTGTACTTCTTAACGAGACGTATTAAGGCACATGGATCAAATGGATGATCAGATATGATGCGGGTGGGACTCGCAACGCCAGCCATAACTGTCATTATTAGACCTGTGATCCAATCTAGGGTAGTTGATATATAGAACACATCGTCGATGGTTAGCATTCTAAAATATAATTAAATATTGAGATAAATATTTTAGAGAAAGCTATGCGATTTTGACTTACGAAATGAAGTTTAACATCGAATGGGAGTTCGATATAGGGATGGCCTTTGGGGTTCCTGTAGTTCCAGATGATGAAAGAATGGCCAAATTTTGTGAATTTCCTTGTTCTAGATTTTTTGGCCGAAAGTTTGACTCAATTGGCGTGCTGAGTACATCTTCAATGTTAATCGAATTCTCTTTATGATTTCGCATTGTTACAATTTTGGCATTCAAGTTTTCTGTAGCAGATTTGACCTTCTCGTATTCATCGCCATCACAAAATATAATCTTGGGCTTCGTGTTATTGAATAGTTGCTCTATAGATGTTTGATCGTAGTTGATGTTTACAGAGTGAAAGGCAATTCCATTAAAGAAACAGGCATAAGCCACAGCAAAGATATGGGTCGTGTTTCTTCCTATAATTCCAACAATGTCTGTTTGCTGAAGTCCCAAGTTCCTCATATAACTGGCCACCTTCATGGCATTCGAGAGAAGTTCCCCACGTGTCAGGACTGTGTTCTCGGAATCCGATATCTATTAATTTAAATATGTTAATTGTATATATATATAAATTTCATTAATATTTGGGGTATTTGTTTGGAATAAATGTTAATAAATTGAGACATTTTCAAAATCAAAATAATGAATTATTTCTTTGATATTTTGTTTAAATTTAATTTGGCTCGGTTGGGGAACTGATTTAAAACATATCTCTTCACATTATTCAGGATATTTTCTGATTAAAATTTTTCGTATTCCTTTAGCTCTTACCTGTGCAATTAGTTTGGGATGTCTGCGCATTTCATGAAATATTATTTGACCTATAGATAGTGCTGACGAAAAATATCCAGGTTCTGCCTTTCCAGACCATATTTTCAGCTCACGATCGTAAGAAACTTCTGGCGTGTACTGCATTCTTAAAATTTTTTTCTAAATAAAATATGGTACTCAATTCCCTTCTTTATATAGGCCTTAAGTTTGATTTGCAATAATGGCAAGTATCTTTTTGTATATGAGTGCGGTTGTACGGAGCGAAGTCTAATTAGCATAATTTTATAACTTAATTAGCTAGCAAATAAGACAGCAAAAGTTGGCCTATATTACAAGCTATATTGATGGCTTATCAACTAGTCGCGTACTTATAACTATCGCAATCTCCTACTCAACATGTGGAGTGGGCCAAGACTGCAGACCGAACAGGAAGCGTTTAGAGGGCTACGCTAGTTGCAATTGCAAGATAAATGGCACAACAGCTGAAAGAGGGGCGTCTGTAGGGAAAGAGTGGAGAGGGGGCAGTAGGCTAAACTGATTTCATGCAATTTGGCAGCAGAGTTCGGGGGGGAAAGTGGCATCTGGGGAAACCGTAAATTTACCAGGCAGCTACATTTGTACTTCCTGGCACAGTTTTCAGCTGTGATAGCCACAGTATATATACATATATATATATATTTCTGTGAGTGTATGTGATATGTGTGTTTGTGTGTGTTTGGGCCAAAAATCAGAACATAAGTGAAAACTTTGGCCAATTAATGGCATCATTGAATTTCCACTTGACTTTTTCAGCTGCCAAACTGGCCCGATGACTGGCCAAAGGGCGTTCAATTTTATATCCTCATTTACCACCCAACCGCCTCCGCATTTCCTCTCTATACATACATATATATATATATATCTATAAGTGTGTGTATGTGTGTGAAAAGTTTTTCAGTGAAAAATGGCCCTTCGCATAGATCTTGAAACGGGCAGGACAGTGTGGGCGAGGTCAGTCTGTTGGTCGCCATGCTTTGAGCTTGAGTTTGAGCTGGGATAAAAGTGATAAATGAATTTTCACAAAAGTAATTAAAAGTAAAGTAACTAGCGTCGTGTGATGTCTGTGGTAGATGGCAGTAACAGCAAAAAGAAGAAGAGCAAGGAATGCGCCTCAGACAGTGGCAAGGGCAAGCGTCTACGCTACTTCCTCTTCCTCTCAATTTTCTGCTGTCTTTTTTTGTGTTTTTTGTTTGTTTTTGTAGAGCATTGCCAACGGCAACAGCAGCCCAAACTTTGCTATAAAAGCAATCTAATAAGACTTTTTAATAGTTGGCGTAAAGTTAATTTTCAGCCAAGGCAGC
The DNA here is from genome assembly GCA_035045125.1 of Hypselothyrea guttata. Classification (NCBI taxonomy): domain Eukaryota; kingdom Metazoa; phylum Arthropoda; class Insecta; order Diptera; family Drosophilidae; genus Hypselothyrea; species Hypselothyrea guttata. Next base: position 30,180 of record JAWNNJ010000772.1, on the reverse strand, counting down.
GAATACAAAACCCGTACAAACGGATCAAAATTGATGACAAAACAGTTAACTCCCACGATGCTTCATGATTCTCTACGTTGTTTGCTGAATTATCTATGCTTGTCTCTAATTTGGCTAATCAGTTAATAGAGCTCATTAATGGCTAAGAATAGCAAGTACACAACAAATAATAACCATAGATAACTCTTGGCAATAATTGGCATACTCAAAAGAACTATTTCAGGGGCTCTCATATGATAAAACTATTTTGGAAAAACCTTATTATCTCTATTGCATTATCTTAGGAATTTTTATAGCATATTATATTGCCTTTTTGGGGTTAACCATTTTTGGAATTGGATAAAAATATCACCAACAAATAATAAACATTAACTATGTTTATCTAAAGGCAGATAAACCACAAAAAAATATACAGCACCAAGCAACAATTTATAATAATTATTTGCATAGTAGTAAACTTCACAGAATGAAAAATAAATAAATAAAATACAATGGAATAAATAAATATTTATTTACTCCTAATATTTTAAGGAAATATTTAACAAAAAAAAATATTAAATCAGAGGATAAAACAAAATCAAATCAGAATACAAATTTGTATGAGTTATAACTTTAAAAATTTCCATGCATTTATTATAAATATCATGAAATTAAAAATAATTAAATTAAAATTGAACTATAGATAAAATTTTCGGCATGTAACAAATGTTAAATAAATAAATGAAATATTATTTATCGACTATACTATACCGACTATACTATACCGAATATTTACAGAGGTATGTTCATCTAATGGGAAAATTCTAACGAAATAAAAATTTTAAGTAGAAATTTTTTATTCTGATTAATTACAGAGATTCCCTCTACTTTTACTTCCATTCTCTACCTCCTATTTCATCAACAATTGCATTGGCATTCTCTTTTAATATTCTTGTCTATCTCTCGCCTTCGATTTGCAATGATGTTGATTGATGATGTTTGGCGATTTCAGGAGCTCTCAGACCCATGCACGTTACAGTACACGCTAAAAATAAGTGGATAGCCTTGTGGCTGTTGGTGGAAAACTGAAAATCATTTACTTATTAAATCCTTTAGGCAAACATTAATTTACAGCTGGGCAAAACAAAAGGGACCAACCGAGAAACAAGCCAACAAACACAAACACAAACAGCAAACAAGCAAGTAAACAAATGAATAAACAAACAAACAACTAAACAACAAATAAATAAACGACACAACAAAGTGAACCAGGGGCCAAAGTGCTTTTTGTGAGTGAGCAGTGGGTCAGAAATTTGTTGTCTCGGGAGTGGGTAGGGGCTTTCAGCTCCCTATGCCCTATACCGTATACCATATGCTCTAGGTTCTATGGGCTGCTCTTAAGCTAAACCCAAACCAAGCGAAGCGTACTAAATCGATGCAGACAAAAGCGCAAATTAACAGTTTGATTTTCACGCTAAACAAAACGCAACGAAAAATCAACAAACGACGCGAAATCGATTTGAGTCGAATGGAGTTGAGCTCTGTTGTTGGATGTTGACCAAAAGCAGCATAGGGGTTAACATTAGGGCGTGGCAGGGGCAGGGGCAGGGGGCATAGAAAAACACTTTGTGAAAATAAACGAAACAAAATCAAAGCGCTATTGAATTTTCTAAATGGCATTTTGAAAGCGTCAGCGGCCAACAAAATACAAACAGCAGCTGCACGACTAAAGCTTCTGAGTTGAGTTTCTTTTTTTTTTTTGGTATTTTTTGAAAGGTAACTCGTTTGGTATTGGTAGCTGGAGCTAGGTGTTACGAAATGCCAACGAGTTCAAAATGCTTTGACATGTGCTAAAAGGGTACAAACAGCAAGCGGCAACAACAACCAAAAGTTTCGGCCAAGTCGAAGGCGAATCCGAAATGCTCTAGATGGTTTATACGACCTAACAGACAAACAACAGACATAGAACAGCATTTCTTAGTCTTGTTTGATAAACTAAGCATTTCTTAAAAATTAATTAATTTAAAAATTATACAAAAAATTATTTATAAATATTTAGACTTCCAGGTTGAATTTTTCTATATTTAAAATACATTAAAGATGAAGTAAATTTTTTATCAGCTTTTACAATTCTACATAATTCTTAGAAATATACAAATTGTAGCTGAACCATTAAGGAAGAAGCAAAACAGTCGGATGGAGGGCCACAGTCGGACGTAACGAACAAAAGAAGAAACATTTTCGCTAACTTTGTAGACCCATTTGTAGTTTTCTAAACTGCAGGGTCTAATTACCCTGCTGAGCTCGAAGTTCATTTAAATTTATCGAGTTGCACAATGATTTGATCGTACTCCATTTGGTAAGAGTGGCAAAAGCATCGCCTGGGCGACACTGCAAAATATGCTACAATATTTCTGTAACTTTTTTGGGGCAACATTTTGACCACATTCACACACATTCACACAAATTCGCACACACACACATGAGTGGAAGGTGTCATGTGTCAGCGGCATAATCACACCCTTTGCACAGACTGCCAACCTTTTGGCAGGTAAACGAGGTCTCGACCTTTGTCAACGTTCTTTTTGGGCGAACGTAAAGCGTTTAGTTTCGGGCTATCTGGGTCTTTATTTTATTTTATTTCGTTTTTTAATTTTTTCACTTTTTGTTGTGTTTGTGACGGGAAGTTAAACAATTGATATGTGAGCTGCTGTTAAAGAGTTGCCTGCTATATTGACTTTAACTGCAATGCTGCTTAATTGAATTTATCTTGGGGGGAGGAAAAACCTTTTAAAAATATTGCGGCCATTCATTGATTGAAGAATATTTGAAACAATAATAAACTTCAATTTACCAGCAGATATTTCTTATAATTTCAAGCGCTTCGCTTTTGGGCAAAATGCGTAAACATAAAAGTTGCCGCCGTTCAATGGCTGTGGCGGAATCGGAATCGGTAACGGAAACGGAAACGTCATATGTATATATCTGCCATATATGTATGGCATGTAAAGCATATAAAGTATGCGGAGAATAACATTTTCTTTGCACTTTTCGTACACTGTCATGCCAAAAATAACGGGCCACGTTTCCTACAAAATTTGTTTGCGTGCCAATTTTGCCGCCAGTTGCCGGTTGCCAGTTTTGCATGGGTAAATGTTGTTGTTGCATATGTATATTTGGTGTGGGCGGGGAAGGGAAGGGTACGAAAGGGAACGAAAGGGAAGGGAAGGGATAGAAAAACTGTGCCAGTCATTACATTTATTGCGAGCACATTCAATATTGAATGAATGGCCCGCTTGGATTTTCTATTTGAAATTAACAATTCAATTTCATTTGCATTTCAATGGCAAAATGTGCCAAGTTCCGACAAGTTTCGGTTACACAGCCAAAAAGAGCTGCAAAAAATATTCACTCTATGGAGCAAATGTGTAGCACTATATTGTTCGTAAATTGCGCTTTGCAGATTTATTTTGATGCGAATAACTTATTTAGCACTAAAACTCTCTTGTCACTGAGTCAAAATAACAAAATTGCAACAGTTTGACAGAATGTTTCGAGTTTCCTTGGCTAATATGAAACGTGATTAAAAATGGTTTAAAAAATATCAAAATCTGATTTAGTATGAATATGAATTTTCTGATTGGCTTTCAGTTCTTTAAAGTGGCTGAAAATTCAATTCAAATAGAATAAAAATAATATTCGAATTTATCTGTACTAACGTTGGGCGCCAGATTAAATATAATTGGTTCTTAAATAAGTTTCTCGCCAATGTAAAATTTTTTTAAAGTTAACTACACTCTTATTGGGCGCCATTCAATTTTACAATGGCGCCCAACGTGTTTTAAATACAGTTATTTGATTTTAGCTGCATTAAAATTGATGCTGAGTTTTCAAATTGGCGCCCAACGTGAGTTAAGAAGTTAAGTTATTGGATTTCTATCTACATATATATGCGATGAAATTTTTGCTGAATTTTTGAAATAATAAATTCTAAACATCACGCCAAATTGTGTAGCAAATACAATTGCAATTTGCGCATAATTAAGAAATATCTAAGGCGTGTTCTCGAACAGAACATTAGCTCTATCTAAAATTAAGCATGTTCCAATTTCAATGGAACATTTCTCGCATTACAAAAATAGCCAATTCATCAAATAAACCCGTACCCGATATGCAACAAACGCGATAGGCAAATAAAATATGCATTCGATACACACACCAAATGCGATTATTAATAGATGCGAATTTCAATGGCAGTTCGATGTAGGACGAGATGGAGCGGTGTTTGCATCCAGAATTCCATTTATACGAAAAATGCACTATGGACAGGTGTTTATAACAAAAGCGGTTAGCCATTCAATTTCTGGTCAGGATTTTATCCGCCCCCCGCACGCTCCCCTCCATCAGTCTGTACACTGTCAGCTCATTAGGCGCATTGAAAATTACACAAAAACATTGTAACAACAATTGAAAATTTTAGGCATAATTTATGCAATGCGCACAGTTTTACAGCTACTGCTTGGCAAACGTCATAAATAATTAAGCCAGACAAGGCAGCTAATTCCCAGCACTTATTTTGTTTTACTCTGCATACATAAATACGGCATGAATGTGAGTGTGGCTGTGAGTGTGAGTGTGAGTATGAGTGGGTATATTCAATTATTCAACGCACAAATGAAGCATGCATGAATCCCTGCTCTGAGCAGGCGTGAAGCTGTAAACCTTATATGCAGAACTTTACTTTGAAGGCGAAGCAAACCAAACATAAACAGCTTGCAGCATATTAAGAGTGCAGTCGATATGGATATAAAGGTTTAGCAAATACCCTGCAATTCAATTAAAAATACTATATCAATTTAAAATTTCTATTAAAAAGTATTCTAAAAACGTTTTTATTAAACAATATTTTAACAAATTTTTAATGACTGTAGGGTATACAAATCTCAGACCGTTGTGCCCCATAAAAAACTACAGGGTATGCCAAAATCAATTACACTGCAAAAATAAACGAGCAGAAAGAGTAGAGTAGCTTTGAGCTGCTGCAGTGTAGGTTGGGGTAAATAACAGACTTTAGTAGCAGCTCATTTATAAATTTTTATGATTTTCATTTCGCTAGCTGTTTCGCTTCTCTCGCCTCTTTCTCTCTCTCTCTCTCTCTCTCTCTCTCGATCTCTCTCTCTCCCTCTCTCTCTGTCTGGTAGAACAAACTTTTTCAATATTTTATGTGTTATTTGTATTGCGTTTTGCCTACTGTTTCGCCACTCAAGCTGCTGTTGTTAATTGTTACAGCAACAACAAGCCTAACAACATGAAATGTTGTGGCAAGTGGCAACTTCAACTTTAGAACTGCCTCTGCCCCAGCCCCATCCCCTCATTCCCTCGAGCTGTTGCTGTTGCTGTTGTTGCATTCGTCGAGTGATTTTATGAAGCGCATAATTACGCAAATTAGCATAAATGAGTGCCAGCATCTCAGTCTATCGCAGTCACGCCTTAATAAACGGCCAGCTACCCCTCTCACTTTGCTGATTAAAAAGCGAAAAAAAATAACAGAATAGCCGCAACCGATCAGTCGGAAGCGCCCGACTGTAGAATAACCTTCAAGCCAATACTAACTATCTCTCTTAATAATGCACTGATTTTGATAACATTTACAGAATTGTTTCACATTGATAATCTCTATTAACTACTGTTATTATTTTGGATGTTGTAACATTTAATTGGGTCAAGAATTTGTAAGGTCCTTCCCTCCTCCTTCTTGGTGTTTCACACATTTTAAATTCGCACTAATTTAACAGACCCTTTTCTGCTTTTTTTAAATTCAGGATATGAAAACAAAAAATAAAAAAAACTGTTGATAAGAACACAAAACGAAAACGAACACCAAATGTTGTGCAAATGTTTGAAAAGTTTTTTGTTTTTTGGTTTGGTATAAATTATTTTTGCAAATTTTATTTAATGCCAAATGCAAAGAAATTAAAACAAGCCTTCAGCGGGAAGCAGGAGTCAAGAAGGGAGTACAGGGTATACATATTTGCAGAGCCAAAAAGGCATTAAAATAACTCAACGCACGAGAAATTTGTTGGCAAGCCAAGGCAGAAAGTCATTTCAAATGTTAATGAGCTCGTGCAAATAGACAAACAATGGGCAAAAAATAAAATAAAATGAAATAAAACAGAAAACAGAAAACGCCAAACAGAAAATACAAAACGAAACGGGTTGACTTGGTGTAACAGTAGCAAAAGCTGCTTTAGGCCAAATGACAAGCAGGGCCAACAGAAAAGGCAACAGCAATGCTACAGGGAGAGTGAGAGAGCGTCAAGTTTCTATGGCAAAAAGTTGAGTTGGCTCAAAAAGTAGTTAAAATTTTTGCCAAGTGAAATTTGAAAATGAAAATGTTCTCGGCACTCGCTTTCTCTCTCTTTCTCTCTCTTGCTCTGCTCTATATTTTCTCTCTGAAATTTTATAGCTGATGCCATCAAATTTGCATGTTAAGCAAGCGCACTCAATGGCACACTGGAGAGTCCGTTGTAGCGTCAACTGGAGAATACTGCAGAAAATAGTGTTGAGATCCAGGCAGCACTTGAAGATATGGTCAGCGCAAGACCCACAGCATGATGGACATGCACTCAGAAAAATGTCTTACTCGATTTAGAACCTACAATATGAGAGTTTAGTTTATATTAATCTTAAATAATATGGCTCGTTTCAAATATTATTTTTCAGAATATTCCTATATCATAAAACTACCAGTTATTCGCTAATAAAAATAAATAAATAAAAATGTATAGCAATTTTTCTGTCTTTAAAAAAATACCTATTTGAATAAGAATTAACTACTAAAATTTAAAATATGATATAATATAATTTTGTAAATATAATTTTTAACTTTCAACCCAACTCAGTTTTTGTTTTTTTTTTTTATTAAAATATAAAATGGTTTTTATTTTTATATGGTATATTTTTATTGTACAAATAAAATACAAACGTGTAAATTAAAGCTAGAATGTCATTAAATTTCATTTTCATTTACAGTTACACTTACTTTTAATTGCACATTTATATTTAATTAATATTTTTCTAAATTGCTTTGTCGCCTGCAATTAGTTGACATTAAATAAATAAATAAATAAAATATCTGGGTATACAAATAAAATTATTTGAAATAAAATTAAAAACTAATTTTAGGGGATTTTTTCCAAGTGTGAGCATGAAATTCCCATTCGCAGTTCGTGTCAGGTGAGAATTGCAAACTACTTTCGGGAATGTTTTTATTGCTGTCGTAGTTAAATAGGCTGGCTTAGGCTTACAATGGCCGAGGCTTGTCTGGTAATTGAATTATTAAGCCCAGCAGGCCATAAGCTTTTATAGCTATAACTTTAGCTAAGCTAAGTCCAATTTTACAGCGCCAAATTAGCATTGAACTTTAGCAAATGGCTTGCTCAATAATTGAACTGTAATATTGTAACTTGAGCTGGAATCACAACAAATTCGGCTAATTCCCATGCCAAGCACAAGAGCTGCATGGCCAGCATAAACCTCTCAGGCAGCTCATCATTCAGTTCCGCTGAGCATAATTAACTCACACACACACAAGCACAAATCGCACGAGTTAGCCATACACATATACACAAATACACACATGGATATAAATCATTAAAGCAGCGTTAATTGTTTGGGCCAATGCTTCTTAGCCTTGGCTGTCAAATGGGCTTTATTGATGGGCCGCTGGCAGCATAAATGATTTGATTTGCTTAGCCTTAGCATCTTAGTTTTAGTTGTATTCCCCTGCCTTCACTCTCGCTTTCCTTTCCGCCTCCCCACTGACCAACACTTGAGCTGCCGTAGGGGCATACGCGTCGTATGCGCAATGCGTTCGCAATGATTTCTGGCTTTGATTTTTGGCCGGCGAATGCGTGGCGATCCGTCCGTCCGTCTGAGCCAAAGTCAACAAATCAATGTAGCGCAAATGTTGCAATGTTAACAGCAACAGCAAGAGCAACAGCAGCAACAATAACAACAACAACAGCAGGCAGCAATAATTCAACAGCAGCCAAGGCAGCTAAAACACTGTAAATGTCGTTGTAATAATTCAATTTGGTGTCATTTGTGGGCTGCGTTTCTTGTCTAATTAAATTGACACATTGACAACTTCGTGCTCATTAGCTCCCTTGGCAACAACAATAACAATTACAACAACAACAACAACAATAACAACAGTCAACAGTATCTTAGGCAACTGCAACATGGTCGCAAGTTGTTGTTGGAGTTAAATGTCGCCTTGTCGTGGCATCTATGTATAAATAACACATGTATTTAGTTCTGTTTAGTTTATAGATTTGCGCTTATTTATGATATCAAGCACTCCCCAAGGGTACACACACACACACACACACACACACACACACACTCAGCCGCTCATAGAGCAGACGTTAATAGGCAGCACATAATAAATCATCGGAGCCGCCACACGTTGTGGTCAGTACACCAGGTCAGCCTCATGTGTGGCTATGTGGGTTCATTGCCACTCACATACGTGCCTAGTTTTATACAAATGCACAACGAAAAAATTATAAAATAATAAAAATAAAATAAATGATATTTCAGCATAAATTTAGCAAACATAAAATAAATAATATAAAATAAATAGATAGTAAAAAATAAGGAAATAAATTGAATAATTTATAAAATCATACATCTCTTGGTAAATTAAAACATAGTTCTTTGATAAAGAAATAATTTATAAATAAAGAAAATAAAATAAATAATTGAACGATAAAATATAATAAATATGTAGAGAAATAAACAATAAATAAATAAATTGAGTATACTTAACTACAATAAATCTTATCAACCGAAGGTTCGCAGCGCGAACTTTGATTACGTTCGATTCGATTATGGCTATTATAAATAAATTAAAATTTATTTTTATTTTTAATACATTACATTAATATATTTTACTTAATTATTTTCTGGCACTTTTCTAAATAATTAATGTCAATTTTATATTTAATTTGTACAAATTTCATATAGGAAATCTAGCTGACAACACTGATGGTATTACTCATCAAAAGCTTTAATATTAAATTTTATGCATTAAATAAAAAACTATATTTAAATTTGTGAAGTCAAGCGTTAATAAAAATATTCAACACGCTTTCGGGCATATAAAATAACGAAATACAATAAAACACAAATAGTCAAAAATATTATGCTGTGCAAAATAAAAGCAGATATTACACAAAAATATCTTTTATCTGTGCAAAGTTGTTTGTGTTTTTTTATTTTTATGCATGAATAAAGGTTCAATCTGAATGCATGATTTATTTTTTGCAGTGTTTCCTTAGTGAAACTAACAAACAGCACAATAATAACAACAAATAATAATACAGCAACTGCAACAACAACAGAAGTGACCATGTTGTGCCTGGGCTGCCCAAAAGCAAATTATTTATATAAAAAATGGCACAAAGCATTTTGTGGCATAGCCAAAGTTGAGCAGCCAGAGGCGTGGAGCGAGGAGGGGCGCAACAAACGCGTGATTTATTTACTAAACGTGCAAAAACCTCAGCAAAAATTACAAGTGTCAGGCGAAAGAGGGGCACAAGAAATGCCCGAGAGAGGGGCTGAAGGGGCGTAAGGGCGTGTACTCTGAGGGAGGCTTTCATTGTCTGTGTGCGTTGCCTTGTTCATAAATAATAATTCTAAGCCGCCAACATGCACAGCAACATATGTTATGAGCTGGCAAAAGAGAGAACAGAGAGAGAAAGAGTGGGAGAGAGAGAAAGAGAGAGAGAGAGAAAGTGTGTGTGTTTGTGTATCATGTGTGTATAAACCGGCAAACGCATTTGTCACAGTTGAACGCCGTTAACAATGCTGCCGTCGCTCATACGCCCCGTTTGCCCGTTGCCCGTTTTCCCAGTCGCACCTTAATCAGCAAAAGGTGGACACGGGCATGGCCATATCGCCTGGATATGTTGTCTGACAGGGCCAGAGGTTAGGCTAAAACGCTGCTAGCAGCATAAGCAGGAAGCAGCTGCAACTTCCCCTCTTCCCCTCTATCCCTCTCCCCCTCTCTTGAGCAGTTTCATTTTGTTTGCTGGCCACAATTTAACCTACAATTGCCAGTCAGCAGCATTCGATGTTTGTTTGCCTCATTGATGCGATTCTTGATTGTTTATCTTTGGCTGATTGAGCGGTTTGCTTCGCTTACTAAGTACGCTAACTACATACAATAACGGCGAGCATTAGGCAAAAAAATTGATTGAAAGCCAGCGCTTGATTTGATAGCCGAAAGCCAGCGAGATTCAGCTTAATCAGCGCAAATGTTTGCCAACAAAATTATAAAAATAATCTTTAAACTATTTAAGCAGCTTAACGTTAAGAAGTTTTGAATTACAAATAATTAGAATAAACTATTAAACCTAAAGCAAATTAAATTAAATTAAATTAATTTACAATTTTAGACTAATATATCAAGTAAAGAAATTATTATCAATACAAAAATAAATCAATAAATAATATTACATTTTAAGAATAAAGTTATATATTATCGAAGGTTAAAGTTTGGGCTTGGCGTCCAACAATGAAAGACTTTTAATGGAAAAATTTGGCATTGGTCAGATAGTACTATTTCGAATGTTGCCAACATTCTCATCAGTATATTATCAATAAATTAATAATTGAGATTGATACTAGAAATTAATACTCAAATTGCAAAAAATCTATTGACATAAGCCTTCTAATTATTTATTATTTCTACTTACACTTAAAAATCATTTGCAATTTAATAAATAACATACATTCAAGTTCAATAAATAAAAATAATTTACTTATAAATAAAAATACTTAACATATAAATATTCTACAAATTATTTAACGTTAAACAAATATACTTCGTAGGGAGCAGAAGATTTCTGAGAGTGATTTTTAGCCCAGAATTGCAGGCGCTTTATTGACGTAATTCTTCTTCTAATTGAGTCACATGTTCTATGTATCCTTGTGTATCTGGTCGTATGAGTAATGTGCGCTATACGCTGTGTGTCTTGCCTTGAGTTAAAAACCTGGTTGAGTAATTTCCAGCGCATAACCTCGGGCTACACCAAAGCTCTCAATCATATCAACTCGCTCTATCTCTGGCTCGCTTCCGTCTCTATCTAGTCCAAAACAATCGCAAGTAATTCCCAGAGTTGCCCCCCAAAACCCCCCGAAAAAATAAAATGAAATAAAATGAAACGATACGAAACGAAACGCAACGAAAGCAAATGGCGCTCTGGCACTTCTCATCAGTGTGCGCCATTATTTATCTTTTACTCCTTTGAAGGCATGGCTGCCATGACCCAGCTGGTTCCATGTGTTTTGTTATTGTGTCTGTGTGTGTGTGTGTGTTTCATTCTAGTTATTGTTGTTATTGTTCTCGTTTCGCTAGTTGTTGTTGTTGTGCTCATTTCAAAAAACATTGCGTAGGTTTTTGGCGGCTGTTGTTTCCTATGGCGAATTTTTATGACAGCTTGCCGGGAATTTTGGCCCCCGACGATTTGAGTTTGGTCTTCAGCAAAAACACGCGTAACCCGGAACAAAGGAGTGCGCAAAAAAATTAGAAAAATATCATTGAGCTCGCTCGTGCACACAGCTTGAAACAACATTTTGTTCCCAGCCATTAGTTTAGCTCCAATACGCTTCACCCAGCTCAGCTCCCGACTCCTTTCGCCTCGATTCAGTTCAGTTCAGCCTCAACTTGGGCACTTCCTGCTGTGCCTGCACACGCATACACACATGACAACACACACACACACTCACACACACACACTCTCTCACACTCTTGCATACACCTTAGACTTGAAGCTGTCAAGCGCCTGCTGCTTTTCAGCATTTTCTAAGCCATTTTCCGCACGATTTTCCGCGCTAAACCCTTTTCAAAAAATTGACAAATCTATTGGGTTAGCTAATAGGCTGAGGTAGGGCCCATGTTGGGGATGGGGGCTGTTGGGGGAAGGCCTTGGCTGTAGTCTAATTATGCGTCTTCTGAGTTATATATAGCCTAGGCCCTGGATTGTTTTGCTTCGCTTCGTTTGCTGCAGTGCAATTTTTTATTGAACCCTGTATCCTTAAAAAGTACAAAAGGGTCAATTGGGTTATAGAAAATAAAAAATAAACCCCATACAAAATTAAAAACTCTTCTAATAATAATTCTAATAATAATAAATAATAATATATATCATAGTAATTAAATTAAACAAAGCAGCGATATGTTAAATAATTAACAGCGATATATTTAAATAAGAAACAACGAAGATATTCAAGAGACAATTCGCTCTTCTTGGTAGAATGGTGGGCAAATGTTTTGTATATACCAAACGTCTCCAATTGTTTGAAAGTGTTGCAGTAAATATTAAAAAAACAAAATGCAGAATCTTCTGCTGTCGGTTACGTCCGACTGTAGGCTTTCTCTCTAGTTTATTGTTGTTGCTGCCAGTTCTAATGCGAGTTGCCATTGTTATTGTTGTTCTTGGCATGCGTATTGTTGATTCTGGCCTAAATATTTGTGCCTCCACTGGCCATGGCCATGTGTCATTTTGGCCATTTGTTTTGAACAAACCTCTAGTGAACTGGCCAAGCTCTTACGCTCTGCACGCAGCAGACTTCCCCTCTCCCCTCTCCCATTCCATCTCTATCAGCCCACAAAATGCATTCAATCGTAAACGAGGCTGCATTGGCCACAAAACAAAAACGCAAGAAAGAAATAACAAAAAATTGTATAGAAAAAAAAAAACAAACACAGAGTGAAAAAAAGGCACGAAAAAGCTTAAAAACCTAAAACACAAAAATTGCGGCCTGGCCGCCATCAACAGCAACAACTACAACAACTACAACGAGTACCACAACTACAACGAGTACAAATAGCTCCACTCGAGCTGTGAGCTGTGAGCTGTGTGCTAAACTTCAGCGACAGTAAACCCTACAAGTTCCCCTCTGCCCCTCTCGTTGTCCCTTACCAGCCACTTGCCACTTCAACCGCACAAACTACCCGCCCTTCCCCATCCCCATCCCTATCCCGATTCCTATCCCAATCCCTGCTGCCTAAGCCTCTGCTATAACTAGTCCATAGTGCGCTCTGCAAATATGTTCAACATGGCCGCAGCTTGGTCCTGGCCCATTGTCCTCCTGATCCTGATCACTGCGCTGTGCATTTTAACGCTGAGTTGTTTTTCACAGTATTTTTTTCGGTTCTCTGTTTTGTTTTATAAAAATACCCTGGCATTTTTTGCACAGCAGCTAAGCAGCATGTTAGGCGGAAGATGAATAAGACTAATAATAAATTTAACGAATAAAATAAAATAAATAAATTTACATAATTAATTCAAAATTTTAGATAATTTTATTTAAGTTAAAATATTATATAATATTTAATAAAATAGTTCAATATTATATATTAATAAAAAATGTTGAACATATTTTATACCAAGTTATTTATATAATTTCATAAGAAAAAGTATCATATAATAAATAAAAATAAAATAATTGAAATAGCTGAATTACTAAAATGTTTTCAAGAATAATGTTAAAATTATAAAATAAATGTTAAGCGTTTAACAAATAATGAACTATAAAACCACATTAAAATTAACCAAATTTCAACTGCAAAATTCGCCAATATATAAAAATATTGTTATAATCTTATAACATCTAATACAATGTTTTCAGAGTTTAATAAATTAAATGATTTTTTTTTCTAGCAAAAACATCAAATTTAAAATTTAAATACAATACAAAATGTATCAAAATTTCAGAAAGATGTTCTGATATTTATATATTTTGCAGTTACAATATTTCAGGGGATTTTCTAAATTAATCCAATAGAATTTGCTGCATAGTTTGCTGAATTTAATTAGATTTTGTTTGTTTGAAAAAAATGCTTATAGAATTTGTCGGAATTTGATAACGTAGAGTATGTTGTTGGAGATGCTGAGAAGCCTTTAGCAGCTGCAATTTTTCGCTCATGTTTTGTTGTTGCTGTTGCTGTTGTTGTTTGCTTTGTTTTACTTGCGCTTTAACTTTAAATGAATTTCTATTATTTTTGTGTTTATTTGAGCTTTGCAGTTGCGCTGCTTCTTTGCCACCGCAGCGCTCCACTAAAAACAAAAGCAGAAACTGAAAAAAAACCAAAGTAAAATACGAAAAAAACAAACAAAACAAACTGTACACTGGCAACCTTATCGTTGTTGTCGTCTGTTGCTGTTTTATTCCGGCACTCATTGCTGCTTAGCCATTGTTGCTGTTGTTGTTTGCGCTCATTTGTTGTTGGTATTTGAACAAAACTAAATTGGTATATCCGTTTTTATTAAGCAACATTTCCGGTTGCTCTCGAGTGTTTGCAGCAATGGCAGCACGATGGCCAAGATGGCCCAAAGATGTCTGCCCATTGCCAATTCTTCATACTCCCGCTGTCTCTCTCATTCTCTGTCTCCGTCTCTGTCGCTGTCTCTGTCTCCTGTGCTCGCTCTTAACTCTCGGCCAGTGACAATTTTTCATGCTGTTGTCAGTTTTTCCTGGACCACTCAGCTCAGGCAGGCAGCTCGTTAGTTTTGTCTGCGTGTTTTTGCTCAATTTCGTTGCTTGCTTTAATTTCCTCATGCTTTTTTATACCCTGTAGTTATGAAAAGGGTAAATATATGGCTTATAACTTGGTTGAGCTGAGTAATATCTTAGCATAACTAAAATAAATAAAATAATAATTAAGAAAGATATGATGTATCAAAGTTTTTCTTATTTGAATGTTTGTTAATTTGCTTGGAAAGTTATAATAATAATTATTATTTATTGTACAAATTATATGCAATTAAAATATTTAGAAATCTACAGTCGCGAGCGTCCGACTGATCCGCACATTCTGTTTTTCTTATCCTTTTTTTTTTAGTTAGCATTTAGACAGCGGAAAGAGATTTTGGAGCAAAGAAGAAAGGAGAGAAAGAGAGAGCGCTTCTTGAGGCAGAAGCTCATTACGTATACGCAGTGTGGTGCACGTAGTTAATGCCTCGCTGCGCTGCGGCAATTGATTTGTTGCGCTGCCCCAAAGCAGCTGAAGGGCAGCAATGCCTGCTAAACTGTAGGCGCTTACTTTTAAATTAAATTTGTTGTCAATAAAAATGTAAAATTCTTAAAATTACATTGGGAAAGGGTTGCATTTTGGTCATGTGGCCGCTGGGCAATCGCTTCGCTTGTTGCCTAAATGCCGGCGCTTATCTCAATGAAAATCCACAAGGACCTCATAAATATGTATGGAGCGTGTGTGTGTGTGTGTGTGTGTGTGTGTACGCTTGGGTCGACGCTTCGCAAAAACCTTTTGCTGTGGTCAGAAGCTGTTTAGCCTCGCTCTCTCTATCTCTCTCTCTTCTGTAGTCAAGGCGCCAGATAGTTTCAAAAGTGATTTGGGTAGACTTTTGGGATTTGCTTTTTGCCTGCTGCCGTCCGTCCGTGCCTCCGTCTGTCTGTCTGTTTGTCTGCTCAACGGCATATTAAATTAAAGTGTTCAGGGTATCACCTTAGCCAAGACCCGAACCCGCCTCGCCCCTCTTCTAAACGCATGCCAGAAGTGTCAGTTGCAAGTGTCAAAGGTGCTTGTTTTTAAATTATTCTCACAGCAGAAATAACAACAATAAACAAACGGCAAAAACATAGCAAACATTTGTCAGAATATGCGTTTAGCCACAAATTTTAAGATAAGCTCTTAGCCCTATGCACAAACCAGCCAAATGAACATGCAGAGAAGGCAAACTTGCACCATGCAACTTGCCAAATTATGCAGAAAACTGCATACAACAATAAAAAGACAAAAAACTGAAGCCACAACTCGAATGGTAAACAAAACAACATCAGAAATCTGCAAATTTAGAAATCCCTTTTTTTTATTTTATTCCTCGGGCAAGTCTTATCCATGCTCATGGATTATGCATATGTAAGTAGTGCTGACCATGTTTTGCTCACATCTTCTGTTGACTTGTGAGCTGAACATGTTTGCTTATGAATTACATCAATGCCAGATATTCCTGGCAGCAAAGTCAAGCCATAACTTTGCAGTTTTCGCATTTCGCATTTGTTTTGATAGATAGTGCAGACATAAATCAAATGCAATAACGAGCAATATTTTGATCTATATCTTTGCGAATTGACTTTAGTTTAGATTTATTTGAAATTTTCAGGGATATTTTATATGCATTTTAAGCTAGTTTGCAATATTCAATATTCATAATATTCATAATTTAATTGTGCTATTACAGTCAATATTTTATTAATTAATTCAAGTAATTCACACAAAGAGTTTATGCAGAAATAATTTTTATTTTAATTATTACTATTTTCCAGAGACCGTAACGGTTCTAATTTTTATTATATTATTATTATATATTCTTTATTATTATATTATTATTATATATATTTATTATTATTATATGTATTATTATATTTATTATTAAATTTACTATATATAAATTTTTATAGATAAAAATCAAAAACAATAATCATTTTTTTTTTCTATTATTTAAATTAATTTTACAAAAAGAAAAACATTTTTTTTACACATTTTTTCAGAGGGTTTTTTGGGCTTTGATTTTTTGAAACTCATAATTATTATTTGCAGTTCATGCTATTTTCACTATTTATACAACATTTAAAAATATTTTATAATTGCTATGTAACATTATCATTATGTATTTTACATAATTAAAATGTGCTTTTGAAGGGAACTTTTCATTGCTTAATGCTAGCACATTTTCAAAGAATTTATGCAGAATTAATCTGATTATAATACGTACAAAAGTCAGTCTCAAATGGCAGTTATTATTTTTCTGTGCAGAGTTAATTGCAGCCGAGTCAGAGCTTAAATATGCATAACGCACTTAATAAATACAATCGTAAATTGCTGAAATTGTGCGCATATTTGTAGCAGATTTTTGCTGCATTTTAGTAATTGAACAAAGGCTCGAGCACTTAATTAAATTTGCGCAATCAAAGTAGAAGCCGGCTAAAAATTTGTTACGCCAAATGAAGAGACCAAACACGAAGGCCTAATTAAAAGCATAATTTAATTAAGAGGCGGCAGCTGTTGGCCTGAATAACAAAACAACAACAGCAACAACAACAACAAGCAGCAGCAACTGCAAAAACTGCAGCAAAAGGCGACTTCTGTGGCATATGCCACACTCAAAACAAAATGGTCAAATTGTGTATGTGTGTGTGTGTGTGTGTTTATTAATGCAGCCATAAATTTTGTGGCAAGTTCAACTGCTGCTGCAGCAGTCGTTGCCGCAGTTGTTGCTGCTGCTGCTGCTGCTGCTGCAGTTGTTGCATGTTTCGCAAAGTGTCGCACAATAAAACATACAACAAAAAAACCCAGCACAACTACAAGCACACACAAACACACACAACAAATAGTTGACATTATTTAATTTACAACAAATTACGTTTCATGTTTAACCACATGATTTATACACTCAATGGACACGCCTCCTTTGGCAATGTCATACGCCCATTTCCAATTGTCCTACAAATTATGACAAATTAAATGCACATCAATGCGTAATGGCGCATAGAGAGAGAGAACCAGAGCATGAAAGACATGGAGAGAGAGAAGAATGGGAAGAGAGGGAAGAGAGGAAAGAGAGAAAGGAATAGCAAGAGAAATGGCCGAACAAATAGTTCAATAGTCGATTCAGCAGACACTTGAAAACCGCATTATGCAAACAGCAGAAAGGCAACTTGCAACTAGCTGAACGCTATAAATACCCTAACAAATTAAAATCATTAAATAAGGTTGTTTAATTGTATAAATAAGATAGTTTCGAATGAAAGCAAAATGTCAGCTGAGATTACTGAAAACATTTTGTGCTTAATTTATAATTAAAATAAAATGAATATATCAATGTTAATGAATATAAATATAATAATACAAATTAATAAAAATATTTAATTTAATTTTAGCCAATATTGAAATATTTGATTGATTGAGGTACTGGATTAAATAAATAAAAATATCTGCAATTTAAATTGCTGCAAGAAATTTACTTTAATCAAGCAATAAATTAATAATTGAACCGAGTTTAAATAAAAAGTATTCTATGCATTTATGAATAATGTATTTATTTAATTAACAAATTATATTAATTGCAACTTGCTTTAAATTGAATATACCAATTTCTGCTAGTGTTAATCAAATTAATATTAAATAAAAAGTAGTTTAAATGCTGTCGTCAAATTCCCTTTTATCTCAATCTCAACTCCAACTTCCCTAACTACTCATTTTGTTAAGTTGATAAACAAGTGCAACTTGAGCCCCGGTTATTATAGGTAGCAATCATAATGGCATTATCGAACTTGCCACAGATAGTGACATTGTACCCTGTAATTTGTGATGTTGGCTTTGGCTCCATCCATCTCTTTATTGCATTGCGTCTCTTTCAGAGCGTGCGTGCCTTATTGACTTGGCCTGCCCGGGCAAACTGAGCCGCAAAGTCAATTGTGAGTGTCTCTAGCAGCGGAAATGAACCGAGTTCAGTGGACAAGAGCACACCTCTACACACACAGAGACACACACACACACACACATAGTCACAGAGTCACAGAGACACATACGCACTCTTGGAGTCATCATCATCATAGCCTGGTATCAGAGCACAATGTGAACTGTGAACCGTGCGACGTTGATTTTTCATTTCAGTGCATAATGGGCCGTTTTCCTTTTTTTCTGGCATAAAATAAGCTAATACAACTAGTAGTAGGAAATTTGTTAAAATCGATAATATTTACTACAGGAATAATTGCAAAAATATTTAAGGGAATCGGGCCACTCTCACTCATAAGAATAAAAGACTATAAGTCGAAAGAAAAGTTGTTCAAGCTCTTATCATTAATTTTTATTGAAAACTTTGATAATTCTCTTTTTAAATTGATATGGATTGTTTAAATCGGTGCATAAACATCGTCCTGTTATTATTTGAATATTAGATTGATTATAATTCATATGTGCGCCTTTGAGTATGCAATAAAAAATATGCGTAAATTTGTATGAGCGTACATGTTTAATATCTTTAATGATTATATTACTTAAAGACAATAGACACAATATATATCAAAAATTAAAGAATTTTTATATCTGTTTATAATTAAAAGGAAAAATTTTGAATATGGCGTAATTTACACCACAACTAACATTTAAGATATAGAAACATATATGCCAGAAAAAAATAGAAAGTGGCCCAGTGTGCCATGAGAGGGCATAGAGAGCACAGCTTCTGCTTCAGTCTTTTTGGCCTCATTGTTGCCGGTCCATAGTCTTGCACTATTTGTTCATTTGTCTTGCTCCAGCAGTCTTTATCTATCCATTCATCCAGCCATCCATCCAGCCATCCACCTAGGCATCCATCCATCCATCCATCCAACTATCCACACTCATTGCTCATGTTTACTCTGATGCTGGCCGCATATAAATCCAACTGCGTGTTAGTCTGTCATGGCATCCAGCAGAGACTCTTGGCTAGGTAAGCTGAGAGCGTTCTCTATTCTCAGCTCCAAATACGGCAAACCAATTCCAATGCTTCCCTCCCCTAATCCCCTCTCCCTCTCTTGCACCCCTTCACTACATCGACTGCGTTTAAGTTTCCTCAGCGAGCACTAACTGTTGTTGATACGGTTTCCGTTTGTCTAAAGCTCCATGCGGTACTTAAGTGAACTTTAAACACTTTTATTAATGGCATATTATGTAATATACGTGCACAGGCCAACCCGCTCTCCACCCAACCCCCTCTCTCCCAACCCCTCCACTTTCGCTGTGTGTGTGTTTGTGGAAAGGGTTTATGTAATGGGTATCTCGGCTCGCCAACTTCAGCAGCATTACTAGCTGCAAATGGGAAAAGGCACTGCGAATGTTTTAATTAAAGTGAAATTGGGTATTCTGAGTGGCAATTCACCCCCTCTCCCCCTCTGCCCCTCTGCCCCACCACAATCCACACAATCTCAGCTCGGGCAACAACAGTCAACAGTCAAACAACCAACTGCCAACTGCCAACTGCCAACTGGCTTTAGCCTTAGCCAGATGTTACGCATACGCAGCGTAAAACTTTGCCCATACTCTCGCACACACACACACAATTACAATTACAAACTGACTTTCAAATATACAGTTATATGTTTGCATATATTTCTCCAGCAAGTCTTATAACTATGTGAGCAATTATGCAACAGTTGAGACGTCATAAAAAAGCCCACTGACCATAATTGTGTATAAAGTGTTGGTAAATGCCACCGAAAATTGTTAAGAAAATTTTCTAAATATTTTCATTATTGAATTTGAAATCGTCTTAAGCACATTCTTAACACTAATACTCTCAATATAAAATATAATAAAATAAAATAAATAGCGCAATTACATTTTTCTAAGTACATAAAAAAAATTGCAAATAAAATATAAAATTAAAACTAATAAATAATTTGAATGGCGTTAATATATTTAAATGCTCTTCGTTGAATTTGAAATATAATCTTTGCAATCTGTACATTAGGAAATAAATTATAATATTAAACTAAAACATATATATATATATATATATATTTAAATACTATTATTTAAATATTAAATATATAATTTACAATACATAAAGAAATAAATAACAACATGAAACTAAAAAAGAAATATAATTAATAATCATATTAGCAAAAAAAAATTATTATTATTATTTATTATTATTAAAGTTCTAAGTTAAAGTTCCAGCTTTTGGTTGACAGCTTTACATTTTTACTGAAACAATTATTTTAAAATAAAACCTTAACATTTATAACAAATTGTCTAAAACTGTTTTGTGGTTATACATAGAATTTCTAAGCGCATTTTGTATTCGTTGATAGCTCTAAGCAGATCCCACTCTCCTCAATCGCTTTAATTGCCAGCTTAGTCGTTATAGTCAACAGCCTTTTCATCTGTCTCCCAACTCTGCATATATGCCACACCCATACCATCATACCTTGCCGGAGAGTAAGAGGTATTAGCGCTGTTGGCGTGGGTGGACAGCGGTTGGAGGTGGAGAGCCGTAGAGCTGGAGAGCTGGGGGAGCTGGGGGATTTGGCTAAGCAAATACTTTGTTCTAGCTGGCATATTACGCATACGCAACGTTTGCAGTTAATTTGCAAAATGTTTCACATGCTGGCATTTTAATGAGTTGTCTCGGCACTTTAAAGCGCATAAACCCAAGCGCCCAAACCACTTAAGCCAACCCACCCAACCCACTGCGCAAATAGTATAGGGTATCAGAGAACTGTGTCAACGGCAACGAGCGTTTGTTTTTATTAACATTTCCTGAGTTGCCTTAAGGCTGTCAACTGCTTGCTGTTTGCCCATCGATTAAGCAGCAACAATCAAGCTGTGCACAGTGAGAAAACTAGCAAACAAACTTGACTTATATATTTGTAAATCTTCTAAAATATTTAAAAAGTTGTTGAAGAATATAAACTCTAAAAGCTAGCATTTCTCACTCTCACACTAACTCTCTCTCAGAATGTTATTTAATTCAATTAATTTTTTTTTAAGTTTTTATTTTAATTTTTGTCATGCGCAATTTAAGTTTTATGTTCTTAACTTTATCCTCTTTATTTCTAGCGAGCTATGAAATTTAAGAATCTTTATTTTGTTGAGTAAAAAATTCTTAAATTAATTTCTCTGTTTTGCAAATATTTGTTAAAGCAGCTTTAGCCTATGATTTTGCTGCTGTTGCAGTCACATGGCCTGGCAGTTACATCAATGCTTATTGTGAATGGATGGATGAGTGGAAACGTTGCAACTGCAGCTTGTTAAGCGCATCAGTTGCAACACACACACACATTGATGCAACAATTCAGTTGGCTAAAATGCTATGCACAAAAGGCAACTTTGCATTGCAGTTGCTTTTTCAGCTGAAGCTCTAAAGACTTATGACATTTGGCCATAACACCGACAACAACAGCAGCAGCAACAACAACAGCAGCAACAACAGCAGCAACAACAGCAGCAACAACAGCAGCAGCAGCAACAACAAGCATAGGCGTTGCTGCAGCATTCTGAGGCATGTCAGCAGCACATTACACGGTTCGCCTTGGCCGAGGCTGCAGTTGATTCCTGCTGTTGTTGTAATTGTTATGAGCTGAAATTACAACTGGCTGCTGGCGGCAAGAGGGAGAGCGGGAGGGGGCTAAAAAGTAATATATATTTCACAACAGCAAAGGCGAGACTGCATATTATATTTATGCTGTTATGCCACACAACAGCAGCAGCAACAACAGCAGCAACAACAATTGCAGTTGCTGTTGTTAAAAGCAGAAATTCGCATTAAGCTGAAAGAAAAGCAAAAGCAGTGGGCGACTGCAGACGGGGGCGGGGCAGACGCTGGCAAGTTCAGGCCACAAGCAAAAGGAGCCAAACAGCTTGTTTTAAGTGTAGTAAACACACACACACGCACACATACACATTATACACACACATGTGAGTGTGGAAGTTGCATTAGTTGTGCTTGTACTTTGGCAAAAGGCGACGGCTGGCAAACATCTTCCTGTTGTTGTGCCAGTCGCTTGTTGGCCTCCGTGTTCTAGCATGAAATCTTACAAAAAAAACTACACACACACACACACATGTACAAAACTCTACACACAGTTAAATACACCCACACAGCCGCAGTGCAAATAGCAACTGGCAGCATTGCCATAATTCTTGTCTACGCACAAAAGTATGCTACACTTTATGCGAGTATGAAATAAATAATTACAAACAAGTCAAGCAGGCAAACCACAAGGCATAGCATAGCAAGAGAGAGATAGAGAGGGAAAGAGAGAGGGAGAGAGAGAGAGAGAGAGAGAAGAGGAGCTGCCTGTTTCAGTTGCAGGAAACATACGTCGACGCCGGCAGTGCTAAAAGTGCATTATACCACGTCCATATCTATATATCTAGTTGTATGCATAAGTTTACTTACACATTCGCATTTATATGCACGTCTGTGTGCCCGAACTGAAGTATCCTGTTTATAGAGTATTTGCCAGTTGAGTTATGTTTGCTATGTGTGGCCAGCTAATGAACACACACACACACTCTTCAAATGTGCCAAATAAACAGAACTCGAGTGGGAAGCCAAAGAGCGACAAGCAGCACTCGTTATCGCCTGGTTAGTACGTGTGAAAAACACGATACGCCAAAGCGAAATCAATACCCCCTCAATCTGAAAAAAATCAAATGTGTAATTAACTTTTTTTGTGAAGTTTGGAGCAGTTATAGAAATAACAAATATGAAGTGAAGGCAAGGAATATCTTAACAGTATTTTAATGTATGAATAAATTATCGGATACTTATGAGAAAATATTTTTATTTTAGAATGAAACTAAACGACAACAAAATCGTAACAAAGCTGTTTGAAAAAAATTAGTTTATATTTTATGAAATTTAATTTAAAGTTGCAGAATAACGGATAATTTTGCAATAAATTGAATATGTAAAAAATAACTTTAAAATTTTTAATAATAAATAAATAAGAAAACAATAAAATTGCGTTATTAAATAACTTAAGTTTGTTCTTTATTTCAATTTAAATGTAGTAATTTTAGATAACTATCTAATTTAAATAAAAATCATTAAAAATTTAACTATGAGACTTTAATTATTAAATATATAACAAGTTAATAACAATTATATTGCATAAATTTATTATAAACTTTTGTTTTAAATTTCAGTTTATTTTTTATTTGTAACCGTAGTTTAATATAATTTAAATATCAATCGCATATCGCCAGTGAATTTTTCTTTATAAATATTTAGCTTTATTGATCTACAGCTTTACCATATTGTTTATAAATTTGCTCAAATTAATAAATATATTACATTTTTTTTTAAATTATACTTTATAATTCTTACAAAACTTTGCCTTTATCACTTTTATTTCACACTTAAAACTGTGCTCGAAATTCAGTTCTTAATCGCTCAAAGAAACCACTCGAAACTCTGCGCCAACATTTATGCAAATACAAAAGTTTTTTAATAAAAATCTTGGCGTTTTCTTTTCTCTCAGTGCATTTACGTGTTCGGTTATGATTTTAT
This sequence comes from Hypselothyrea guttata, assembly GCA_035045125.1. NCBI lineage: Eukaryota > Metazoa > Arthropoda > Insecta > Diptera > Drosophilidae > Hypselothyrea > Hypselothyrea guttata. Next base: position 6,103 of record JAWNNJ010000772.1, on the reverse strand, counting down.
TTACATTTCTGTTTTGATTTCGTTTGCCTTATGGAGACATCATTGTGTGCACCGACTTTAACCCTAGCAGGCAGCTGGGAAACCTCAGGCAAAACAAGAAATTGAGAGACGAAAAAAAAAACAAATGCAAGGCAAAAGTTTTTCTTATTGCCGTTGTGCTCTGTATGTTTGTATGTATCAGCAGCATACATATATATATTTTTTTTCTTTTTTATTTGTTTTGTTTTGGTTGCATTTTACAGACTTGTGTGTGAGTGTATTTGTTGGAGTATTTGTTCTCCGGCAACTCTCAGGACGCAGGCAAATGAACCAGCAGTACGACAACCTCAAAAGTCAAATGATTCCCCTCCGGCTTCCCCTCCCTCTGCCTACAGGTCAGGCAGAGTGAGTGCCAGTGAGCTGTGTGCACTTGCATTTATGAATGTTTAAGCACTCGAATCTACAAGCAAGTTACTCTGCAGCTACACAATTGAAAAATTCATAAAGCCACCAGAGGAATACGAATAGAATGCATAAATGACTGAGTGAGAAAGTTGAAACTTTATTTTACTCTACGGCAACTCTAATGATGGCTAATTATTATAAGTCATACTGGCTCTTAGAGACACACACACACACACACCCACACATACAGACATACCTTAGCTGCAGACAGTTTAGTAAAAATTAAACATTCAGCAAAGTTCGCAAACAGAAAATTCCATTTACATATCAAAGCAAATTTTTAAATAGTTGCTAGATTTACTTACTTAATGCATACCGCCTGCAAGGCTCACACACTTTTTACACATTTATCCCAACTAAATAAAATAACAAAAAAAAAAACAAGTAAGGAAAAAGCTGATCAGTCGAATGCAGCCGACATTAGAATACCCTACAGCCCTTGTCTTAATTTCAATTTAAAATATTAAAAAAAATATTTTATAAATAAAATCTTTCTCCCGAATTCTCACCTTCTTTTATAAAATATTTTACGAAACGCAACAGCAATGCTTCTTCTTACTTTTTCTATATATTCTTCCTCGGTTATCGAATAGTTTATCTACCCTTTTTTACCCATTTCATACAGGGTACAATATAAGAAATCTTGCTTCCAAAAATATATACCACTGTTTATGCAGAGTTTTTGTGTTTTTACTTAAATAAAGCAAATGTAAACAACATTTGAATGCATATGCTATTTACATAAGCACAACTGTACCCGCCCGCCTGCGCTGCAGAGAGCAGGGGGCGTGGCAGCAGCCAGTGGCCAGCAAACGTTTATAATTATTTGCACACAAATATGTAAATCGTTTGCCCAAGGTGCACGCAGAGAAAAACTCGCTCGTAGTTTATTGCCTTTCACAGCAAAAGAAGCATTTAAAATTATGCAGATTTTAATTAAAATATTTAAGCATATTTGCAAAGAGCATAAACTGTAGTTAAGGCATCATATTTTATGCCATGGCAAATTGTTAAACTCGTCAATTACTTGGCTCTGCACGACGACTATCAATTTGGCAAATTGAATGGGGAATTCCACTTGGGCATCATGGCCATAAATCATGCACTTCAAAGCTTACTCAATTTAGTGTTTAGTAAGTGAACGATTTCCATTTGAAGAATGCCAAACAAGCATAACTAAATCCTACGCTAAATGAAGAGATATTTCATAACATTTGCCAGTATTTTGGAAAATATTTATCAAAACAAAGCGCCATATTTGCCACTTTTTTGGGCGACTTAAAAATACCAACAATTGCCATGTTAATTACACCAACGCCCAACACAATATGGCCAACAAAAAATATATGCAAAAACTGGCAATAAAATAGGAGAATTGTATTTGCGGACAACGATTGAAAATAGAGATGGTTTTCACTGGAAAATCTCAGCACAATATCAAATGCGTTTAGAGACTTTGCAGCTGCAAAGAGGGGAAGGGTATGCTCAGTTCATTCAAAGCTTAAAAAAAAGCTACAAAAGTTTGAACTGAAATCGGTTAATAAATTTATACTTGATATAAAATATTTAATATATTTTTAAAACATAAAATATAGTGTACAAATTATTCAACGGTCGAGCACGTCCGACTAATCCGCTTCGTACATTCTGTTTTTTAAATATCAGCGCTAAACTGAAGCGAACAATGAAGAGCAAGTGAGCAACAAAAATGCTACAATATATAAACTTTGTGTGTGTGTATATGCGCATATATGGCACACACAAAAAACAGATTTGCTGCAACAAAATAGACACATGAAGGGGAATGGAGAGAAGGGGAAGGGGAAGGGGAGGGTGGGTGTTAAAAAACTGCAAGCAGACAAATTAAAACTAAGCGCTCCATGTACAAACAACTCTGCGCTCCCAAAGGGATGGCACTCGACCCAATGGCAGCTACTCGACCATTTGCTCCATTTAGTTGCACTCACACAAATACAGCACACACACACATACACACACACACACACTGAGCTGTGTGCTTAGTGTTATTTGCACAGTGCAGCTAAAACTGTAAGGCAACCACAGCACAGTTCCAATAGCCAAAACAATCTGATGCCGATATCTCTAGCATTTCAACAATTATTTGAATTGTCAAGGATTATGTTGCTATAGCTACCAGAATCAACAGCCAAAGCTCTGCCAGCTAGAGATTATTTTGTATATTATGGCCAAGTACCTCCACCCTGCACAGCACGACTGATTTACTGCCAAATCAGATTTAAGCTTATAAATAGTTGTATATATATTTTATAATGGCAGCAGATACAGCGCATTTGCACAAGTAGTAAGCACTCGACAAAGCAATTGATTTAAGTCGCAATTTAAAGCTTAATTCAAGTTTAATTTAATTGCAGAAAAACGCTTTCAATATATTATGATATTCCTACAATCAAGTAAAGTTTATAATTTATTATAATATTTATTCTGGTCAGCGAAAGGAATTTATTTTATTTATTTATATAAATATATAAATTATATATTTTCCGCTAGTAAATATTTTTTAGAACACATTCAATATTGATATTTTGAAAAGGCTCTTTAGAAAAAAGTAACCGACTTATGTGAAAAACTATAAACAATTTTTCTATATATATAAAGTTTTATATCCTAAATATTTAAATATTACTAATTATATTTATGTAAATTTTTAAATTATAATAAAGGTATTTTGAGAGAATACATCGTATCAAAATCATTGTAAAACCAACGATTTTTATTAAAAGTTAGTATCTCTGCATTTAAATAATATTTATAAATTATCAAATTATATGAACATTATTTTGCATTAAATTTATACAAGCAAATTTAATTGTAATATAATATTAATATGCGTAATGCTTTCAAATACGAACCTCAATACACTAATATGCCACAAGAACCTGCAATCATATTCAGAACTGCCCGTAATAAAACATAGCATACATATTTCCTGTGCCTTTTCCTAGGGTATCCTCGGTTGTGCATACATACTTGGTTGCGTTAACATGATTTGATTGCGAAACCCTCATAAATTGATGTCATGTTAAATTTTAATGTAATTGAGTCGAAATCCATTTGTAGAACACTTGGAACAAGCATTTCTAGTTTTCCATTTGCCCGTTTTACAATTTCCACAATTTCCACAATATCCCTGGCACGAATGTTCAGCGTTTGCTTCTGTTTTGCTTCTGTTTCAGTTTCTGTTTCGGTTTCTCTGTGCGTTTTGCATTATTCATTTTGTGGCGTAGATTTACAATTTGCAACCATTTCTACAATATTTTTGTATTGATTGCCGCACACCGCGACTGTTGCTGCGATAATAAATAAAATCAAAACACGCGGAACAAAATAAAGACTGCAGAAATGCTGGGCACAAATTTGCCCGCTCTCCCTCGCTGTTTGTTCAACAGAAAGAGTTTATAGACCCTGTACTGCGAGAACATACAAAAGGGTATATCAGGTTGGTGCTAAAAACCACAGCATCCACAATTCAAAAGCTACAGAATTGTAATTTGATTTACACGTAGTCTATGGCATCTATCGATTATCTAATTTAAATTACTATCAGATAAGAAACAGTGAAGATATGCAACAGACAATTCGCAGAAATAGCAGAGAGGGGAGTAGTCTCTGCATAAGCCTACAAACTGCTTTTGTGCATGACGCTATTTAGCTGTGATTATTAAAAAACATAGTTAAGTGTCTGCTGCTGTTGGTTACGTACGACTGTAGTCTTCCGGTATACTGGTTGTTTGTTGTGTAGGAAATAGAGAGCGCACACTGCGTAGTCTTAATTAAATGTGCGCTGCAAATTTACACAAGCAAATTGCATCGCCCGCCTCCATAATACCCTCTACTCACCGGAAGTCTCTGTTTTTCCAGGTTGCCTGTGTCTGAGCCTCCAACGGAGCCTGAGCATGGCGGACGAATCGCTGGACACGCGTGAGGGCGTCGATGTGGTGCTCAAGTGCCGTTTCACCGAGCATTATGCCTCGACTGACTTCACCTTCTACTGGGCCAGATGGACCTGCTGCCCCACATTGTTCGAGAACGTGGCCATTGGCGATGTGCAGCTCAACTCGAATTATCGGTAAGTATCGATAGCTGTAGCTGTAGCTGGGAAGGTGCCTCTTTGTGCAATGGTCTGATAAATCACAGACGGCCTCATAAATTCAACATTGATGGCCTGTCAATAAGCAGGCGAAAAGTTAAAGGCTGTCTTGAGGCCGAGGGGGCGGCCGAGTTGACTGCACATTTATTTAATTGCCTGCATGACAACGACATCGACACTCAATGGCCCCAAGGATCTGAGGCATTATGCTCTCTCATCTCCGCTCATCTCCTCTCATCTCTCATCTGCCAGCCATTCACGCTATCGCACGTTTATTGATAAAAGATGAAAGATGAAAGATGTGAAAGTTTCGCGATGCGTTCAGCTGTTAAATTTATTAAAATTGCCACTGGCAAGGCAGCAAGAGCGATGTCATCGGCAAACGACAACGCCAACGCCAACGACATCGACATCGACATCCATGTTGTGTACATCATTAAATGTTCATCTGGCAGGCGATAATTCATACGCCTCCGCCATGCCCACAATTATTATGGCTGGCATGCAGTGTAAGCATGGCGATGGCCATTGCAAACATCCCAGGGAAACGCCGAGCAGCGTAGCGATGGCGGCAAGTGCCCAGATAGAGAACAGCGAACGTGGCCATCAGACACAGCTGTGCTCAGTGTTGGCAAAGCAAAAGCAAAATTATTGTTATGGCACTCAGAAACAATGGCGCAAGTTGCGAATCTAAAATCGCAAAACTTTAATACTCAATAGAGTAGAGGCAGAAGAAAGCTCAAAGTATCTGTAATAATAAGCTCTAAGCTAATGAAAATTGAGAATATATTTTATTATTTTCATAAATACTTTTAAATAAATATTTTATCATAATAATAAAGAGAGCTAAAAACCAATAAAAATAAGAAATAATTAATTTTGAATAAATATAAAATCAATTAAATATCGAACATAAAAAGTAGAGCAAACATAAATTAATCACTCTTTAATAAAGATTAACTTATACGCATTTTATTTGAAAAATATCGATAGAGAAAAATAATTTCTTTAAGTTATAGTTTTATTTTATTTAACACTTACATTAAATCAAAATTGATTTAACTTTTAACAAATTAAGTTTTATGTAGTTTATGCAACATAATGTTTAAATCAATTTATGTTTATTTAATTAATTACATTACAATTATTTAATTTATTTATTACAATTAATTTTTATTACATGCAACTTATTAATGTAAATCTGTTTGTTTTATAATTTTATTTATAATTTATTACCAATTAATGTTAAATATGTTTAAATGTAATCAAATAAAACACACTTTGTTCCACTGTTTATAATTGGTAACACATTGCGTATACGCAACTTGATTAAAGCGTGGAAAGCTCGTCAGGCGCTCGTTGAGGCGCCTTTAAATGGCTGTTTGGAAAATGTGGCAAATGTTTCATGATTGCTCGGAAAATGTTCTCTTGTGCTGCCTCAGTCTGGTCTTGCTCCTGGCCTATTTATTTATTAATCATAATAATCATTCTGTAGCGCATTTTAAGCGTGAAAAACATTCAATGCGGCGT
>JAWNNJ010000771.1:0-15755 GCA_035045125.1 Hypselothyrea guttata | reverse complement strand
AAGTTTGTGGGTGTTGTGGAGCATTATTCTAATTTTATACATAAGGCCATCTAGCCATACTCTGTCGAATGCTTCGGAGACATCCAGGAAAACAGCAGAACAGTATTCTCTGTCCTCGAGGGTAATTCATTTCTGATGTTATACGGTTGACCTGCTCAATAGTGCCATGTTTTCTACGAAAACCGAATTGAGATGGCTCGGAATTTTGTTGTGTCTTCTCAGGAATGGTATGATCTTAGTAAGAAGACATTTTTCGAAGATTTTTGATAGACATGGTAGTAAGCTTATTGGTCTATACGATGAGGGGAATGAAGTTACCTTCTTAAGGTTTTGCTATCATTATAATGACTGACTTTTTCCATCTCTCTGGGAAGTGGCCAGCTGCGTTATGGCATTGAAAAGCTGGCAGATTGTGCAAACTGCACAATATGGTAGTTCCATAATCATCCTTCCACGTTGATGGAATTGGACCACAGCCTGGAGACTTGTGTGCTGTCTTATGATTTTTGTGATATCATTTGGTCGAAATTCAATTGGTTCATAGGGAGCTGCATCGTCGCTTGTTGTCAAAGGTAGTACAGTTGCGTTTGTTGATGGATTAGGCTGGAACACATTTTGAAGGTGGGTGGCGAATGTGTCAGCTCTGTCCTTGTCGCTACGGGCCCAGTCTCCTGAACGTCGTGATATAGGCGATACAGTTACTGTCGGTGAGCTTAGTGTTGAGTGAGCTCTCCACAGAGGGTGTTTTCAAGAGGTTGGAGATAGTTGTTGTATGTAGCGATGATAGGCATTTTCATCTTGTTGTTTGAGGGCTTCTGTGAGGCTACGTGTGGCTGCTCTCCTTTAACTATGTTTAGCAGAGGGCGATCTGTGGGCTTGCCATTCTCGTCGTAATTTACGTTTTTCCAAAACGAGCCGCTCAATTTGTATATTCGTATTCGGTTGTTTGAAGTTCGAATTACTGATTTTTGGGCTTTAAAATACGGAAACCTTTAACCAAACAGACTCAAGTATTTTTGCGGAGTTGTTAATGTCTAATTCACTGTTTAGCCGTGGGTTCAGCTCAATGTGTGAACTAATATACTTTTTGTATTTAAGCCAATTGGTTCTGTTTGAGGATGCCAAACTACACGACTTTACCTGAGGTTGCATTGGTGTAGATTTATCAGCACAGGTGAATGGTCAGATGATAGATCCGAGAAGGTTTCAGTGCTTATCAGATTGCGTGGAATGTTTTTCGTATGCCAAAGTCAATTAAGTCAGGTAATTTTTTGGGGTCTGTTGGCCAATATGTGGGAGAAGCCGGAGATGCATAGTCGAGCTTGTTGCTTGGTTTTATGATAGCGTTGTAAAGTTGTTTTCCTTTTGGATTTACAGAGACATTGAGCGCTATACGTTTAATTTACTTATAAAGAATAGTATGCGCTTTTCAAGATAGTTAAATATAACAAAAGAGAGTTTATGTTCCAAATAGAACATTCTATGTTCAATATTACGCTTGCTATTTAACTTTGTATGTTCAAATGTTCTCACAATCGCGCAAGGCGGCTAACAGCATGCTTGGAATTGCCATTTCTCTCGCACGCTATTCCCTCGCTAAAAGCGGCTGGCTGCCAGGTCATTCCCCTTTGGGACCAACAGAATTTATTGCGCTTTTCAGGACAGTTAGATATAAAAATATATGGACGGGGCAGATCAGTGGGACGGGACAAGGTGCAACAGTCTAGGCCCAACCGACTGTAGAAGACCCTTTACTTTAACTTTATGCATTTACAAACACAGTCAAAGGCACACACACTAACCTACACGTGTGTAGTGACAACACAACCCCCCCTCTGCCTAGTGTGGCAAATTGTCCGTTCCATATTTTCGCTGTTTCTAATCCCATTCGAACCAAATTCACAGTGTCAATAGATAGTGACATAAGCTAGTTACGTACCAAATTACAAATCAATAGCTTTAAAACTGTGGCTACAGCAGCTTTTTGCCGTTTACCGGGAATTCAAACTGAAACAAACTCGTGCTGCTTACTGAATAGGGGAACCTGAATCCTGAATATGGTGTCTCTAGCTTTTATAGTTGCTGAGATCTAGGTGTTCATACAGACGGACAGACAGACAGACGGACAGAAACATGGACATGGCTATATCGATTCGTCTTGTTGTCTGGATTTAAAAAAGAATATATATACTTTATGGGCTTGCACGGCTCCTTCTGCCTGTTACATACATTTCCTCTTTGCACTAAGTTAGAGACCCTTTTCTCGGTTTGGAAGAAAGGGTCTAATAGAGAGTATTTATTTAATAATATAAACATTCTATGTTTAAGATTACGTCTGTTTTTGAACTTTAAAGTTCAACTATTGTGTAGCTTATATCTCCCGTGTTTATCAACCGATTTTAATCCGCTTTTCAGGATAGTTAAATATAATACAATACAAGGCTTAAGTTCCAAATAACAACCTCTCAATGTTAATAATATTACGCTTGTTATTTAACTTTTTATGTTAAAAAACACGACGTTGTATGAGTTTTATTGATTTTTGGGCGTAAAGGGAGAGTGGCATCAACGATTAGAAAACAAATCTACTGCGTATTGAATACACCTACCTATAGCAACCAAAACTGCTTCTCTAGCTTTTGTAGTTTCCGAAATCGACGCGTTCAAACAGACGGACGGACGGAGACGGATAGATAGAGACGGACATTATCCACGCAATATATATACTTTGTGGGGTCTGCCACGCTTCCTTCTGTCTGTTACATACATTCGCACAAAAATGATCAACCTCGTTTTCCCATTTTTCAATGGGCACAGGGTATAAAAATTTATTGAAACACAAAATAGCTTTTCACACGACGGATCAGCTAGGTCCCTATTTGATTTATATAATCTGAGAACCTTTTCTGCTTGTTGTTTTTATTTAATAAATAAAAATTTACCTCTGCATACCCTATTCACAAATACTTGTCTTATTCTGTTCTTTTTGTAGCACAAACTTCCGTAATTTTTTTTTGTAAAATGGTTGCATTCAATATCCGCTTGGGCTGTCGTCAACGTGGTAATGCCGAAAAGTTATGGAAGGCGTGGGTCATAACTGTGACCCAGAAGAGTTGTGTTATCTTTTGGCAATGCCTATTTCCGACTGAGTTAGCATTACCGTTGGCCACTGGTACATGAAAAGCTATTTTCCAATGCATATTGCATGGACCAATTATAATGGAAGACACCAACGACCACAAATACAGCGCATAAAATATAAAATATTGGTAAAAATTAGAACATAGGAATCAGCAGGCATTTAATTGCGAACATGGACGATTATACCACGGTCAACTATAAGGATAACGCCGTCAGTGAAAATATTAATGATAGCAGCAATGGAGTTGCTGAGGACGAAAACGGCGTACAGTGGATTCGTTTTTGGAGGAAACAGCGTGGAGCGAGCTACAGAACAGACTGCTGTGGCAAGCTGGCCGAATAGTCCGTACAATTTAAGCCAATTGCCCAACTTGAATGTAAGCACAATACCGCTGACAACGATAATTCCGAATTCAACAGAACTACCATTCGATGCCCACAACTATTGGGCTCTGCTGGCCCTGGTATTGGTCTTTGGCACCGCGCAGCCGGGGAAGTATTTTGGTGTGTCTTGCCATCGCTTGGGAGCGGCGACTTCAAAATGTGACCAACTACTTTCTCATGTCGCTGGCGATAACTGATCTAATGGTTGCTGTGCTAGTCATGCCGCTGGGCATATTAACCCTGGTTAAAGGTGAGTTTGCTTTAAAATACAATTATTATAAATGTAAAATCTCGGGTGCTATCGCCGCAAGATATGACAAGCAAAATATGGCAAGCCCGACTGTCTTACACCCTGTACCAAAGATCAGCCTTGCTAGTACAGTATTCTATTTAAAATATATTTTGAATCTAATTCAATTTATATTCCGAATACCAACTTTCTATGTTGAATAAAAATATTTTATTTATATTCGCCGCTCGAATCAGCTAACAATTAATAAATACAATCGATACCCAGGGAACACCACGAGGAGGCCAATGGTATATCGGGATATTATTATAAGGTGCTTACCAAAATGATAAGACACATTTTTTCTTAACATTAATTTTCGCGTAATTCAATTGTATTTTAAAATTTTAAAAAACTAATAATGCAGAATGAAAGAATAAATCAAGGGCTATAAAAAAGTGGTATTTCGTGGAACTTATAGCATTTCCTGGAAAAGTAATTTGGGTTTAGCATGAGTAACTTACAAATTCGCATGCTTGCAGCCTAACCAGAATGATAAGACACTGTTAAAAATATATGGACGGGGCAGATCAGTGGGACGGAGGCTACAGTCGGACGTAACCGACAGTAGAAGACCCTTTACTTTAACTTTATGCATTTACAAACACAGTCAAAGGCACACACACTAACCTACACGCGTATGCAAGGTACACCACCCCCCTCTGCCTAGTGTGGCAAATTGTCCGTTCCATATTTTCGCTGTTTCTAATCCGATCGAAACGAAATTCACAGGGTCAATAGATAATGACATAAGCTAGTTACGTACCAAATTACAAATCATTAGCTTTAAAACTGTGGCTACAGCAGCTTTTTGCCGTTTACGGGGGAAGGGGGGGAGGTATCCAAAATCTAAAACAAACTCGTGCTGCTTACTGAATAGGGGAACCTGAATCCCGAATATGGTGTCTCTAGCTCTTATAGTTGCTGAGATCTAGGTGTTCATACAGACGGACAGACAGACAGACGGACAGACGGACATGGCTATATCGATTCGTCTTGTTGTCCTGATCAAGAATATATATACTTTATGGGGTCTGCCACGGCTCCTTCTGCCTGTTACATACATTTCCTCTTTGCACTAAGTTAATAGACCCTTTTTACTTTTTTAAAGTAAAGGGTCTAAAAATTGAAATTGGCGCCTGATATAAATTTTTTTGGTGGTTATTATTAATTATAATTAAAATTTAATTAACCCTAAGTAGTTTGGGTCACTTTACAGTGCAGCGGGAGAAAGAAAAAAGATTTATTATTGCTTTTTCGTCGTCGGCCATGAATATTAGCCAAATTTGTGTAGAAATTGGACGCAGTCGGACGGTTATTGTTTTTTTTTTGTTTTAATTCTCAAGAATATGGCATAAAATGTATTTCTAGACGTTAACCGAGACCAAGTGAACGTTGGAAAAGTCACATTTTTTAAAAACCAGCAAATCGACCGCGTTCTGTTCCCAATTTGATGCAGTTAATGGTCACAAAGTGTCCCCCATGACAGACTTCCGTATACTAAATATATCGGAACATATTGTCAGATAAATTCTTAAAAAAATAACACATTTGACACTCTATCACAAAGCATCAAGTATCGATTTAGCACCTAAAAACCTGGCAAAAGACTGGGATATGGTAACCAATAATTTACATGTGTGAATTTTATATGTATAAATTGTATTTTTTTTATCAGATAATTTTTTTTACCCTGTACCCATTGAAAAAAGTTAAATCTTGATAATTCAGATGTTTTTCGTCATTATTGACGGAATTTGAGAAAGGATCCCCTTTTTTTCTCTAGAAGAAATTTCGGCTGCGGCACACTAATGGTGTGGGAGGCATTCAACAAGTTTAGAACGTTGATCTAGCTCCTGAATGAATAGTTCAGATTAAATTCAGGTGTTAAGAGAGTATTCCCGTCACCACAGGGCTAGTCCAAGTAAACATCCACCACGCAAAGGCGGCCTCGGCCGTCTTAACAAGGATGTTTACTAAGCAACAACTTGGACTAGCCCTCATACAAGAGCCCTGGGTGTGGCAGGGTATTCGAGGCCTCTACTCGAAAAACACAAAGGTAATTAGCGATCAGAGGACAGATAATCCTCGGGCTTGCATTATGATACGAAAGGAAATTAACTATTATATACTTTCAGAGTACATGAGCCGGGACTGTGTGCCTATAATGGCATACCCTAAGGAGAAACAAAGTAGGAATCGATACTGCCAGGAATCTGCTGGTGCTAGACAGGCAAAGGAGCTTATAGGAACATATAACCTTAAAAGATTCCAGCAATGCATACAGCTGGGAAAGAACTCGCTTAGAATCCTCACAGGGCTACTAACGGGACATTGTAGGCTTAAAAACCACCTATCAAATATAGGCATAGTGCAAGATAATAAATGTAGATTCTGCCAGGAGGACAGGGAATCCTCCTCACATATACTCACTATGTGTGTTGCCTTAGCTCGCAGAAGACACCTTAGATTAGGTAAGCCCCTTCTCTCAACAAATGAGATAGCAGACATCAGTCCCTATAAAATACTCGACTTTGTTCGGGACATCGGATTGATGGGAGAGCTCTAAGAACGCTCCAGTAGGGGGTACAATAGATCTTTTAGGTCGCGGTACAGATTTCCCCACACTAATAATAAAAAGTATTCTATTTCCATATTTAAGTGAAAATCGAAAAATTTCGTATGTATTCATGCAAAATAATGAGGAAATTTAAGCCATACGGCTTAAAAGGGGCCTTTTTAGCGGATTTCTCCGTTCAATTAATGAATTGCCAGCATGATCCCCGGATCCCCCAGAAGATAATTGGACACACGACTAATTAATGAAGACAAAATTTGTGTACGTAGATTCGTATGTCTTTAATTGATCAATGAATTCTATTTCCGTTATTTACGGGCGGCATGGGCGTGGCATCTAAGATTTGAAATAAACTTGATCTGCGTATGGTATACACCTTTCAAAAGAGACCAAAACGGCTTCTCTAGCTTTTATAGTTTAGGAAATCTCAGCGTTCATCCAGACAGACAGACAGACAGACGGACATGGCTATATCGACTCAGCTCATCACCCTGATCAAGAATATATATACTTTATGGGGTCTGCCACTCCTCCTTCTGCCTGTTACATATGTTGGTTTATTTTCAGGGTACATACATACATATATATTTAGTACATATGCCGCGTAGTGTTAAACTGTGAAAGGGTAACAGCGAACTGACTTCAATGTCTACATCATAATACAAATAGCGTTGCCAGCTTACTCATAATGGCGATAACAAATATCGATATTCAACACTTCTTCTTAAGCTACATACATAAATTCTTAATTCAAACCAAGGCTTTTATTAAATTTACAATGCTTTTGTTTTCCTAAGCCTTTGGTTAAAATATCTGCAACTTTTTCATGAGTTGATACATATTTGAATTCAATTTCTTTGCTTTCGACTTTTTCTCTAACAAAATGGTATTTTATATCTATGTGCTTGGTGCGTTTATGATGCACAGGATTTTGAGCGATGTGCTGCGCACTCACATTGTCTCCAAATATAACTATTTTATCTTGATCTGAACATTCGATTTCTTTAAGGAGTCTTAATAGATAAATGGCTTCTTTAGTAGCTGTCGACAAGGCTATATACTCGGCTTCAGTGCTGCTTTGAGCAACCACGCTTTGCTTTGAAGATGACCAGGAGAACGCGCTGCCTCCCAACATGAACGCATATCCAGAGTATGATTTCCGGTCGTTGTTGTCATTGGCCCAATCAGCATCAGCGAAGCCCTTGACTGGTTCTCCAGTTTTGCGGTAAGTGATGCTCAGATCCACGGTGCCAGATAAGTATCTCAAAATACGTTTGGCTGCAGTATAATGCTCGATGTGCGGACTCATGTTGCGTTGAGATAACTTGCAAGTGGCGTGCAATATATCAGGTCGGCTCAGAACTGCTAAGTACATAAGAGAACCTATTAGAGATTGGTATTCTTTTATATTTACCTTAGCGCATTTGTCATCTTGGCAGGAAACTTGGAATCCAGGCTCAAGTGGCGTAGCTACGGATCGGCAATTCTGCATTCCATAACTGGCTAACAGCTCTTCAATGTACTTCTTCTGCGATATGATTACAGGACCTCGTTCGCCCACTCGCTTCACTTCCATACCAAGAAAGTATTTTAGGGGGCCGCTGTCATGTATCTCGAACTTGTCTGCAATCTTTCCTTTAATTTCGGCTATGTCCCGTTCCTGTGGGCACATAATGATCAAGTCGTCTACGTATACAGCTATGAACTGCTGTTCCTTGTGCTTAACGTAAAGGCACGGCTCGCTTTTGCATCTTACGAAGTTAAGATCTTTCAATAGCTCATCCAGTGTATTATTCCAAGCTCGTCCAGATTGCTTCAGGCCATATAGCGCCTTTTGCAATTTCAATACTTTGGCTGGTTGACTCTTGTCCACAAAGTTCTCTGGCTGTTTCATGTATACTGATTCTTTCAGATTGCTATTTAGGTATTCATTAGAGATGTCGACTTGGTGCACACAGGGCTCTTTTTCAGCTGCAATGGCAAATAGCATACGAATCGTTAAATAACGAATTTGGGGCGAAAATGTTTGCCAGTAATTAAGTCCAACTCCAACTGTATGGACTTAAATCGCTCGATTTCTCCAACTTCATTGCGTTTTACACGAAAAACCCATTTCGATCCAATGGCTTTTTGCTTTGGAGGTAAGTCCACTATGATCCATGTCTTGTTCCTCTCTAACGCATCTATTTCTGCTTGCATCATATCTTGCCAGTCGCGAGCATACTGACCGTTTGGCGCATCTGTCTTCAGTACTATCCATGCATCCAAGTACGTTGTACTGCTTTATAGGCCTGCCAGGTTGGCCTGTCCTTACGATCTTTGGTCTTCCAGGTCAATGACGTGAAGAACATTCAGCCTGTTCCATTACCCCTTCTTCTGTCGTGTCGTCTTCTACCGCTTCTTCTTCATCTGGCACTTACAAACTCTTCCCCGTCTGCTTTTGAGTCACTGCATTGAGCTTCTTCTACCTCTTTATTGGTATGCCCCTGCTGTAAATCGTCAACAGGTGACTCGAGACGAATAATGTTTGTAGTGAAATCTATGCTAGAGTTTGATGTGGCTTTTCTAAACTCATCCTCTAAGAACTTTACGTCACGTCGTGCCACAATTAATCGTATTTCTGGATCGTAGGGGCGATATGCTTTTGACTCAAAGGAATATCCAACGAATATAAGTTCCTTTCCTTTTGCGTGAAACTTTCCTTTCCTGGATTTTTTCAACGCAAACACACGTGAGCCAAAGGTTCGAAGATGACTTTCAGATGACTTGCGTCCTTTCCATAACTTAAATGGTGTGCCTCCAGCGCTTTAGGTGGACATCTGTTACGCAAATATGCTGCGGTTTGCACAGCCTCAGCCCATAGAAACTCGGGCAAACTTGCATGAACTAAAAGGCCTTTTGCAATCTCGATCAACGTGCGATTTGCTCGCTCAGCGATACCGCTTTGTTGCGGCGTGTATGGAACCGTTAACTGTCTTTTTATGCCGCACTTATTCAAGTTGTTTCAAGTTGTTCAAATTGTTTGTTCTTGTATTCGGTGCCATTGTCGCTCCGTAATACTTTAAGTTTTTTACCCGTTTGGCATTCCACATAACTCTTGAACAGTTTGAATTTTTCAAACACTTCATTTTTTGCGCGCATAAAATAAACAAAGTTTTTTCTAGTATAATCATCGATAAAAGTGACAACGTATCGATTTCCAGCTATCGATTTCACGTTCATAGGCCCGCACACGTCACTATGAACTTGTTGAAGAACACTTTTTGTCGTTCGTTCCGCCTTTTGTGGGAATGGCAACGCGCAAATTTTTGATTTGTTGCAAGTGTCACAATTTGTTTTGATATTTATATTTTTAATGCTCATTACGTTCACAAGTTCTTTGTCACTTATGTCTTTCAAGTTCTTAAAGTTTAAATGGCCAAATCTATAATGCCACATTGATGCCATTGAAGAATCTTGAGACAAATGCACTTTATTATGTTCGAGTTTACTTATCTATGTATATATATAAATCGTTTTCTTGTTTTGCTCGTAACACAATTTCACCGCTATTATTGCTTATTATAGCTTTATTCTTTTCGAATTTTGTATGGTTACCGTATTTTGCTTCCTTCTGCTTGTTACATACATCCTGACAAAGTTTTTAACCCTGTATTTCCCATTTTTCAATGGGTACAGGGTATATTTATTTATTTATTTAAGTCGACTAAGACCAGTCGACTAAAAGAAATTAAATTACAAATTAAAATTAAAACCAGTAAGGACGGAGCTACAGTCGGACGCAACCGACTGTAGGAGACCCTGTACTTTCTGTTTTCTTCGCTGTTTCTTATTCGATCGTAATGTTATTCACAGCATCGATGGGTATTGTCATAGACTACGTACATGCCACATCTTAAATCTTTAGCTTTAAAACTGAAGCTTTTAAATTGCAAACTGTTGCTAAATTTGTTTTTCGGTTAGTGGAGGTATGAGCGGAGTTATCCAAAAACCCAAACTAACTTTATCTGATGGCTGCATAGATAAACCTAAATACCAACCAGTAAGGACGGGGCTACAGTCGGACGTAACCGACAGTAGGAGACCCTGTACTTTGTGTTTTCTTCGGTGATTCTTATCCGACCGTAATGTAATTCACAGCATCGATTGGGATTGTCATAGACTACGTACATGCCACATCCCAAATCTTTAGCTTTAAAACTTGAGCTTTGAAACTGCAAACTGTTGCTAAATTGGTTTTTCGGTTAGCGGAGGAATAAGAGGAGTTATCAAAAAACCCAAACAAACTTGATATGATTGCTGCATAGGAGAACCTAAATGCCCAAAAATTGTATTTCTAGCTCTTATAGTCTGCAAGATCTAGGTGGCTTCTTTGTCTGATCTATCTTCGCTGTTTCTTCTTTGTTCGTAATGTAATTCACAGCATTGATGGACAATGCCATAGGCTACGTACATGCCAAATCCCAAGTCTATAGCTTTTAAACTGTGGCCGTAGTTGCGCTAACATACATTTATAAAACAATTTACTGCTGCATAACTTCGCTGTTTCTTCTCCGATTGTAATGTAATTCACAGCATCGATGAATAATTCAATAGGCTACGTTCATGCCAAATTACAAGTCTGTAGCTCTAATATTGTGGCTGCAGTTGCACATAAATACATTTTGCAAAACATTGTCTATTACATATCTTCGCTATTTCTGTTTCAAATCATAATTTAATTTAAAGCATTGGTGGATAATGTCATAGACTACGTACATGCCAAATTACAAGCCTGTAGCGCAATTATTGTGGCTGCTGTGGCGTTTATAGTTTTCAAGATTTTTGAGGTAGGTGTAGATTTTTGATGATTCGCGGATAAAGGAGGTGAGATATCAAAAGTTTGAAATAAACTTGATCTGCTTGCATTAGCTGGCTACCTAAATCCGGAAAGCTGGTGTCTTTAGCTTTTATAGTTGCTGAGATCTAGGTGTTCATACGGACAGACGGACAGACACACAGACGGACAGACGGACAGACGGACATGGCTATATCAACTCAGCTCGTCGTCCTGAGTCAGAATATATATACTTTGTGTGGTCTACCACGCTTCCTTCTGCCTGTTACACACAGCTGTCATTTGCACTAAATTAATAGACCCTTTTACTTTTTTAAAGTACAGGGTCTAAAAACACTAGGTTGTTTGGGTTTTAGTGATTTTTGGGCGTCAAGGGGCGTGGCATCCAATATTCGAAATAAACTTGATATGCGTAAGATAACTACCTATCTATAGCAACCAAACGGCATTTCTAGCTTTTGTAGTTGCTGAGATCTACGCGTTCATCCAAACAGACGGACAGACAGACAGACAGACGGACATCGCTATATCGACTCAGCTCGTCTCCCTGATCAAGAATATATATACTTTGTGGGGTCTGCCACGCCTCCTTCTGCATGTTACATACATTCTGACAAAGTTATTAACCCTGTTTTCCCATTTTTCAATGGGCACAGGGTATAAATATAAGATAAGAAAAGAAAAATCTGGGGAAAAAATATGAAAAAAGATTAAAATATGAAATAAAATTAAAGAAAAAAGAACAAGGTCCAGCATTCGTTGCAAGGATATGGGGAAAACCCAGAAAAACCCAATCAGACCAAGATTAGTGGTTAGTTGTGTTAATCATTGTTACCAAGCTACTACACAGTGTTATGTTGAGTTAGATAATTTAAAATAGCAAACTTAATAGAAGGAAGAGAGGTATCTATGTCGAATACACTATAAAGACGGTTGTAGTCAGTGCAGAGTATTCGAAAGGGTTCATGCAAGGAATAGTTAGTAGAGCAAAAATTTAGAGCTAAAGGTGTGAAATAGCGGGTTGGTCGGTGAGGTACAGAGAAATTAATTTTTCCTAACAAAGTAGGTGAGTCAATTTCCCCACGCAACAGCTTTACCATAAATACTACGCCCAACATGGTACGTCGGTTAGCTAATGAGGGAAGGTTAATTAAGAGCAGTCTACTTCTATAGGGAGGTAAATCAACGCCAGGAACCCAGTTAAGGCCACGAAGAGCGAATAGAAGAAATTTCTTTTGTTTCTTTTCTTGTAAAGCTAATTGGTCTTACACCAAGATAAAAATGAATTCAAGTATGCTTGTAATAATGACTGCGAGGTGATGTCATCATACGTTAGGCACAGCTTAGCATCGTCGGCATACATAAGTATGGAAGAGTGTGATAATACAAATGGAAGATCCTTGATGAACAAGTTGAAAAGCAAAGGACCAAGGTGGCTACCTTGAGGAACACCAGACGTTACATATACAGGTTTAGATACACTACTATTAAAAATAACTTTCTGAGTTCTATTGTTTAGATACTCGAGAGATCCAGCGAATAAGGTTAGTAGGGAATCCAATAAGATTTTAGTTTTTTAGACCCTGTACTTTAAAAACAAAAAAAGTACTGTTAAATGGCAGCTGTGTGTAACAGGCAGAAGGAAGCGTGGTAGACCCCACAAAGTATATATATTCTGACTCAGGACGACGAGCTGAGTTGATATAGCCATGTCCGTCACAATATAAAACCTAGAGACTTGCAATTTGAAATATACGTAGCCTATAGATTTATCCGACGATGTTGTAAATTACATTACAATCGGACAAGAAACAGCGAAGTTATGTAACAAACAATTTTTTTATTAATGAATGTAAGTAAGAAAACACCCGAGTTACGCTGCATGTACTATTTTGGTTACGCGCACTAGCTGTTAAAATTCTGCGGCATTCCATTCTGTGACCAAAATACATGAAGCGTGATTCGGGTGTTTTTCGTTATTCGCTTATAACTTAATAACTAAATGACCAATATTAACGAGGGATATACCAAAAAACGTGAAATTGACATATCTTATGATACTTAAGAAAAAAATATTTTTTTTATCGAGGCTTGCCAAAAAATTTCGTCTGAAATTGAAAAATTTTCAAAAAATTTGATTGCAAGTGCGGTAGTTTTCACGTAGGGAGGAAACTATGCGTCCAATCTTCTTATAATGTATTAAGAATATGTGAGGGAAACTTTAATCTTTTATTTAAAATGAAAATAGCGGCGATCGGTTTGACCGTTTTGATTTTATGCTAGTTTATATGCACCTACCATCGACCAAATATATATCGCCCGATATCTGGAGAACGTTCCGGACAAATAATTTTTTTCCCGAAACGCTCCAGCATCGTCAAAAACATTTTACAGGGTATTTCACTCAAAAAAATTTGTTACCCTGTGTTATTTAAAACCTCAAACTATTGTTACCATTCGGCCACGATTGGTAACTCGCGCTCGCAAATACAGTATATAATTTAATTAAATTTAAATGCGCTTTTCAAGATAGTTAAATATAACAATATTGTATGATCAATATTACGCTTGCTATTTAACTTTGTATGATCGAATATTCAAACATACGCACAGTGCAAGTGCTTGGTATAGCCATCCCTCTCACACGCTATCTCCCACACGTATAGCGGCTGCGTTTGCAATGCATGCAATAATAGGACGCTTATATTTCCTTTGTTTATAAACCGATTTTAATGCGCCTTTCAGGACAGTTAAATATAATGTAAGAGAGTATATATTCAATAATAACAACATTCTATGATTAATATTCGCTTGTTTTTGAACTTTTAAGTTCAACTATTGTGAAGCTTATATCTCCTGTGTTTCTTAACTGATTTTACTGCGCTTTTCAGGATAGTTAAATATAATACAAGAGAGCTTATGTTCCAAATAAAAATCTTCTATGTTTAATATTACGTTTGTCATTTAACTTTTTATGGTAAAAAAACACGAAGTTGTGAGTTTTATTGATTTTTGGGCGTAAAGGGGGCGTGGCATCAACAATTTGAAAAAAACTTGATCTGCGTATGGTATATACCTATAGCAAGCAAAACGGCTTCTCTAGCTTTTGTAGTTTCCGAAATCGACGCGTTCATACAGACTGGCGGACAGACGGACAGACAGACAGACAGACAGACGGACAGACGGACATCGCTAAATCGACTCAGCTCGTCTCCCTGATCAAGAATATACATACTTTGTAGGGTCTACCACGCTTCCTTCTGCCTGTTACACACAGCTGTCATTTGCACTAACTTAATAAACCCTTTTACTTTTGTAAAGTACAGGCTCTAAAAAAAGCCAAAAATAGGAGATGCTGCTAAATATAATAATAAAGAAAAGGATATTCCAAGTGAAAACCGTAAAATAAAAACAGACATATTTAAATAAACTCCATAAATAATTTATCGCAAATTGAGTCGAACTGATTTTTTCCGCCAGCATTACAAAGGTTGATGAGTTAAAAGGTCAATGGGACGTGTAACTTCTGGATGTGGTTAACTGTACCTAAGATTTTCAGTGAAATGGAAGCCTGGTATCTATTGAAGCAACAATAACCATCATTTAAAGCTGTTGTAGAAAATGGATAAGGTAAATTTATCATTTCGTTCTTGTTGTTGGTATTGTCAAAAAACATTTTAAGCACTTAAGCTTCCACACGCATAAAGCTTTTTAGTGGGTTAGTTGGTGAAAAGGAGGGGGGCAGAAGCAGAGTGCCATGTTCTTGGGAAGTCCATTTGTTCAATTGAGTTTAATCGTAGCTGGAGGTGTTCAAACATCAGTTTCTCATTTAAAACGCTAAATTGTACGTTAGATTAAAATTTGATTTAATACCGACGAAAGTTTGAAAGTATATTTAGACCCTGTACTTTAAATAAATATTAGGGTTTATTAATATGTGTAACACCCAAAAGAAGGCGTGGTAGACCCCACAAGGTATATATATTCTAACTCAGGACGTCTGTCAGTCTGTGTGTTTGTCCGTATGTCCGTGTGAACACCTAGATCTTAGATTGTCCGATGTTGCACGCAGAGCAAGTTTATTTATTTTTTACCACCGGTGGTACACAGGTCTGCTTTGGTCCACAAATGTTTATACAACAGACAATTGTTTCAAAATACATATATGTGTCTCACTGTAGCGTCATTATTAGAGCTATATACTTGAACTTCGATATGTATGTAGCCTACAGCCTATATTATTCTTATATGCCATGAATAGCAAATGAAGAAGAAACAGCGAAGTTATGGTACAGACAAGTTTTACTTATAAATGTATGGTAAGCGACACTATAGCCACAGTTTAAGAGCTACAGACTTGGGATTGGGCATGTACGCACTTTATTGAGTTCTCCAACAATGCTGTGTGTGGCACGTACGTAGTCTATGACAATCTCCACCGATGATGTGAATTAGTTTACGATCGGATAAGAAACAGCGAAGTAACAACAAAGTGCAGGGTCTTCCACAGTTGGTTACGTCCAACT